>MJMS01000047.1:0-180685 GCA_002018275.1 Huntiella bhutanensis | reverse complement strand
CGAGCATGCCATGTCCCTAGATAGGATAATACGCATTTATAATTATAAAAAAAAAAAGTTGTTGACGCAGCATCGGTTCACCGAGGCACCTAGCCTCGGTGAGTTAAGCACATGCGACCGATTTAACGTGATGTTGGGAACGGCTGGCTGGTCTCGAAACAAGGTATGTACCACAACAAATTGACGACGTGTAATATCCATATGTTTAGCAGTTTCCACCATTTTTATATAGATTTTGGGGGTCCAGTGTCACGGTATTGAGAATTGGCAATCAGTTTTAAAGAGGATCGAAGATTCAATTACGATGAATTTCTCGGCCGTAACAGAAAACATACAGGGATCTGACATCATGTTGGGCCCCATTAACTAACAAACCCGGCGTATGCATCCACCACACGCATACGAATGTAATTGTATTTATACTTCGTATTGAATGTACATACACATGTCAAATTCTACGATTTTTAATTCACGAAGCCACGCTGAAATTTGAACGGCAGTATTTATTGACACGATATTTCTCTAGTAAAACTTGCAAAGTTAGCCCAGGAGAATGTTCAGAGCCATCGCATTTGAACACACAGAGTACTGGGTGCTATCTAGTTTATACTTTGATGGCGGAAATAACGAGGTGAGACTTTTAGCGAGACAAAAGCATTAGCAATACCGTTAGCTGATAATGGCAACCTGCAACGTAAAGCCTAGTGGTCATTTATTTCACGAGAAGCCTGCCGACGGTTCTCGAGAATCATGCTCCGAGTACAAGCGCCGAATCATCGACGAAGTTGGGCAGCAGAAAAGTTGGTGTTCAAGTTGCACCACCATGCTACTTACTATCATGATATCAAAAGACTGCGAAGGTTGTAGATCTGAGCTGGCCGAGGCAGTTGATAGTTGGAGCCGGGAAGACTTTTGTCACGAGCATCTCGATGGATTCGTGTCTTCCGAAACACTATCTCCGGACTCAGCACAATGGTGCTCCTTTGAAGACACCGATATTCGGCACCTCAGTGCCCCAAAACCAGGGGCATTTGGGCAAGATGGTAGCAGCCAATGGCCCATTCCTATCAATGACACTGATGGTACAGCAATTAGAAGACTTGGGTTCACTCCTGACTGTCCCATGTGCTTTGGGTTAGCAAGAACAGTGTTGGAGGGGATGGGTACAACAAGTAAATCAAGCGCCAAGTTCGCGATCAGGAAACTTCGATGGGATATCCGCTCAATAAAGTCACGATCAAAGGTTGGCGAAATGACCAGCATTAGTCCGAGACTATTCTTTTCGTGGAACGTCTTGCAGGCTGACGGAACCTGTCAGTGGCGAACCAATAAACTCTCGTTCAATCTTGTAGTGGACGGCTCAGTGGAATGCCCTGGGTTGAGCTATTACGAGACTAATCGAGTCAATCCACTATTCATGAAAGAGCGGTTGAATGAAAGATTCTCAGAGAATCCTAGTGTATTGAACAACTTCCTTGGCCAAAGTAATTCCGGTGAGTAGTCTGCAAAAGCAATGAGTGGTTCACACTAACCTAGATGCATAGCGTTTCCTACCGCGTTCAGGCTCATAGATGTTCACAAGCGATGTGTTGTCAAAGTTGGCAACAGACATCTTCTATACGCTGCCATCAGTTACAGATGGGATTCATCGGATCCAAACATGCTCACTCAAGAGACAGATTTCAAGTTTTCACAGGCTGGGTCCATGTCTCTTGAGACAATGTCGCAAAGCCTCTTTGACTGCATGATGCTGGCGCGAGATTTGGATATACCCTACATCTGGATTGATCGCTATTGCATTACTCAAGGAGACGCGGTTGAAAAAGCTGCTCAAATCCATGCGATGGGTTTCATCTACACGAAGTCATGGTTGACCATCATCTGTGCACAGTCCATAGATATTCATTCTGGTCTCCCGGGTTGTTCACGTGACTTTTTTCTTCCCTATGAACTCCGACACAACGAGATCTTGGGAACTAGTAGTGGCTGGACGTGCTGGAGAAAGTACATGAAGCCGGAATGGATAAGCCGTGGTTGGACCATGCAGGAAGAGTACTTGTCTCCTCATCGACTCTATATGACAGACCTGACGGTAATGTGGCACATTAATTGTCCAACCGTTACGTATCATGATCCCTCAGTTTCCGTTACTCCAGGGGCTAGAGATAACTGCTGTGCTAATGTTGTCACCGCCCTGCGTGAAATTCTCATTGAGTACGTGGGTCGGAATCTAACTTGCTCGGATGACCGAATCAATGCTGTTTCTGGTCTGCTGGAGGCCCATGGAGTTGACCATCTATACGGTATTGGTATAGACAAGTTGGTTTCTAATTTGTGCTGGATGTCGGTAGCGGAGGGAAACGGCCGTGGACGTTGTGACCAATTTCCCACATGGTCATGGGCTCATCTACATCAAGCAACGATGCTACGAGCATTTCGGGAAGACTACCGATTTACGATTAGGGCCTTGGCCTTACACACGAAAACCCCAGCCGTCGAGCAATCATCTTTAGCAAAGCGCATAGGTGTGCCAACAACCTTGTTAAAAGATCTTACAGATAAACAGATCATACTACTTTGTAGAACTAGGAGGATTAGACATGACGAAAGCTTTACTCTTGATCATGACCAAGAAAGACAGAATATACCCGGTGCTCTGCTGATCGAGTTAGGGTCTGCGGCAGATGAGCAAGACTACCGCCCCGTCCGCTTCTCATTGGTAGTAATGCCTTTTACACCTGAGTATGATCTGTCAGGTGGACGTGTTATTCATGCCCGACGTATTGGAGCACTCTTACTGGACGCGACGCCTAGGGGAAGCAAGAGAGATAAAGCTTCACGTGATCAAAGTAGACGGTTACGGAAGTTAGCCACTATTAGACCGCTAGCGTTGGAAAGTTTGACCACCCTAAAGTCGTCTCGAAAACTGCACCAGTTCCTCCGGTCGAAGCAAACCTCTTCAGCGCTCCACGGGCATGCTACGGGGCGTCGGTTGAACCAAAGCCGTCATCATAACTATCATCACATCCGAAAGATTCAAGCTGTTGCAAGGACTCACGATAGATCCTCAGCCAAGATCACTAATAAGCGACGACTATCTCACGCTAACTCATTTCCTCGTGTAGCGAAGAGAGCCAGAGACCCTCTTGATGACGACGCATATGGTCCCCCGATCAAAAAGCGCAAGTTGAAGCATAGACCAAGCTTTCGAATGATTAAACGAGGCAGAGACGACACGATTAACCGGAGACGACGACAACAACGCCCGATCAGAAGACCTTTTTTCGGGCGCAACGCGGTAAAGGACTATACAATCCTCCGAAGAGTTGTGTTACATTGACCAGAGTGACGGATTCATGCGCTCTATTTGATGCTATGAGGATTCAGCATGGCATATTCCACATACCAAGCTTTTGATGCTGTGGTTCGGCTCTCGAGTGAGTAAAAGTCTGGCCATAAAACAAAGCAGGTCACTCATATATTATTTCGTTGCAATAGTATATATTCACTGATGTAGTAGTTCAATTGAGGAAAATATTCACTAGAGGTAACACAAAATACACTGTAATCACTGATTATTACTATGGTGATGTATCTATCGTATCCCACAACGTCTAATCCACCGACAAAAGCGACGAGAATGCATCATGTGAGAACGTCAAATCAATCCTATCATTTATATCAAGCCACCCCCGGTTGTACATACGATTCGACTCACGCATCTTCGCAAGAGAACGCTCCTTCAAGTAAGTCCGAACAAAGTCAGGTGCAGAGCCGCAGAAAATGGACATTCCTGGCGTAAGATCTTCATCTGCATGCTCTGCTTCGTTTTCATCATCACCGACGTGCTGGACTGAAAAGCACCAGAAGACAAGCCACGGCATCTCCAACCCATGATGAATGAAGGCTCGTCGCAGTTTCTCGTAATACTGATTCCACTTTGGAAGTATCTTTGGTTTTTTCCGCCGATTATCGAGTTGGGCTTCAAAGTCCTCAAAATACGCGGCGCTGAAAATGAAGATGCGGGTGGGGAAGGGCCGGTTTTGAGCCTTGGCCTTTATAGCTAAAGGGAGAATAAGATACTTGTACACCACGAAGAGATTCAGCGGTTCCTAGCTTTTCTTATAATACATCTCTCTTGCTCGTTCCCCGGCTGTTCCCAGAAGAGGAACCGTGTCCCATTGATGTAGTATGCCTGCCTTTACAGTCAGACCGAGACCCTTACCTCCAGAGGTGTCTTGCATGATCAGCGTCAAGCCTAACGCCTCATATATATGCTTGATCGCAATCTTTGACTTTGCTATACTACGCCAATCTGTTATACAAATGGCTGGTTCCATGACCCCAAAGCTCCGTACCTCGTCGACCATGGACGCCCACTGTTCCTGTGGGGTTTCTCGTTCCCAGTCCTTGCGACGATGCCACAATGAAGATGGTTCTGGACTGTACCATGACTCATAAACTAGACCACCAGGGGTGATGGTAGACTTTGCGCTCCACCCTGCACCTACACCGCAACGACTGACATACACCTCGAATTTTTCGCGATCCTGATTCTCAAACGCTGAAATGAACTTCGTGAGAATATCCTGGCCCACGGCATCCTGGTCAACTTTGCTGATCAAAGTAGCTACGGCACTGTTCTGGGCTGTGCGGGCTGCTCGCCGCAGGTTGGTTAACGCAGCCGCGTAGCGTAATCGAGCCAACCATAAATACCGTGTTCTCCGGGCTCCGGGCTCTGTAAGGCCGGCTTTGTCCAATTCGGCAAAGAAGACAGCCTCAGGGAACATGGCTTCTGCAATGCTGGAGACAATTCTGGTAAACTTATCGTAGGTTCTGTCGTGTGACGGGGCCCAAATGGCACATTGAGAGATGACAGCCATCTCTTTACGCTTTTCAGCATCTTCCAGAATGGCAAGGTCTTTGAGTAGTTGGCCAGCAAACATTCTGGCAACTGCTAAATGGACAGCACGATATACCGGGTCGTTGTCAAACCGGTATACAGCACGAGAGTGACGAAATGCAGCCAATCCTTCCTTCGTGATACCATGATCAATTTTATCCAGTTGCAGGTGTCTCAAGCATTTAACCTGCCAAAAGTCCAGAAACAGTGAATTCACTCTGTATCCTGGAATCTCACCTCTGACCCGCGGACGAGCAATCCAAGGGAAGTTTCCGAACGGGTCAAAACGTGGCTTGCAGCCATTATTCCAATGCTTGAGTTCCTTCACTCCGGTGTAGAAACCCCCCTGAACAGCGAGCAGAAGAAGCTCAAGGGAGTCCTTCCAGTGTGCTAGTGGCACTATCTCGTTTGGCAACAAGCGGTACTGGTCAATCTGATCCACAGGTCGTTCCCAAAGAAACTGGCACGGTTGTGCTGTCTGGACAGATTTCACAGCAACCCACTTGACCAGATTGATGAAGCTCTTTGGATGCTTGCGATATATCCACCCACAAGCATTGTAGAAGACACAAATGTTACCAGAACGAGCAAGGTGCCAGCGCTCATACATCAAAATAGCCATTGTGGTTTCCGGGTCCTGCTCCCATGCCTCTGGAAGATATTCTAACAACCAAGACGGATCTGTTGTTACCGCGCAAAATAGTTTACTCACTCCGTCCCACTCGGTGAACGGTAGCAAGGCTTCATCTCGGATTTCCTCGCAAAGGGTGTCTTCATCTTGGTACCGGGTCATTATGGTGTGCTCCCATTTCTTGTCCTCTGACTTCTGCTGTTCAAAGCCTCGAAGTATTCTTATTTTCCATTCATGTAGAAGCGTCAACGTGTCGTCATTCTCATCAATGGAACAAGGAGGGTGATCTGGGACGATAGCGAGGTCTTGGCGGATTGCGGTTTGGAATTCTTCATCACTGACAAACAACAACGGATTGCTGGGAAAGTCTACCTTGAAGGTAGACTTCAAAAACCACGGATCGGGCATATTGTCTCTATCCTAGAAGGGATCTTTGGTTACTGTTAGTACATAACATTGTGATGAGCAACTTTGGAATGAATAAAACACTTACTGACAATATCTTTCGAGTTATGAGTCTTAGAATGAGGCTCGCAAAATGCACCGCAAAACTTGGTGTGTAGAGTATTTGAAGAAAAGATCTTGTGCCAATTTGTGGGTGATTCTCTACCCCACTTCATCTATCGCAAGGCAATGGGACGATTTTGTGTAGAAGATTGAGCATAATCTAGTTTGTAGCGTTCAAAGCTGTCAGCAGCATGATGATTTGCAGCCCCGTATCTTGATATTTCTATGGGCCTATAAAGTTTCATTTATAATGTGTAACCTATCCAATGACCACTTCTGTTGGAATGTCTGACGATTATGACTACTGCCTAGAAGAACAACGATCATTGGCTTATAGATTAAGTGCGCCATGTACAAAAGACAAATGAGCCTTTAATTTGGTGACAGCAGAAGATGGCAACCAAAACTCACATCATCTAGACTATTCTTCATCTGGCCCTCGTCCAACCGTAGACATATTTTCTGCCTGTGTTCTTGACTGTGGCCTGCCTAATCACTGTCTATTTCTTTTCGAAACGTGAATCAATCACCCGCTGTCGTTTCCAATGACACATCAGTATCTTGTCCTGTCAAATGTTTTATGTACATATGTACATGTGCCATGCAGGCAGGTTATAATGCCTGCTATCTGTTTGAATACATCACAAAGTTGCCATATATCGTAACCTAATAGGGTTATGCCATGTAACCCTACCGTTGACCACCTGGAATATCTGGATGAACAAGGACTGACTTCGTCACCTACTTCCAACGGGATATTCCTGCCACTGATGCAACATGACGAAGTTTCAGTTAGTTCTAAATTGGCACTGTATATAGGGAGCAGATGAAGTATCAGAAACAGAGTAACGCTTCACTTTAACGATACCCTATACTACGATTTCGACGCACTATCCAGTTGATCCTATGATAGGTCGCGTCGTTATGCATGCGTGAGCAGGCGACCAAGTGTAACATTGAAAGAAAAAAACATGCACGTATAGTTAGTATAGAATCGGTAAAGACCCATTTTTAAGATGTAGAAACTCAAATTTGAACATGAGTTCACTTCAACTTCAGGCCACAAGCGACTGGTCTTTAGCCAAACATAACTTCGCTGGAATATATTAAGAGTCTATATATATATTAATACTATCGCTAATCGATCACCTCGAATAGACTGAAAGCCTCATTGTCCAAGCCTTTTTCCATTGTTTCCCGCGATGTCGTTTTCTGCTGATTATCATCAATCCACGTACCTTCATCTAACGTTTCCATATGTGACAACTCATCAAGATCCTTGCCTGACAGAAAACTCCGTATGAGGGAGCGGGAACAGCCCCATAATAGGGTACATCCCTTCGGCCTCTTTTCCAACTTCCATTGTTGTCTTTGATGCCGTTTTTCTCTGTTGAAACACCAGTGTACCAGTCTTGGCATCACCACGTCATGCTCTCGGAATAGTACCTCCAACCGTTCATAGGACTCATTCCAGCTGGGCCGATTAAGGTCTTCTAGGGTGATCGGTCCGAGAGGCTCCGCAACATCGTTGAAGTCTAGGGGGCTGAGGATGATGAATCGTTTGGGAAATGGCTTGTTCTGGGCTTTCCACGAAATAGCTCTCGGCAGAAGGAGCTCTTCGTAGATGTAGACTAGATCCAAAGGGCCGATATTGATATACCAAGGGAGCGAATGAAGCCGGGCCCCAAGACTTTTATCAAAGAGGACATCGCGCCAATTTGGAGGCATACCGAAATCTACGAACTCGCCGGTCCATACATCTCTGGTAATATCTGCCATCAAGAGAGTTAATGCCATTATGTGATAACCTACCCAGACCGTCTTGGACTTGCGTCCCGGGCGGATTCCTCGGGCATCGCACACACAAATTGTGGGCTCAAATCTCCTAGAGGTCCTCGCATCCCTCTCAAGCCTTCGCCACATCACAGTAGCCATAATATTGTGACGAAATCCGCACTCGGTAGTAGCTTTCGCAATCTGCCCTGGTGTAGGTAATGAGTCTACTTCTCGTGTAAATTGGCCGCTGTGGAGCCCCACAATGTAGACCCAAAACCTGTTATGGTCAATTTGTCCAAATTGTTCTGCCCAGATCATTAAGTCGGTCTGAGAGACAGTGTTGTAATTTACGTTCCGCATTTCAATTTGCAGATCAATTGCCCGAATGCCGGACTGTAGTTTCCGGAGGCAAGACAAAATCTTGCCATATCTCATCCGTGCTAACCAAAGATATCGTTTTCTTCTGGCATCGCTTGTTTTCGAGAAGCCAGCTTCTTCAAGCTCACCCTCAAAAAGGACTTCAGGGAACATTGCTTCGGCGATGCTTGACACGATGAAGGTGTATTTGTCGTGTGACCGTCCGTGTGATGGAGCCCACTTGGCACATTTTGAAATCGCAGGGGTTTGTGTAGTTGCCTTGGCTTGCTTCAAAATTTCAAGATCTTTCATTAATTGCTGTGCAAACATTCGCGCAACGGTCGAGTGAAACGCCCGGTATACCGGGTCATTCTGAAATCGATCGACCGCCAATTGATGTCGAAAACTTCGGGCCTGATCACGCGAAAGTGGCGGTGTATGTTCGTCATCGGAATAGTAGTCTGAATCCTCGGCAGTTATAAGATTGGGGGGTGTTGTAAAGTACGCCCCTTCCGGGAACAACGCCCCAGCAACTTCATCCGGAAAAGAGGAATCCGCAACGACGTCAGACGGCGAAACAATTTCTAAATATGGGTGTGGGGCGGGCGGTTGTTTGCCACCGACTACCTGGCGACATTTGAACCCCCCAACGTAAAAAGCGCCGTTCACAGCCAGCAGTAAAAGCTCCAGGACGTCTTTCTAAGTTCCAAACGGCATGCCTTCAACAATTGGTAATACACCATCTGCTCTGTCGGTTGGGTCAACCTCCATGCCCATTGGCTGCCCAAACGGCACACGACGAACGACGGGCAACCTAATCCATCTGACGAAGTTTAAAAATGTCTTAGGGTGCTTCCGGTACATCCATCCACAAGCATGGTAAAAGGCATCTCGGTTCCCGCTACCAAAATACTTTGACCTAGAATACATCAACACAGCAAGTGTTCTTTCAGCATTCTCTTGCCAAGCAGCTGGTAACAACTCCTGCCACCATTCTTCTGCTTGATGCTGGTGCCCGAAAAGCTTACTCAGGTTTGTTTCGTGCGAATTCGGACCGGGCGGCGTTCTGCTCACTCTGGCTTGCTCAAGAAAGTGTTCTTTTGAGTTGAGAGCATCGCGAGCTTTCAATGTTCTTCGTTTCTATCGGGTAAGCGGCGACGATGGGTCTTCGTTTTCGTGAATTGTGCAAGGAGAACAATCGGGCGTAATGTCAGGATCTTGGACTATGGCCACACGGAAAGAGTCGTCATCGTAGAATAAAAGTGGGTCGGGAGGGAACTCCACAGGATAATTAGACTTGAGATACCATGGCTGGGCCATCTGTGATGAGAGTTGGCATGCGGATGCTCAGAAATATATATACATAAACTTGGGGCTTTCTAGTACGAGAGGCACTGAATCTATGATGGATAAGTTCTATTCGTTGTTGTTACGGGAGTCCGACAATATTGGCTAAGTATTCTAGTGTTTTCACAACAGGAGAGTCTAGTCACAGCGTCTGAAAAAAGTATGTGCCAAACCCAATTGGCAACGACGTATGATGATTCAGCTCAAATGTATATTGAAGTAATAACTCAATGTAGTCTTGACGTGTGGATTTGGGAAACAATCATTACTGTCAAGCCCCCACCCTCCAACCAGTAGATGGTTATGTCAATTGGGTATGGAGATGTGTTAGCATGGTGACGTCACAAGAGTGACCCCTACAGAGCATCCTTGGTTCAGCTATGGGAGATGACGTTTCGACCTGCTGCCCGGCTATTGTGATAGACGGACGCTTAATATCTTGGGGATATAGTCTCTCCCCCTCTCCCTCTTTCTCTCTTCTCCTCTCTCTCTTCTAGTTAGATAACTGAACATACAGTGACCGAACAATAACCAATACAACTATCCTATCCCCCTCTCCATACTCTGATATTCACAACGATAACCACACTTTAGCAGGTTATTTCCCTGCCCCTCACAGCCACCGGTCTCACATCCATCCTCAAATGTCCAAATCGAGACGATATGCCATAAACAAGGAGTTGAACAAAGATCATAGTGGTTCTGTGAACACAGTGCGGAAAAAGCATTCCGCAGAGACCAAAACACTACCGGCAGGTGGATGACATCAAATGATGGTGATGCCGCTAGATCCATTTTTTACTTAGGATAGGCGGTGGTGATATTGCTTTTTTCCAATTGTGGTCATTGGGTGGTTTGGGTGGATTACGTGGGCAATTCGAGGGTGGGTTGTACACTTACTGCCTGGTAGTCGGTATGGCCAGCGAGTGGGGATTTGTGAATGATTGATTGGTTTTTTTTTGGTAGGACCCGAAGAGGATGGCTACGGTAGTAGTTCCTCCTCTTCCTGCCATTTTCTCCCCGCTCCCTCCCGTAGCAGCTATAAACATGACCAATGTGGAAATAGATAACCCATCCCTGGGATCAACTGGCAAAGTAATTCAAGGTTAACCAAGACTTTAGCCACCTTGACTAGAATCTATGTATGCATTTAATCCACCGTCAGCAATGATGTACTAAATTCAGACGTGGGGAATACAAGCACTTCCCATCAATAACTTCGGAGATGAAGGTACAATGGTCCCCATCAAAAACATAACCTCGCCACCCACAAAAAGAAACTACACGTGCCCAGCCGCCTTGACGGTTTTTACTGCACAAATACCCCAACAAAGTAACCAAAAGTATCATTAAGATATACTCATGTGAAATGATGGATACATCTCCCTCCCGTGCTCTACGATTGATAGGGAAGAGACCCTGCACGTAAAACGTGTACTCAAACATTCTGTCGTAACGACCCACCAACTCACCATTTCTCTAATGGGCCCATAGGACGCCCATCCGAACGAAGAACTTTTAAGGTTACTACATGTACACACGCAAACCATCTTTGCGTTAAGCCTCAGCATCGAAGAATTTATTGCGGATGATTGACTTCTGTTGTGTTCATTGAAATTGTCGTCGGGTTTTCCGGGCCAACAATTGATTGGCACTTTAACAAAAATAATACATAAATAAAAGTTAACTCCCCCAGGGTTACCGCAGGCCAATCAAACAGTATCCAAAGAATGGGACCAAGCTCGGTAGATTATCTTATCAATCTCTAATCAGTGAACCCTGTTCGGTGTCACGTCCAAAATAGGAAATCACAACGCCACAACCACAACAGCAGTGAGTATGTCCGCCATGATTATAGAGTCTCCACTACCTAGTATTCCCAGGGCATTGGTCTGCGAGAACTGCAAGCCTCACTGATTTACATCAGCCACGACGCAATCTGATCACGTGCTTTGCAGTTCAAATGCAGAACGAAATGGTTCGACTTTCTTCAGTGTCAATAGCCCTACTCCAAGCCTAATCCGTGCGAGCTAGTACGCAGATATCGTCCCAACGACTCACAAATGCCACCACCCTCTCTGGACTGTCGCTGGTCCGGCCGCCGGTATTCTTCCGAGACAAACGAGACTGATGAAAAAGCCTTTGCTGTGGTAATCGATAATTGTTCACAACTTCGATATTGTCACGAGGAGGCGAATTTAGACACTAGGAGACCCACTTTTTCCAATATAAATAGGTCCGCGTCCGGAATATTCTGGTAGATTTATTTCTTCTTCTCATTAATTTCATCTCCCATTTTTGTTGTATCCGCCATTTCTTCTCTCGTCTCTTGCTTTGTATTTCTTATGTTTGTTTTGCTTTTCGTTTCCCTTTGTTTTGTTTTTCTGTTTCTCTTTCTGCTTTTTCTTTATCACGCTATTTGTAGCTGGTCTACTTCTCAACCCCATTATCTTCTTACATCTTTATTTTTTTGCTTTTTGTTACTTTCATCTCCCATTTTTGTTGTCTCCGCCGTTTCTTCTCTCGTCTCTTGCTTTTTATTTCCTATGTTTGTTTTGCTCTTCGTTTTCCTTTGTCTTGTTCTCATTTTTCTCTATCTCTATCTTCCGTTTCAGTTTCTTGTTTTGCTCTTCCATTTTTCGATCTCATTCTCTTCTTTTTTTTTTTGCTTTGCTTTCCCTCTTTTTTATTCTTGTTTCAGTTTCCTGATCGCGGTCATTTAATATACGTCACAACTGTTCAGTTGATTTGTTTTTCCCAAGCCCCAGTATGTTTATACATAAACGTTCAAAAAGTTAACTCTCAACCTCCGATCGTCCACCAATTCCTCTCTTCCAATACGAGATCCATCCCGTGGGTATTTTTTTCTTGAAGATCATGAGATGCTCTTGGGGTCTCTACCAACAGAATTCCTCACTGCGAGACCCTCACAATGGCACCTAGAAAGCCATCAACGTGGCAATTTATGGCAGTGTTCTCGCATCTTGGCAGCCTCAACTCATTACCACAACAAAATGACACTCACTGACAGTTAGTCTTCATGAGTGTTCTGTATTATGCTTGTCTACAAAATGGAGCAACTACTATAGTCCGACTAGGTCATTAACTCATGATATGCTTCAGGATTCCGAGCCACATGGGTGTTTTGAGTTGGCATATGAAATGAATACCTCGTCGTCTACAGCAGATTTAATACATCGTGAAAGGCCTCACATCGTTTGAGCGGACCCCTTTTGCCTACTATTCTATTCTTGTATGCTACGGCGGCATACATTTGCGCACCTACTGACGTCCGAGACCAGTCCGTTTATCCCCATCCATATATTCTTTAATTACAAACACGTCTCCGCCTGGCCGTATCATCGTTTGTTTGGCATCGATCTTCATCATTGCATTGACCCCGATCCAAGTTTCTAATTATTTCGGCGGACTCTATTACGCCTGGCAGCTTCGCGACGCAATGCATAATTTGGACTAGATTATGTGGAACCCTTATCCTCAATCGGTCCGGACACGACCCGCATCGTCGGTAAATTTGTTCCATCAATGATCAAGGACCTGTCTATGACACCTAAACCGCTCATAGATTAATCAATTTGTATGATACATGTTCCTTAGTTCAACCAGCAGACTACACCGGTCGATATCAAGTATTTAGGCATCGACTACCCCAGCGTCCCTAAAATTGATATTACAGCCGTCCTGATGGTTCTTGACGGAGATGTCATATGTTCTAGAGAGCTTCGTTCTGTGGACCCGGAATGTCTGGTACTACGGAACGACGAGGAGTTAAACAATAAAGTTCCCATTTTCTCTCCCATTCGAACCCCACTCATGTTCGATGGTCCTCATTTTGACGCAACTACTATAAGCAATCACAAAACATCAACATGAAGCGACACTTCGAACAGAGTAGCCAGTGCGTGTGCATTCTTCAATGAATCTCTCGAGACGTCCTTGCCAGCTTACTACTTCCTTGTGACTGGTGACCGAACGTCATATCGTTTCGCGCTGTTATGCTTTCTACCAAGCTTGGAGTCTACAGGAGAGTCGACGAGCAGGATAGCCAGTATCATTTGCAAGGCCATCTGTATCTGTCATTTGATACACCTTATAGCACGCAAGAACCGTAGAATTGAACTCGTCCGCAAAGTAACCCGAAGACACCTATTTGCCAAGTCTCCATATGCGTTCATGGTATCCGTACTAAATGTTGAAACAACACTCCACAAAGTTCATATTGGGCGGATCTTTGCCGAATCAATGCTAGATTGTCAGATTTAGCTTCACTAATTTTCTTCTCAGTGACCTAAAAGTCTGGCATAGTGATAAAGTAAAGGGTCACTGAAGTGCAATATGGGGAAGACACGATCTCTTCTCTCTCTATTCTTCCATGTATAGATGATGCTGGTACTATATATATTATCACCAGGGACTTCTATTTCCGCCATCCGGGCACCATCACATTCAGAGAGAAAACGTTCAGTCGACGACACTATACCGGTGGCTTACCGGTTTGCCCAATAAATCGATCCCGATGTATATTAGATGCCCTAACGGAGAGGATCGATCGACAACGCTGTTTGACTTACACGACTGCGTTTGCACGTTTACCCGTACAGGGAATAAAGTACACGTGGTAGTGATACTTGTGTCCCAAATCTCTAACAGTGGGACCCTAACTCCGAGGCGAACCCCCCAGAATAGTCCTATCTCTGACACATAGGCCGGGGACAAAGAAATATCACCGAGTGACTGATCATTACAAAGAGTGATAGAAATGTGGTCTCACAAAGATTCAAGTTATTAAATACGTACATCTAATAAATAACGATCAAATGCCATGGATCACAAGTATAGTTGATAGAGATACAATGCTTCAATTGAGGGCTAGTTCTAATGGGAAAATTGCCATGGCACAGAAAGACTTCGTGTGAACGTTCGACATGTTACTGTGTTCACGCTTCGCCACTCACACCTATCGGTAACATGATAACAAGAAATTAATGGTTACAACAATTTGCTCCAAAATAATCCAAGAAACCCCTTCAGAAACACCCCTCCAACACCCACAAGGCCAAACTCTTGATGTAACGGGAGATCAACGCGAAAGAGGGGTTACATAGATTCAGGATTGCTGTTGTCTGGCTCGCGTGAGTCCGCCTGGAATGCAACACGGCCTGGAAGACTGAGGCTAGATTGAAAGCGATACTTGAGGTAAAGGCCCGAGACAGCGTTTTCAGCTAGCTGGGTCAATATTCGGATGGCACGCGCAGAACGAATAAGAATAACATTGCAAGTCGCCATACGAGATTCATCGATCTCCGGATGGAATATGGCAGAGAAATCTAACAGATTTTGGTTGGCTTCTTCAATATTGTCGGAAGTAATCTGCTTGGATGTCTCAGCGGGGGATTTTCAAACTCCGCAAGTTCAGACAGTCCCTCCTCTGCTTCAAAGATCTCCATCAGTGCAGCAATAGGGTATGCTCCAAATGTACCAGGCTTGGTCTGTCGCCAGAGCGCAGTCGGTTGAGCTGCAGCTTCGAGGATCCGGTTGTCTTCAACAGGTAGAACCACAAATGCGGCACTATTTTCGGTCGCCAAGGTTACATAGGGAAGAACGGGAGTCGTCGAGGACGGGGATTCCGGAGCGGGTTGATCATATGTAACCCTAGTTTCGTGTATGTCCCTAGGAGTGGGATAGTGCATAGAAGCCGTAGCGGACCAGGTTATTGTGGCGGTGAGACCCTCCTGGAGAATCACCAGCTGTGTCGATACGGTACTCATTTTGACTCGACTGTAGGCTTCGATGTAAACGGGCTTGGCAGGGTCATATCTGCAGACCTTCTTCAACAAGCAACTAAGTTTGCTTTGATGGGGGATATCAACCAATGGAGCGAGATGTGTGGGGCGATTGAATTTGACGTAGGTAATAGTCTCTTGATAATAAGGGTGTTTGATAAGAGTAAGAGTCTCGCTTGCGATCTGTATAGGAGTAAGGTGTTTGGCTATGAGGGATAATCGGATTTTTTGCAGGAAATGTTGGCGAAGCGAGGACCGAGATTCTTGATGACGGGAACAAAAACACGCCACGTTGTAGCATACGCGGCATTTTTATACGAGACAACATGGTAAGCACCATTCTAGGCACTGAAGGTAGGAATGATCATTTTGGAAGGTGCCGTGGTAGTAAAGACAGATCTAATTACATATGTAAGGATCAAGACTGCCAGCGTAGTTTAGGCGCCAGCATGCCATCGGAGTCAATGAAGCTCAAACAAAAGGTTGCCTCCGATTAATAACGGGCTTCTAAATCAGTGCGCGGTGCGACCTTATACATGCTCAGATCTGAAGTTAGTCTTGTACAGTTTCTTCACGGTCGCTACCGAGTGTGCAACGGTGACAGGCATAAGCCACAGGAGCAAAAGCTGGACCACCGCAAATAGGGGTACATTATGGGAGTCCAATGAACCAAGAAAAGCTTACGTTCACTTCACAGTGTTGCTGAGTTTATCACAGGACTCGGGGTGTCTTCATTTATAATGGTACTCATTGTCATACGTGGAGCTTCACCCAGATCCCGATATTATGTCATGTTTGTAACCAGTGAGCTAAAGCATGATTTGAGTCCCATACATCGAATAACCTCACAGTCACGGCTCCGTTCCTTACACATAGTCGTACTCCATCAACATTATGTTATTGGCTACTTTGTTAATCCAAAGAATCACAATACCTCGTTGTGGAGCCTCGTTTAGCAGGCCTTGGTTGTCGAAACAAAAGAATACTAAGGTCGTGGAGATCATATTCGCTAACTGTAACTGCGAAGTCCTCCAGCGAGGCTCAAGGAAGAAAGAGTGTAATTCATAGGAGAACCCGATCGGGAAAGAGTAGGTGCGTTATAAACCCGCAGCGCGTATCTTCGCATCTAGCACTGATATGACTAGATTGGGGTGACCACAGAAGAACGTGGATTATATGAGCATCACGACACGTTGAAGACAACGGACGGAATTGACAAATCTTCGGCACTGTGTCTCAAACCAAGATACGGTTCACTGTAGCGTCACATCCAGCGACACGCATAGGCTCGAGCAACACAACATAGCTTTGGAGATAAAATGGTCCTGAAAGTAACAGGCAACATGACGCAAAGCAGCAACTAGATGGATTTTCCCACACTATCATTCGAACCCGAAAACAGTGTTATTGGCCTAATCGTAAACTCAAGCTCATGTATACACAATCTGTTGGATATGAACCAAAGCAGTGGCGCCGAAACAAAAACCAGTTCGTGTACTAAACTTATGATTTCCCAAGCTCTATGTCATATCGACGCATTGAAAATGGTTCAAAGGCGACGAATGTTTGTTCACATTGTGCCAAATCTCCTCAATGGCAACACAGGAGCCACGGAAGAACTGGCAACACTTAGAATCGGAGACTTTGCGAGATCTCGAGGCCCAATGCTTTATCAAGCTAACTAAAACGCATCATACCTGAACAGTTACAGGCGTACATTAACTTTCAATTGACGAAAATGTCTATGTGTTTCCCTTCTTTGGGAAACTCTAAAACTACAGCTAAGTAGACACATGACTAAAGACGGGTTACGATTGAGACCAGTCATCAAACACATGTGTGTACCCGCATATATTACCTGTTATGGCGAGCGTAATATCATCCTCGTAGGAAAATTTCAAGCTCTCCGACAAAATGCGAGTAACTTTTCGGTGTGTAGGTCGTACGGAGCTAATACAATGGCGGGGAAAAAAAATGAAAAGGCTTTATATCCTTCCACTGCCTAGGCAGCAATCGGTTAATGATCCTCTAAACTCTGTCAAACCGGGCAAAAAAAATGCTTCCACGCGGAGTCGAACCGCGGATCTTCGCATGACGTATTCGTTTGAATACAAGTGCGACGCGTTACCCCTGCGCCATAGAAGCTTAAATCCTGTTGTTTGCGTTTCACAAAGTAATTTATATTGAACTATAAATGGGGGTTAATCCTTTGGGGTTAATTATGTGGGAGTGAACAATGGTTCTGAAGACCTTGAAATGCCTTAGTAAAAGCACCTAAAATCAAGTTGTTGATTCCCCTTGTTGATCCTTGAAACGTAACACAGCTGTAAGCATCTGTTTCAACGAAAAAGCCACGCAACAACACAGGCGACAAAAAATAAGCCACACAAGATATGGAGGAGAAGAGAAAGAACAGGGCCAGAAAACTAAAAGAACAACCAGAATTAAAGAGAGAGAGATAAACTTAGACACAGCAAAGATGGGACACAAGATCGGTGACAAGAGCGAGAGCAACATGACGAATAGTCCAAGAAGCACAGATCCACGAATCTTTAACAACCCTCCTAGCTGTATTTTTCCACTAACAGCCTGAATATTCGGTTAGTATATGTAAGGGTTAGGGTCAACGAATGCAATGCCTGTCATTTAGAAGGTCACTATCCCCGCTTTTCGCGAGCGATACAATGCCTGTTCGAGGTATCTCTGAACACAAATCTTTGACGATCAAACATGGGCGACTCACCGACGGTGGATACTTCACAGTAAGAGGCCCCGAGGCTTGTGCGTGAATACTTTTTTCCGTGTATCCGATGTTGATCTCAATCTACTTGAGCAGATAGTGAAGACGATAGAGAGTGGAGGCGGCGGATGTGCATCGCAAATTCCAAGTGTGAAACAAAATACATTTACGCAAACATGTTGAATTCCATGCGCGGTAGAAGGTTTATTTATACTAGTTACACAGGTTAGTTGAGATGTACGGATACTAGGATGTTTGTAATCCGACTGCATTGGCAACTAGAAACACACAACATGACGAAATGAATCATGTGACACTAGCCCCTTGAAGGTGTAGCCATAAACTCAGCTGACCCACGAACGGTTGCAATTACTATGGAGATCGATAATGGCTCTTTAGCCGGGAATGCTATATTAAACGTGCATATTCATGTAATTAACCATCTCGAACACCGAGAACGCCTCTCCTAATATTCCCCTATCCATTGCTTTGGTCGGACTCATGACCTCACCGTTCGGGGCCATCCAACTACCGGCAGGCATTTGCGCAACTGTAGGCCAAGTCTTGAGCTCAGCGCCGCTAAGAACGGCGTACACCAAAGTCTTCGAGAATCCCCAGATAAGTGTCATACCCATGGGAGCTTTCGCATTTTCCCATGTATCCCTCTCATGTGCTTTAACTGGGCGTAACCCCCAAACTACCAGATGTGAAATTTCGATTTCGTGCTCCTGATATATTCCCTCAAACCAGTCATAGGTTTAATTCCGGATGCGGAATTCTGGTATGTTCCTCGGTGGTAAGTCATAGGGTATGCTTCTACAGAAGGTCAATTCAATAGAAACTTACATTCTCTTGGAAATATCAAAACCCTGTTCCCTGACCAGGAGTGCGTAGCAGAGATAAACATGCCCGTGGAAATAGGCAATGTCAAAGGGACCAGAGGAGCCATTGCGACACAACTTGTGTACCTTTCTCTGGAAATAAGGGTATATACGGAGGTTGAACAATATGGGATACTGATCGAAACTCTCGAACTGGCCGAGTATTGGATCGGTTTCAATCGCGGCCATCAACAGTGCTATCCCTATACTATTGTACGCCAGTGACGAATCACGAGTTTTTGTCTTCATCAAACAACTATACTTGTCTGAAACCTCAGCTGTGTTGAAAATATAAACTGCTGGCTCAATAGTTCCAGATTTACGCAGCTGGGCCGCTAGCTGGGAAAATTCCAGTTTGGCGAAAGATTGCTGAGATAACGTGCCGAATAGTATGTAGTACAGCAGACGGCCTTGTGAAACTTAATCATTTTCCTCATGTAATATAGCCGGACGTTGACACACAGCCCACTCCAACATCGACTGTTCCATGTCCTTTTCGAAGTGACCACAGAAGGCTAAGAGCTTATCCCCAGAACAGAGTCCATTGATGGCTGCTTGAATGTCCTTTAAACCCACGCCTTTATTCATTTTATTTCCAACTGCCCGGAGCAGCTTCAAGGCCCTAGCATAAAGTTGTCGTGCCAGCAATACATAGCGGGTCCTCCGGGATGTGCTGACTAGTCTAGCCGTGTCGAGGCCATCCTGAAAATGTGTTGGGGGTAACATTATATCGGCAATGCTATAAACAATAAAGGCTGACTTGTCGTGAGCCCGGTCGTGTCACGCAGTGTCAGATAGTACCCTGCCTGGAGGTTCCGGTTAGGGTTGAGGTTTCTGCACAGCAGGTGTAATAACCTTATAGTCACTGATATCACTACAACCAATATCAAAGACCAAAGGATCCATATTTTGGCGTAGTGGTACTGGCATACCGCCAAACGCTAGCAGTTGACTACAGCAACGGTAACGACTGAGTGAATGCATACATAGGTTATAGCCAAAGTAGGTTTCGTTGGCGTTGGATGACTTTGCCAGTTGTGTTCAGGGATGTATTGGTGATGTCCACAGTGTTCGCTATTGTAGCCACTGAGCGAGAGAACCCAGCGAAAACGGAAGCTGGAGCAGGAACTACTCCCGCAGTCATCTTTTCTCGGTGCTGCCAAAAATGCCCCCAATTAGTCATCTACTAACCCCCACTGACTAGCTATATCGACTACCTGGAAATTGGCGTACACCAGCGCTATGATTGGCCCATTGATTCCCTCGAACCACCGAACTACCTCATTTGCACAGAAACACCATCACCACCGCCTGTTCTCAGCGTGAAATAAGTAACACGGTAGCACAGTCAGTGTGTGTCATCCACTTGCCGGTAGTTGAACAGGGATGTTTGGTGGTCTCTGTGGAATACTTCTGCTGCACTATATGTACGCGACAACTGTGATCTTTGTTTAACTGGTGTTTTATGTCATAACGTCCTGGTTTGGACAGGGAAGGATGGATTGTGAAGTAGGGAAAAATAACAAGCCACCTCACTGCAAACAGCGGCAGAGAGGGGCTTGATCTCTTTAAGCTATTCAAAGCTTTTGGTGTCGGACCCAAAAATCAAGCCGTGAGACGCCCTACTAGACAAAAACTGGACAGAAGATGTCACCAAACACTACTCTACAGCAGTGTGGACCCGCCCGAAGTTGAGCACCAAGGGAAACTTGGCAAATGACCCCAAAGCACTCAGTTCAACCCAGTTTCGGTTGCGGCTGGGTCAAAGCTATTACCGAACCTTCTTCAGGACCTCGAGACAGCGGGACGATGCGGTCTGTAGAACATTTGGAAGAGAAGAAGGGGAGGTGCCCCATGTGCTGTTTGAGTGTTTTAGGTTTATGTGGGCGAGGAAAAAGGCATTAGAGTTGATGAGAAACCAAGTCTCTCGGCTTGAATTCTTAGTCCACAACATCAAGGCCAAGGAGGTTCCGACTACCTTCATCAAAAACGCGTGATTTGGTACGAACCGATAGATCGAGGAGGGGTTGAGGGGTAGATGAAGAAATGGAGAGGATGCGGGTGCGCCGCCCGAAGAAAGGTTGGACAAAAGGTGGTCCCCTCGGAACGAGGTACGAGGTGCGCGAGATGCTGAAGAGACTTCCTTTGGCGGACTAACACGAACTAGAGAATGGGAGAACGGAAGGGTGATAACGAGCTACGAATTTCCCCCGGTCATCTTTTGTGTTGAGCGTTCGTTATCATGCTTATAATTCTCTCCATAGGCCTCGACTGGTCTGAGGGTAATGAGCAAAGATAGTATATAAAAATGTCACCAGCTGGTTGTTGAGTGGGGATGCGGCTGTAGTTAGTATTTGGTTGTAAAGGGCCCTTCTGCGAGAAGGAAATTCGTCTATGTGTGTTGTTATGTCGGCATCTGGGCTTTCGCATGTTCAGTAACGAACTTCTCTGCTTCTCTATGTACGGGAATATTCGCTCCTGCGTCCTACTTGATCCCTAGTGGAACATGCAGCAATGACCAACTGCAACTGTTTCACTTGCTTTGAACATATTACAGTAATAACAGCTTCTCGTCTATCGTGCATTCGGTGACATATATTCACCATCTCATCGTGTCCTGGCACACGTCTATACCCTTGGATGTCATGGTCTTTCTGTCCTCTGAAGTCATTGTCTCCCAATGCTCATGTTTGGTATATGACCGTTTCATTGCTCCAATGACACAGAAGCTAAAGCCACAGTACTTTTCAGTCAATCTGCCGGCATCAGTGTGTAACGGGAACCGACGAAGAGGGTGTACAGGTATTTGTCAACAACGAAATAATGCCAGCACTATAGTACATACTCGTCCAGCACCTTCACTAAGAACCGCTTCACAAGTCGGAACTGTTGCAAAGGCATCGCCAGGCGAACATTCTTCGACTCGGGCTCGCTATGGTCTGTGATAAAGCGGATGCATCGTAAGAGACTTCAGAGAACAGGAATGACTGTAAGACGTGCGTATTAAACGTACTTATTGAACTGTATATTGAGCATGTTACAAGAGATGCAATGTACAACAAAAGACGAGGGTACAATATCCACATTGCTATTAACGCTGATCGCCGTGTCATCTTATGGTTGCATGGGACAGCCAAGCTCGAACAGCTCGTCGTCCGTAAACACGAAGCGGCTCCGTGAATTTCCAACATTCGCCAACTCCTTTCCCTCACAAAACACCACGATGCCATCCGTTGTGCGCGGGTTATTCCTTTAGGGTTATTCTCGAAATGACGAAAAAAAAAAATTGTTGCATGACTTGATATTCCTGAAAAAAAAGCGGAAAGTCAAGTCATGTTTGAGGGCTTGTGGTTCCCGAAAAGTAGCGGAACTGCAAGGTTTGATTGTCAAAAACGAAATAAAGCACCAAGAGCAAAACAAGAAACTAAAACAAGGGTAAAAAAGAAGGAAAGCAACGTAAAAAAAAGAAGAGAATGAGGTCGAAAAGTGGAAGAGCAAAACAAGAAACTGAAACAGAAGATAGAGATAAAGAACAAGACAAAAGAAAACGAAAAGCAAAACAAACATAGGAAATAAAAAGCAAGAGACGAGAGAATAAATGGCGAATAAAACAAAAGTGGAAGATGAAATTAATGAGAAGAAGAAATAAATCTACCAAACTATTCCGGACGCCGGCTTATTTATATTGGAAAAAAGTGGGTCTCTCGGCCTCTAAATTCGCCTCCTCGTGACAATATTTAAGTTGTGAACAATTATCGATTACCTTGGAACGGTCTCGCTTGTTGGAGAAACTGCAGAGAGCGGGCCAGCGGCAGTCCAGAGATGGTGGTGGCATTTGTGAATCCATGGGACGATATCTGTGTACTAGCTCGTACGGATTGGGCTGAGAGTAGGGCTATTGACACTCAAGAAAGTCGAGACCTTTCGTTCTACATTTCAACTGCAAACCACGTGATCATGTTCCGTCGTGGCAGGTGTAAGTCGGTGAGGTATGGGGTTATTGTAAGCCAATGCCCTAGGAATACTGAGTGGTGATGACTTCATAATTATGGTCAACATACTTGCTAGCGTTGTGGTTGTGGCGTTGTGATTTCCTATTTCGGACGTGACACCGAACAGGGTTAATTGATTGTAGATTGATAAGATAATCTATATCAACAACATATCATTAAACCATCCCTACCTCTTCCGATACCACCCCGCCCCATCCAATCTCCCCACCAAAGCAGCAAACCCCCTCCCCTCCCCCGCCTCCCCCAACTCTGCCCGCACCTGATCCACGTCATCCCTCCCCACCCATCTCGCCCCTCCAGCATCTCCCTTCTCCGCCAATCCCCTACAAACCGCCAAAAACACCGCCATCTCCTCTCTCCACCGTCCATACAACCCCCTAATAACCTCTCCATTATCAAAATGCCCCGACACCCTAACTGCCCTATCAAGACGCAGAACTAGTTCAAACAGGCCGTCTAGAAGACCAGCGGCTGCTGCTTGTCTCTTTCGAAGGAATAGGGTGGCGTGGATACGGGAGAGGGTGAGCGAATAAGCTATTGCGACGCGTTCGGGCGAGTGTCGTGTTTTTGAACCTTTGTCAAGGGACTTTTGGAGGGTGGATAGCCATGATTGGAAGGTTGTCCAGTGGGTTGTTACTCCGGCGGTGGTGAAGTGTGTTGCAAGTGTATATATAACATGATGAGCCTCGAAGATGAAGCGTCTTGTAACGGGGGACATATCGGGGGAATTCCGCATGATAGAAACGGAAGAAAGACGATCTACCGTCCAAACCAACCGTGCCGTTCGCAAAAGCTGTTTGAAAATCCGGTCATGCTGCATCATAATGATGGGTGTGAAAATAACCTCCAACGCCGCCGGCACTGTATACGACAACCTTAAGAAATCCAGCGCAAATAACCCATCTGGGTCAAGACACTTCTCAATATCCTCATCCGACAACGCTCGCACGGCAAATGATAACGCCCCGGGTAACTCAACCGTATGTCCCTCAGAAGCATAACAATCCGCCAGAATCCCCATCAAAGCTAATCTCAATTCCGAACTAGCAGGCGGCCATTTTTGTCGTCCGGCCATATTCAAACCACCGGGGTCCTCGGATGTTGACCGTGAGAATAATGCGTGAGTAAGATGACTTGAGAAGGAAGGATTACCGAATAGGTGGAAACTATGCTGGAGCTTGAGATGTCGAGGCAGTTCGTGATGGGTGAATAAAAGAGAAAGAGCCTCTCGATTGACAATTGCTGCGTGGGCAGTTGTCAATGGGGAGAATGATAAGAGAGGTAGTAAAGACCAATGAGGGGTAGCCTTCAACACCTCTATTAGGCTCTCCGTTAAACACGCACGAATAGCATCGGCAAGTGATGACTTCTGAATAACCGTAGGCAACGCCTCCGACAAGGAAGCAAGAGAATCCAAAAGCGTCGCTCCAATCTCATCCTCCGTCACCCCATAAACCCCCAACTTCCCCGTCTCCTGGAAACTTATTATCGTCGGTGCCGTCGGTGTCTTCGGTCGCATCGACAAAACCTTCTTATGTGCCGTCCGTACCGCCATATCCAATCTCTTCTCATACCTCTCTGCCTCTCTATCCAACTCCAAAATACCCTCCCAATCAAATAACCACTTGGCCTCGGGTGGTCTACAAGCCGTGACTAAATGGTGGTTCATCAACGGATGTCCCGGATGATTATCCCTTATAAACCTCAAATTCCTCCCCGCCTGGAAAATCCCCGTCGCCATATCCGATGGGATGAACCCCGGCATGGACGCCGAATCAAGTCTATAATCTACCGTCTGAACAGACTCCCCATATTCGTCAACGTACGTCTCCGCCTCAACAATGACAAAATGTTTCCGAGCCCCGAGGGTTTTTTTACCCAGTGGAATGCCCGTTTCGGGAGTCAGTCCTACCCAGGCGGTGACAAAATCAAGCCACGGCTGAGCGACCCGGCTAAGGAGAATTCGCATGGCAAGGTGGAGTGGGGCGACGTTGAACTCTGAGGTTTGCGCATGGTCGAAGGCCGCTTGGAGGACTTTATGGTCTGGGTCTTCCGGACGAAGAGAGCTCGTTAAAGTATGGAATTCTGTAAGGACGACCGAGACTCGAGTAATAAGACGGTTTAAACAGAGGAGTGTCGGTGGTGGTGGAGCCAACGCAATAGTCGACTCGAGTACCGACAAGACAGTCTCAATAGAAGAAGACAACGCGATTCTCGCTGGTGAAGGCGTAGTAAGGGGATGTTCATACGTCCTATCCGTGAACCGCGCAAGTTGTCGAAATAGCATCCCAGCCTTCAACGCTCTCCCCTCCAACAACTCCAGCGCTTCTCTAGAATACCCCTGGATTCTCAACCCATCCGCTGTACTTTTCAAAACTTCCCCCTCCCACCTAAAAAATACCGACTCTCTCCCAAGTAACGCCGACAGGACACTAGCAAGGTAACTTTCCCTTGCGGCCACCGGCCCATCACCTAGAGTTCCATCATACGCTGCGCTGGGCGCTTCACTCATTAACAGCGGTTCAATCGGGTCTTTGCCGCCAAGAAACCCTACCCATGACTGGTACACGGGTGGTTTCAAAGGAGACTTCTCCGCAGAAATCCATAAATCGGATGGAGAGGACGGGACTGCCACGGGAGAAGACGGTGCCGAGTAGTTGGGTGGGGTAGCTGAGACCGGGGGGCTTCCCGGTGGTGAGACGCCATCTGGGATCTTAAAGAACGGACTTGGCTGGAGAGATGTATCGATCATGGGATTTTGTATTGAGAGACCTATCAACGTTAGTACGGCCCCATAATCTCCTCAAATAACTAACCTCCAATGTCCCCACCAAAGAAACCCTCTTTCTCTCGTCCGGCATTATCCAACCAGCCACTCTCCCTCATGAACTCCCCAACCCCAAAGACATCCGCCGGATCCCGTTCCCCCTTCCTTCTCTTCGCAGGCGGCGCAAAACTAGGTCCACTAGATTCCATTTCAAGTCTATACCCCCTCCACACCATCCACCACTCCTCAAGCCCGTCTCCGTCGTCAAAATATCCCTTTAACCCTAACCAACCCAGTAGCACAAACAGGGGTATCCAATTAGCGCGTCGACCGCGTTACGTCACTTTAGCTCAGCCTTGTGTGTAGCCTTGTGACAGAACAAATGGATATCACGACCAGAGACAAGACGAAAATGCCGCCGAAGAAACGAGTTAAGACGGCACCAGTGGTAGAGAGTGAAGAGGAGGTTGATGTGATGGATGTTGATGGGGAGGAAGGGGATGATGAAGGTGGTTTAGGCATTACGATGAGGGGACTCGACGATTTGAGGAGTTTTTGGACGGCGGATCAGGAGGCGTCGTTGTTTAAAGCTACGATTCGGTGGAAGCCGGCCGGTAAGTGTATTACAAAACGAGCGCGCATAGAAATATCTAACTAACAATTCCAAAGGCATGCACAGACGCTTCCGAATGCTCTCTATCCACGAACACCTCCGGAACCACGGCTTCGACCCAGACATATACCCACACATCCGAATCCCGTACATCTGGCAAAAACTTCAAACATTCTATAACTTAGAAGCCATCGATGAGCGCGAGAACTTCGACGACGATGCCCCTGAGGAACGATACCGGGAGTTTCTCCTCCCACAAGTTCTCTTCTACGATGACATGATGGAGCGCGTACTATCAGATAACCCGTCTCTAGAGAACTGGGATACAGAGGGCTCCGAAGAGGGAGATGCACCGTCGGGTTCCGACGAGGAAGTCGCAGAGGGAGACGACGATGACGAGGAACAAGGGTCCGAAGAGGACGAGGAAGACGAGGAAGATGACCAAGACAACGACACGGCCTCCTCTCCCTCTTCCCCCCGGAAAACCCGCGCCAACCCCGGCAAGAAAACCTCCACCAGCCCCTCCCGCTCCATATCCACCTCCCACTCACCATCCCCATCGCCCTCCAAACCGCCACCCTCCAAGCGGAAACGCCCAACACGCGGCAGCACAATCGGAGAAAGCGAAGACGTATCCGACACGCCGCGACCATCTAAGAGTGTCTCGCGAAACCGGTCAACCAGTAAGAGAAGTCGATCGGGCGCAGGAGGAAGTCGTGTGCGGTCGTCGGGTGACGGGAAACATGGCGGGTCGAGAAGGTCGGATGGGAAGAAGGCGGTGAAGAAGAAGGGGGTCACGGGTAGAAGTTCGGGATCAAGTTCCAGTGCGAGGAGGAGAAAGAGGTAGATAGAGTTATACCCAATCCGGTACATAATCCAATTTGCGCCATCCAGGGCCATCATCACCGAATAACCCACCTATCATTGTGCGCTTCCGGGGTTTCTTTTCTTCTGGCTCTTCAACCACCAAAGAGTCTTTGCCGACTTTCTTCTCCCCGATAGCCTCCCATAGTTTCCTTTCCTCAAACTTATCCGCATCTAAATCCCTCTTTTCGGCTTCTTTCTCCTCTGCCAACTCCCATGATAGCCTCTCTTTAACCCGTTCTAATACGTCGCCTGCAAGATCCACACCCGTAAACTCCACCAACTCTTCTAAATCGCCCATTTCCATGTCCCCACCTTCTAGAATCTCTAATTCAACATCCTCCTCTTCTTCTTCATCTTCTGAGGTCCAAATTTCCACTTCTGGTGTTCCATTCTCAACCTCTTTCTTCTTCCCTATCAACGCCTTTTCAACCTCCTCATACGACATAGGCAGCATTTCCAATTGTCGTTCTTCGTCTTGGTTTTTGTCTTGTCCTTCCTCTTCCTCTTCCTCTTCCTCTTCTTCTTCCTCATCATCAACAACATCCAAAACCAATCTCCTCGCACAGCCCCTCCAAAATTCATCTTTCTCAATCCCATCTAAGCCAAGATTAGCCACGGCAGCCGCAACATCCCGTCGATGAACAACCCTCTTCCCCAATCCCCCCTTCGTCTCGATTCTCTCCTCAGCAACCGCCAACGTTGCCCAGACAATCCTTCGCATCCTAGAAACCAAGAGACCTCTAAAGTCCTCCATAGCCGTACACCGAACTCCCGGTTGCCCCATACCCAATCGTTGCCAATTCAAGTCCGGAATCCTCGAATTCATAAACACCCTTTCAGCCAACTCAACCCACCCATCACATCTGAATAGACCGTCAAACATCTCTTCATCATCATTGATCTCCTCCGCTGTAGCCCCATCAACCCTCCACTGACCCCCCCATCGTCTCTTCTCCATATTTTCTTCTCCCGCTTCAATTCTCTTTTCCACTCTCTCCGCAATAACCCCCTCCACGCGTTCCCACTCCCTACTAACCTCCGTCGCCGCCTCCCCCACAAACCCCACCTCCCCAATCCGTCTAGACGCTTCCTCTAATAACCCCACATACGCCGCAACTTCCACCTCACTCTTCCCCGTCTCCATCGCAAGTCTTCTAAGATCACCCCGGCCACACCGTGATATCCCCGCTATCAGCGCATCTTTCTCTTGCGCCGTCCATACTGTCGCTCCAATCTGAGACGCCTCAAGTGGTTTCTTGCTATTCACAGGCCGTCCTATTCGCGCCTCTAAAATCGCCGTATTCAGAATCGTAATATACCCATGTGGAATATCTCCCGCCACATTACCACTAGGCGACGTCGCAGAACGAACCCGTCGACTCGCAGGACTCGGTGTCCTCTTTCTCTTACTCGGCGAAGAAACCGGTGATGCCCGTGGTGGTGGCGATGGTGATAACAAAAATCTACCCCGAGAATTCATAATTAGTGTAATATACAAAAACACAATCTCTTCAAAATCATCCCGTCCTACCGCTTACAAGATATCTTCACCACCATTGCCCCACTTTAATTCACCTTTCTTTCCATCCGGGGTTAAACCCTACATTTGACAATATCAAATAGAATCCCAAACGCCGTAAATTAAAAGAAAACAATCAAAACTCAATACAAACGAAACAACCAAATCCCATATTCATAAGCCCCGTTCATCCATCCCCTCCTAACCTAGACAAACCAAAACCCCCAAACATTCACAACATCAAAATCATCCAACAAAATCACTCATCCTTCGTGCCTAAAAAAGAAAATCCGCCGTAAGTCGTCAGAAAACGTTATCCGCCGAGTGAGTGAAAAAAAAGGTCGTGACAAGTCGAATAAAAAAAGTCGCGGCGCTTATCTCGGCCGATCGGGTGCCGTCTCAAGTCTACCAGCCGGGACATGTTCAACCCACTCACTCACGCGAGTCATTCCTCTTCCTGTACCTGTCAGACCAGCCATCGTCGAAGACTTCACCATTGCCTCTTCGCTTTCGTACCTGACCGGCCGTCTACGCGGGCCTCGGTGGCCCCCCGCAGCGGCCTCTTCATCGTATTCTGCGGCGCCGGCAGCTCCCCGTCCAGGGTGCCGACCGCCTCCGTGTCCTTCGCCGCGCGGCGGGCCGCCGGGGCCTGCTCCTCCTGCTCCACCGTACATGTCGTCACGGAATCCACCACCACCATGCATCATTGGTCCGCCCATTTGAGGAGGCATACCACCGTGGGGTACGGGCGGGCCGCCGCGTCCATACGGGGGCATGCCGGGGCCGCCCATTCCCGGACCCATAGGAAGTCCCATTGGCGGAACCATTCCTGGACCCATTCCTGGGCCCATACCCGGGCCCATACCGGGACCCATACCTGGACCCATCCCAGGGCCCATCATGCCACCAGGACCCATCCCAGGGCCCATACCGGGACCCATATTCATAGGAGGTCCAATAGGCCGGCCCATGCCAGGGCCCATAGGAGGAGCCATACCAGCCATTTGAGGGCCCATATGACCCATTAGTGGGCCCATCGGAGGAGGAGCTCCGGGCATATGTCCATGGGGGCTCATGTGTCCACCAAAAGGCGGCGCGGTTCTCGGTGAAGGTGGGATACTATTGCGATGAAAGCGATCACCAACTCCCGCCGAGCCACCACGCATCGGCCGTCTCTGTTTCGGAGGTAGATCACCCGCCATACTATGTCTATCCATGTTGGGCCGTCTCCCCTCAAACGGCTCATACATATCTTCATCCATGGCCGCATGTCTCGGTCTGGGTGGTCCACGGACACTCTGGCCACGACGAGGCGGCGGAACGTCAAACTCATCATCCTCCAAATCGTCATCATCCAAGTCGTCCTTCCCCGCACGTCTGTTCAAAACCAACTCCTTGCTCTCCACCGGCGGTGGCTGCGCCCGACGATCTTCAGGGTATGCTACAGGCTCAGCGTGGGCCATCCGCCCGGTTCGTTGAGGTGGAAGTGAAGCACGTGCTGGTTTCCGACGAGGCGGGCCACGAGGATCCATCATCTCACGGTCAGCCATGGCACGTTGTTGTTCCAAAGCCGCACGTTCCCGTTGATCCATAGCAGCTCTTTGATCCATAGCCTCGCGCATATCCTCGGCCAGGAGATCCTCGTATTCCGTAGAAGCCATCCCGCGACGTCCATAACCCGCAGCAGCAGCAGCAGCGGCGGCTGCTCTACCAGGAGGTGGACGGGCAGGTGGCTCACTGTGGTAGTCATCGACATCATACATGTCATCTGCGGCATAACCACCACGTCCATAACCACCCGGCATGGCACGCTCATCATATTCGTCCACCGCATACTTGGCGGCCGCCTGTCTAGCTTGTTGTGGGGGATAACGGGGACCTGGCGCCATATCCATCGGCTCATCATAGTCATCCATATACGCGCCACCCGCAGCAGCAGCAGCAGCAGCCTGGGCCGCAGAGGCAGGGTACTTTCCATGGGGATATCTCGGCTGCGCCGCGTACTCATCATCATACATCTCGTCATACTGGTTTCCCGCAGCCGCAGCAGCAGCTTGTGCGGCAATAGCTGCACTGCGAGTTCCAGGTGGTCCAACACGACGTCCACCAGCGGCTGGAGTTCCCCCGTACGCTCTACGATCAGGGTACTCCGCCCCGGTAGAGGCTTCACGTCGGTACTGTTCCTGGCGGTAAGCTGCTGCAGCCATGCCGCCCGGCTGCGCTGTGCCGGGTGCGGGCATATCATACTCATCGTATTCTGCGTAGTCACCATAGTCGTCATACCCAGCGGCGGCATAACCACCACCTGCAGCAGCGGCAGCGGCAGCAGCAACAGCGGCGCTAGGGGCCCGTTGGCGAGCATCCATGGCAGCGGGATATCTATCTTGGGGGTGCGATAGTTCCCTTGTCCGTTCTCTCGAGGCAGGACCACCATAGCCACGAGCTCCACGGGGATCAGCAGTAGCAGCATAATCCGCCTCATCGTAGTCATCATAATCGTTCATTTCATAGTCGTTAACCCGGGGGGCCTCACGTCCAGCTCCACGCATCGCGGCGCCACCACCGTAGTAGTCAGCACCAGCCATACCAGGAGCCGCCGGGCCAGCAGCCATGCGGCCACGCATCAATCTAGGATTCGCCATATTAGGCGGCAAAAAGTCCCGTGCGACGTCGTCGTAGTCGGGTTCAATAGAGCTCAAAAGCGGGTCGTAATCAAGAGAAGAGCAATCACAATTCTTCCACTCGGTACCACAAATAGCACAAAAGGTAACACCACAGCGGCTGGAAAGAAAACAAGGAAGACGAACTTGGTTAGTTGTTGTTTGCTTTCGGGACGACCGAGGGAACTTACCAGTTAATAGTTTCTTCGCCTTCACGCTGTTCAATGGTCCGTTTACAGTTATAGCAGTGTTGCCAGCTAACACTGATAGCTTCGCGGCGAGGAGTCGGGGCAGTCCGGGCGGAGTTTGAGCCGATGGATTTCTCACGGTCGTTCCACTTGGGCGTTCGGTGTCTGGAATGTGGGGCCGAGAGATTCTTCCGGCGTCCGTCGGGAGCAATGTCGTCTCCGGGATCTGAAGAGGCTCGCCGGGGAGGTTTCGCACGGCGATTAAACTGCTCGAAACGTCGGTCAAAGGCCTTTCGAGAAACGGGATCTAATATCTCGATATGCTTAAGAGGGAAGCGCACGTTGCAACACTGAGGTGGGAACTTGTCGTGGCCGTCGGTTGAATCGCGGATTCGTTGCTTGAGACAGGGAGTGCAAAGGTAGTCGCCACACTCGAGTTGAATGTTTGAATCAGCCGAACAGTCGATACACGCGGGTCTAAAAGTTGGGTGTATAGGAGGGGCACTTGGTTAGTTATCAAAAAGGAGGTTGGGTATCGGCGCTGCCTGCTATCAGCGCCCAAAAATCGGTGGGCCTTTGCTTTAAGCTGGGCTATGTATAAAGGGAAGGAAGGGATAGACGGAGAGATGGAGAGCGAACGAGGAAAAAAAAAGGGACCGAGAAGGCTGTAGCTACTGTAGGAGTTTACAAGCACATCAAGACAGTCTACACTGAAGATTGTAGTGGATGTGTGGCCCTAGAAAACGGCGGCGGTGTACATGAAAAAGCGGCCTTTGGGCTATTCAACAGACGCTTCAGACAACCGGTGACAGTAATACCTGCCCAATGACAGCAGCCATTACCCCTGTTCCCACTGGGGTATCGGGGACCGTGCAGCCGTTGTTAAGACACCATGTTGGGCAGCAAAGTACAAGTTTACGCTGACGTGAGTAGTGTGCTTGGTTGAATTGGTGCTGATGACCGGTGCTGACTGTGGAGGGTGACGGGGAGAACTCTGGTCAACTGGAGAGACAAGAGTGCCACACAGCCTACATCACGGACAGGTGCAACGCCAAACGAGGATATGTCCGTCCGTCCATCTGTACATGCATAGATGGGCCTCAATACTCGGCTCCTTCAGTGAAAAGCCGCAGGCGCAGATGGGAAGAGGACCATAAGACAAGGAAGCTAAGGCAAGAAGAAAAAGGCAACCAGTTTGCCCCCTGGGGAATATGCATCATCGGGGAAGAAAATAACTTACAGTTGGAGTGGCGGTTTCACAGAACCCCGCAAAGGCAGTGATTTTAAGTTTGACTTGGTTCTGTTCTTCTTTTCTGGGGACGGTCTAAATATTTGTTAGTTTGACTTTGTACAAGCCGTTGTTTGCGGCAATGTATTCATCGTTGGGCTCCCAAACGAGGCCGGTCACATTGGGCAGAAATCCACCAGACGAGACGTCATGACCACCAAAGGAACCTGAGGGGTTACCGGCAGGGCAAGGATGTTCAGAGCCTAGTCAATCAGTCTGACCCATGGCCTGTGGGGTATAGTAGGCTTCACATGGATTGGATTGAGGACATGCAGCCGTCTATGTATGTCTGTATGTAGTTGTTGGCCATCATCGACATGCTGATCACATCGCTTGATGGATGTACATACATATGTACATACATACTTACATACATATGTAGACACATGCATGTACCCCGCGCCTACTATCCAGTATTCTCGGCAACTCTGCAGAAGAAGCCTTCCTACCGTCTGCATCGCCATCAAATAGGATGTCCAAAAGCAGGTAATCTATCGCATGGCGGATTCCCGTGGTACCCATCTACGTAAACGTCCATCAAGACCGTGTCCCGACGGCTCGCCTACTCACCAGACCCACCAAGCCAATTCCAAGTCCGTGTTTTCATGAACACTGACCAAAAAAAACGTGGCATCCATACTCAGAAAAAAAATACAAAACAAACTCACCTTCTACTCTGCTCGGCCGTCTTTCGCGCCCGTGATGCAGGAACACTCTTACTCCGTGATCTACCCGTTCCTCTAGTCGATGACCGGCGGCGCTCTCTTCGCGCATTCAACATTGACCGATCTATTGAATCCAGTCCCGTCGTTTCGCTGCCTAGGTTACTGAGGACGCCGTCGCCATCCGAATCGGAAAGAAACCCCGACACATCGTCAAACTCACTCGTAGTATCCGAATACCTCCTTGTCTTCTGATCCTCGGCCATCGCCTCATCTCTTTTAGCCCGTCCTCTCGCCGACGCAACAGATGGGCCTCTCGTCTTGCCTGTAGCAGCTGGTCTTCTCTGCGCCGGACGCTTGCCAGTGGGTACATCCTCAGTCTCGGTATCTGTATAATCTGACTCTTCGGAGCTCGTCTCGGGCGTCAAGTGTCTACTAGACGCCGGAGTAGGATGTTTCGACCGACTGCGCTCGGTAGGTTTGACGGGTATAGGTCGAAGTTTCTCCGCTGAGGGGTTCCGTGAGCGGGCTTTCCTTGCAGCTGGTTTCGCGGTGTTCTTCTCAAGGGCATCCCAATCGGGTGGGCGTCGAGCTGTCTTCGACGGCCCTGAGTCATTTCGTGCGGTCGGTTTTACCGCCATTTCGGGCTACTGAACAAGAGATGTCGCGATAGTTTCTATTTCTTGTCGTGAACGTCGTTGGTTGTGAAGGAGCTAAACTGGCTAGTTTAGTTGACAAGTGGATTTGCGACGTCAAATCGCATAAAACAAAGAAAGAAGGATCAATGACAACGACACTAGAAGCGGTAAGAAGAAAGCCAAAATCAAGATAAACACAAACAGGCCATGAACGTACCAATCGAACGTCGTTCGCAAAAGGCAAATGGGAAAAATATCAAGTGCATTCGCTGTTGGTCTGTCGGTCCCTCCTGTCAGCGCACGCACGTACAATACGCCTTGGATAAAACAGGGCCAATCCTGTTCCAGGGAAGAAAGCGTGACCAGGATATAATGAGCGACCAGGCACAAAGCGGCAGCAGTTTAGTAGCAGTGACGAGCGATGTCGTCATGCATGGAATGGCTAGTCAATCACGGCGGCTGGGCTGTCGAATTCCACCGTCTGTCAGCCAGATTTACACGGCGAGAAGTGCCTTGGACGCGTTTATTCTGTGCTTGCCGAGATGTGGGGGATCCGGAATGGTGCTACGGAGACGGGTGTCTTTGCGTTTGGAAAAGGTGGTTCCTGATGGGGAAGTTGAGGTTGTACTAGCGGTTAAAAGAGGGTAGATGACTGTTTGGGGACGGACGGCCGTGACTTTTTCATGTCCGTAGTGGGGCTGTATACATATGTATAGAGACACTTTTAGTCCAGAGCTTACCAGGACTGGTTTGCATCTGACCTAGGCCTTATTTGTGGTCATTCTCCGCATTACCACTTTGGTACATACATAAATCGGCGATACACGGCGCCCTGCAGATGTCCGTGATTAGGTGTCATGGTAGGCGACCCCGAAACACCGTTTGTGTCTTATCCAAATCACCTGTCGAATGTATTTCCTACCATTCCTCTCTTCACTGTGTCGCTATATCGCGTTATGCACACGACATCATGCGTACCTTCCATTTAAATCTCATGACATGTCACACAAACCGATATACATGATCGCGCCTTCTGTTTAAGATCTGGGGATATGGGATGGGTATCTTCTACATGATTTATCTAACCTCGTACAATTTTAGTCATGATAGTCTACAAGTTTGTCAAACTGGTTACACCTCAGTCATCTCCTCATCATCCACCACCTCAACAATTCTAGGCTGCTCCTCGGAGTCCTCCTCGCCCTCCTCCGCCTCATCACGCTTAAGAACCTGAACCAACCGATCACAGGCCTCATGAACGCCCTCGTCGTCAACGTGGGCGTGAACCTCTCTCACCGTAGCATACACATTAATCTGTTTGAGATATTCTCTCCCCTGAAGCGTCGCCGTCAGCAATGTGAGAGTCTCAATGTGCGTAAGGACAATCGAATTATCCGATTCACGCTGCTTATCAGGCGAAAGAAGTTGTAGATCAGCAAGCATCTCGAGCATCTCTTCCGCGTCGTATTCTTCATTACCGGTCAACGGAAGAAGAACGTACGGAAGCAAGTTCAACTCGCCATCGTCAATGAACAACGGGTGAGCCTCCTGATCAAAAGCGACATTCTTGATGATACTCGCAACACCCTTCCTCCGGATCTCCGACTTATGCTCTGTAAACACCTTAATCTTGTTCAACGGGAACTCCCCGTCATATTCCTGCTTCGTGAGGAAGAACTTGCGAATCTCCTCATGCTTGGATAAATCAGCAAGCACATAAGCGAGATAATCGTAGTTAGCCTTCTTGTTAAACCCGTTGCTAGACCCTTTAACAAAGGCATCCAAGAGCTGGTTCAGAATGACGTCGCTCTTGGTAAGGTTCTCGATCGGCGGGAGCTTCTTGTGAAGAACGGTGGATAACCGGTCATCCTTGGTCAAGTTGGCCAACAGCATAGCCAGTGCATCAGCGTTCGGCTCAAGAGCATTCTACCACATGTCAGACTCCACTCCACACCACCTCAACCCACTGAAACTTACCGTAACCCGATAAAGGCAAACATTCACAAAAGCCTCATCATCAACCAACATCTTCATAATCTCCTCATCTCTCGACAAATTCACCAAGATAGCAACCGCATGTTCCGAGATAGCCTGTGTTAGGGTTAGTTACATATCCGGGAAAACCACACACAGACAACATACCGGACGGTCTTGGACGAGCACTTTCAAACTGCGGATGGGCTTATCGCCGTCGATTCTGAAAACCACGGACTGCGAGAGAGAGTACTCTACCGTGTTTTCCACAGCCGCCTGGCGGATCTGCGGGTTGTTGCTGCTGATGAAGCGGACGAGCTGGGAGGGTTAGGATATATACATGAGACGGAATCGTGGAAAATACCTCAAGAAGTTCAGTAGACATTTTGAGCTGCTATGCGTGTGCTATCTAACACTTCGATTCCGTACATCAATCCTCACTCACCACTCAAACCTCGTCTTCGAATACATCGTCATAGTGGGTCCCATTTACACCCTACCCTGCCCTTTCCAACCCGTCCAAAACTATCTCTACACACCCAAAAAACCCAAAAAAGAAAAAAAACTCCTCTAAGTTCTGCCCCTCCCCACCGCCAAAATTTCCACATACTCCGGCCCCACCCAATAAACCACCGTCGGCCCTTCAAAGGAATCCCCTCGTTAGACCCTTGCCGGCTTATCTTATCAGCGGAGCAGTTTTCTCGCCAGTTTTATTGTGGGCTCTGGGTTTACACTGGGGTTTACAATTTCCATGAATTTTGCCCGTGGATTGTACGACGAGAGATAGTCCCGTCTGTAGTTTGTCGCAGTTCCGTAGTCTCATCTACCCGCTCCCCGGAAAAAAGCCCGAAAGTCGCCTACCGCGCAGTACACACGCAAGCATGCCTAAAGCCACCACCCCGACTTCCCGCCGGCGGCACAACCCGCTGGAACAGGACTACACGCAGGCCGGCATCGCCAAGTCCAAAGTCCCCAAGAAGTCCAAGAAGCCCGCCACCGAGAACAACCCCGGCTTCGTCGACGCCAAGCAGTCCCGTACCATCCTGAAGCTCGGCCAGTCGCTTACCCAGGACGACCATGACATCCACACGGCCGCTAACCCGGCCGTTTCGGCCACGCGGGATGCCTTCGACCCGACGTCGCGCGTAGACTTTGAGTATGCGGATGAGCATGATGAAGATGGTGATGGGGCTTTTGGCGCTGAGGATGACGAGGAGGCGTGGGGTGAAGACGACGAGGAGATTGTCGAGACAGTCGACGTGGACCCCGAAGATCTGGCTGCGTACCGCAAGTTCCTGCCCGACGATATGCAGGATCCTCTGTTGGCCCATGGTTGGGACCAGAAGCCGGCGGATGGCGAGGCCGATGAGGAAGAAGGCGAATCGCAAAACCTGGCGGATATCATTCTTGCTAAGATCCAAGAGCACGAGGCGGAGATGGAGAGACGGGAAACTGGGCCGGTGGACGAGGGCGAGTTGCCAGAGAAGGTTGTCCTGGTATACACCAAGGTCGGCGAGATCCTCGGCCGCTGGAAGAGCGGAAAGCTCCCCAAGCCCTTCAAGGTTCTCCCTACCATCCCAAGAGTAAGTTCCACCACCACCCAACGTTAAAACACCCATCCTAACAATAAAACAGTGGGAGGAAATCATCCAACTCACCGTCCCCGAACGGTGGACTCCCAACGCCATCTATGAAGCCACCAAGATCTTCACCTCCGGCAAAAAAGAGACGGCCCGCGTCTTCCTCGAACACGTTCTTCTCCCCCGTGTACGCGACGACATTGCCGAGCACCACAAGCTCAACGTGCATCTCTTCAAGGCCGTCAAGCGCGCGCTATACAGTCGTTCCGCTTGGTTCAAGGGTTTTCTGTTCCCCATGGTCGCCGATAACCTGAACTCTCGTGAGGCCGTTATCATCGCGGCTGTATTGACTCGTGTTTCCGTCCCAGTGCTTCTTTCCGCTGCGGCGCTGCAGGGTCTCTGTGAGATTTCAGCGCAGGGTGCGTCTAGCGGTATTGAGGGTGGTGGTGCCGTTAACATCCTGATTAAGGCTCTTCTGGAGAAGAAGTACGCCCTTCCCTGGACGGTCATTGACTCTCTTGTCTTCCGTAAGTTCCTCTCTCTTCCCACTACAGTGACATGACCTAACAACCGCAGACTTCCTCCGCTTCCGCAGCGTCGACCCCGCCTCCATCAAGCCCTCGCACGGAATGGACATCGACGAGACCTCCACCGCTCGTCTCCCCGTAATCTGGCACCAATGTTTCCTCGCCTTCGCCGAGCGCTACAAAAACGACATCACCGAGGACGCTCGCGAGGAACTCCTCAACCTGATTCTGCAACACGGTCACCCGGCCATCAGCCCTGAGATTCGCCGGGAACTTCTCTCTGGTCGTGGCCGTGGTGTCGTTGCTCCTGAGCACCAGCTCGCTTTGGATGGTGATGATACTATGATGGAGTAGATGGTGTAGACGGGGTATAGTCGGTTTGGTGCGATTTTCCATAAAAGTTGGTGTCACGGCACATGATTTTCATGATGGGTTGCTTTTTGTTAGTCTACGGCTAAAAATGGAGTTTGGGGTGTTGTTTTTCTGCTTTTGTTTTAGGATGCTTGGTAATTTGTTACATCTAGAAGTTGTATTCTCTTCATATATTGAAATCACTGTGTTGTATGTAGTATGTCAGTTGCCCTTTTCGGCAGAATCGTAACTTTTGACCCTTGTACGATGATATCGAGCATGGGTAAAGTGGGTCTGTTCGTCGCGCCTGGAAACACAAAGATCAGCCTTGGATATTTTTAAAAACTATCACAGCCTCGTGCCAATTTGCGCTCCGCCCGACAATTGGCTTTCCATCCCGCCCACCACGCCAATTACACCGTCAACCCACCACCTCACAACCCATCAAAATGACCAGCCACGACGACCCACTCATCCTCCTCCGGCAAAACCTCCCCACAAACGGCACCGTCCCGGTAGCCTCCGGTGCCGCAAATGCCCCCGAAGTCCCTCTCCCCCAGGCAACGCACCTCCTCTTCCGCGCCTCGCGCACCTCCCTCCCATTAACGACGCCCACGCGCTTCGCCCCTTCGTCATCCTCACCGACTGATCTCCGGTCAATCTACTTTGCCTGGCTGAACCGCGAGGTTGCCATCCCCGAATATAATGCGGCTGCTCAGCGGTTGAACGAGCAATTGGGCGGGGCGGCGACGGTGCGGAATTTGTCGTTCTTGGAACGTTTGGATTTGGTTACGTGGTTGGAGGGGAGTAGTGAGGAGTCGGAGTTTATTAAGTTCCCGGGTGGAGGGGCGGCGGTTGCGCAGGCTGTGGAGCCATCTAAGGTGGCGGCCGATATGGGAGTGGGAGTTCCTAAGGAGCCGGTGGATCCGAAGTTGGCGAAGGTTTATGATGGGGAGAGACGGATTGGGAATAGAAATACGGTGCTTCGTGGGAGTAAACCTACAGTGAGTTTCTACTATGTTGAAACTACCACGAGCATATAACTAACTACATACCAGGACTTCTCTGGGCTCCGCGCCACCGTCGCAACTATGATGTCCAAACGCCCTCAACACCCCTCGACCTCCTCCGTCCCCCAAGCACCCCCTAGCAAACCCACGCGCCGCCCCGACCCCATCATCCTCCTCTCGCCCTCCGCGTCATCCATCCTCCGCATGGCCAACGCGCGCACATTTCTCGAAGAAGGCCGCTTCCAACAAGTCGACGGGCCCGACCCCGGCACCAACATCCTGCACATCACGCGCAAGATGCCATCCATCGACCCGTCGCGTCCCCTCCGCTTCATCCTTGCGGAAACCACGGAGCAATTCAAACCCGAGTACTGGAACCGGTTGGTCGCGGTGTTCACCACGGGTCAGACGTGGCAGTTCAGACCGTATAAATGGTCGAATCCAATTGAGTTGTTTCAGCATGTACAGGGTGTTTATGTGGGTTGGACGGGCGAGGTAGTGCCGGAGCTAGTTAAGACGTGGCAGAGTCAGCGGTTCCTGGTTACGGCGGTGGATAGATGGCGTAATGCGGATGAGAGCACGTCGGTGAAGGAGACGGCAAAGGTTAGAGATGCGGAATGTGCGGAACTCATTTGGAAGGCTATTGAGGAGAATATGCTTGCCAAGGGGTGGAGGAAGGATGCGGCGCCCACGCGCATTTGAGAAGAGGGGATTTTTGGTAGATTTGTTAGATTGTTATACATTGTTTGTTGCTTTGCCATGTTGGGTGTCTGGATAGCCGGAGTTTGAAGCTAGAGGTTCGTAAGGCCGTATGGATGGAACTTGGACATGTCAGATCTGTGAGATATGAACTAGTTAGCGATGGCTGGACATCTGTTGGTTTTGTCAGATTCCCGAAGATCCGGTAGTAAAGTGAGTTGCATCGATCGGAGTGAACACCCATTTTAGGAACAGGGCGAGAGGTTCGGTATATAAGGTGATATTCTGAAGAATCCTACTAACTATATAATTCTCATGACCGTCACCATCCCCGGAAATCCGACTATCACCTGTCTAAACCATACCTCCGGTCCCCGTGACGTCAACAACTCCCATATATCCGATAGTTCACCGGTATCTGTCACGTTTCCGCATAACCCTTCCAAACTCCCATTTCCGATCCAACGAATCTAACCCTTAAATCCATACAAGCCGTCTATTCCGTCTTCCCATCCACTTAAGAGACCGCCAAGACACCCCATTCCACACTATTGCTCAACTCAGGAACCTCATTTCTGCAGGGCCCTTTAGACAAAGTCCGTTTTGCCTGTTGTTCCCGATCTGGGCACATATGGAGACTACAAGGGAGACTGACGACACTGAGTCGACGGGGTTGGGTTGGTAGTGTAGGGCTCTAGGGATGGTCGGATTTGGACAGGGCGGGTGTGTGTGTTTTCTGGCTGTGATTCCGACTGATTGGTGTCGAATCGGTCTGATGTGGACTAGTTAATCACACTAGGCGGTAATTCCGAGGCCCACGTTAGCTAACTAGCTAGGTGAGGTGGGTATGCGTGTGGATATCTTAGGGTTATTTATCTAGATATATCCCGTCAGTGGGGAACCGGTTGGCAAGCAAGCTAACAAAGTCTTCACGAGGGCCTCAGTGATATGGGAAGCCAGATGGGTACATAAGTGCGTAGACTGGGCGCGGTCGAGGCGTCATTGTCTCCTCATGACTGGCTCGGGTAAACTCGATTCGGAGTCCGAGGCACGAGACAGAAAGGACGGCTAGTGTATGGCATTTCATCCTTTCTTGTTCTTCTTGTTGGGTGGTGTAGTAGACTAGCCGTATCCAGAAATATTATACACCGACAGGAATAACTTTATTTGCCGGCCTTTTCACGTTGCGGCAAGGCTGGTTTAGTCGTAGTTATCAAGCCGACCAAAATCCAACAGCATCGGCGAGCCCGTCTCTTGTGCCGGATCCATCAGGATGCAAAGAATCAAAAGACACACAATAAATCAATCCACACACACCCTCTCGCATCCTCCCCGTTTTAAACGGTCCGTCAAAAAAACAGTCATATGCTCATGGTTCAATGTCTCTCTCGCCGCGTGGTTATCCTCTTCCCCATGGTCTCTAACCGCCCGGGCGCCCCAAAAAAAAAGGCGGTCAATTAAACCCTAACCCGTCCATCAAGGTTCCACGACAGCGAACGCCCGCCCCACTATTTTCCTGATTTGACCGTTCTGGAAGGAGGTTCCGTTGGCGAGTTGCCACGTGGTATGGGTAGGGGTTTGGGGGGTTGGGATTTTTTTTGGAGGTGCTGAGATTTTTTGGTGAGGTGAGGTGAGGGGAAGAGGAAGGTATGTACGAGGCGTTTGAGATGGATGAGATGAGATTGGAAAGAACGGATTTGGTGGTGGTTTTTGGATGATGATGGATTGCCACGTGGCTTGCACGAGATGGGGTTTCAAGGCTACATGCACATGTATAGATAGGATGGGTACCCGCTTGGTGATTGTGAGAGAGTTGTAGCGCCAGGTCGGCAAGCAACACTTTCAACATATGCTCCGAGACACACAAAAGGCAGTTGGTAATAAAGGCGCTGTTATAGAGGGTCTGCCTTGTTGTACACATGTAGCAACCCGCGTATCCATGTCACCAAGCTAGTCCCACCAGCCATGTGCTAGACAGGTCCCTCCAAGCCTCCGCCCCGTCTGGGTATTAATCACGGGGTAAAGTTGGATTAGATGTGTATGTATGTGGATACATATGTACATAAAAAGATACACACATGGTCTCACGGGACACGGCGGTTCTGTGGGCGTTTGGAGGTTGTGATTCGGCTGGATGGATGTAGTTGTACGAGGGACTCGTTGGACCACGTGGCTTGTCAAAAACGGGAAGAAAAGGAAGGAAGAAAGGAGAAAAGAATGAGGTTCTGAGTCTGAGAGGTGCTGCCTGGAGAGTGCACAGGTTCCAAGCTGACTTTGTTTTGGGAGCAATTATCTCTCCGATGGAGGGGGTTTCTTTTGATACTGATTAAGCGGTTTGTCAGCGTCTGTGCTGTTCCCTTTTCTACCACGACAAAGAGTTCTTGGCGAGTAGTATTGGAGGTTTATTTGATGAGGATCCCGTTGGTTGTGGACAAGGTGACGGACTCATTGTTGTATATGGATACAAACTCGCAGTGGTGCTCGCAGTGGTGCTGAAACATGGAGGCGTAGTGGCTTGGTTAGTGTTGAATATTAAGACAGACATAATGAGTATCGGTGGATTGGTCCGTAGAGACATGTGTTGTATGTATGTACACCGGCCGGCCACGGCAGTGGCGTTCGTTTACCGGCCAATCGGGCTCAATCAGAATAGAAGAATGTCTATCCAAACAAATAAGCGGGCGACCCGAACACGTGAGGTGTCTCCATATCTCTATGGAAGAAAAAAAAGTGACATAGAATGACATAGTTATGCACCCCCTCACGTGATGCTTCTAGAAGGCCAAGCATCCCCCTCACGTCACACTAACAGATTTGTTCTCCTTATTCCCTCCCTATCACGTGACATGACAGAAGAATGCGAAAAGAACAACGGCAAAGCTAGCCACGCAACCAAACAACGGCCCAAAAAAACGATGAGGCGGTGTAAATGGGTCGTTTGGCGGGGTGTATTATTTGTGGTCTGTGAAAACGGCACATCTCTTTCACTCTGGCAGGGCGAAAAAACAGCAACGTGGATAATATCTGATGGAATAAGGAGAAGAAAGGGAAGTACGAGGACTTTTTGTTGGTGGTTTGCTTGGATGACGGGTAAGTGCGGTGATTTCTGAGTGACGGGAAAGGGAGAGTGTGAATTATGAGGAGGCAAGACAAGGCAGAGAAAGACAAGATGTACTTTCCGCGTTGACTTGCCGTTCACGGTGGTTTAGAACGTGGTTAAGAACGGGGGGATATGACGGGTATTGTATATAAAGAAAATATCGGATTCATGTCTGTACAAGAGTATCATGATATGTCGTTGACATCCTGATTGGACTATTTCCGTTACCCTCCACAAGTGACGTAGTCTCAGGGTTAATTCACAAGACCTAGGGTTCCGGGATAGACCGATAGTCGATAGTGGCAGGTCAATGATAAACGATAAACGCCCATGTGTTTTCTGTTACAACGACAACGGCATGGGACAATCTCCCTGTAATCCTGATGCGGTAGACGAAAGCGTACGATTCTAGGGATAATTTCTGAAGAAGTCCAAAAAGACCTTTTTGGGGATTGTGAACCAAGGTCGATGATGAAATTGTAGGAATGGTGTTTGGTGTATGTATGTATGTGTGTATGTACGCACCGCACAGGTGTGCGTCGAATGCAACGTGATATCTCTTTGGCTGGTATGGGGATTCTTTACGCCACATGCTGGGCAGAACACATGCCAGGTGGTGACCAGGGAGTAAGGCCCCTGGATGGAAGACTTATAGAAGGTCTTAAATGATGTTAGGGAGTTTATGAATTTTGGTTAGGTTTGAGGGCGTTTCTAGGAGGATGACCCCGCACCATGCATGACAAATGTTGGAAAAGGATATGGGTATTGTAGGATCATGTTCAACAAATTGTCAAGTCTTCGGACACCAAGAAAAACGGCGGCACCTTTCTTAGTGTAGACAAATAAACAACAACAGCCCGTCTGTCCGTTCACCAAGCGCACGTATCTCAAACAAAGCACGCCAGTTAGCTAGGTTAACGACCAAAAGGAAAGGCCCGTCCACATGAGCGAGCGACGGACTCCGAGCTTAGGTTGTCTGTATGGATGCATAGACGTGTTCCTTGGACAGTCCCCTTTCATAATGTGAGACGGTATCAAAGCACATGGTATTTTTTATTTCTTCTTCTTCCTTTTCTATGTGACTTTGAAAACGTGGCGATTTAATGTGATGGGGCGAGAGTGGATTCCTACGGGTACATGCGGTGAAATATGGCCTGTTCCGTTGAGTGGAGTTTTCCACGGTAAACTTGGAAAGTCAGATATGAAAAGGGTTTGACGAATTCAAAGATAATAGTGTTAGAATCACCCTGTCATGTTGATTCTCCCCTCCCCACTATCAAACTCAATCTCGAATCGTCATCGAAATCAACTTTACCAGCCACATCACTTACCCAATCTAGCTATAGGCAAGAGTCATCTACCTGCAAGCATCCTTTCAATAGTGAAAAAAATACAAAAAAAAATCAGGTCAAGACCGCTCGTACCGACGAGCCCGTCATTTTCAGCCCAGCCCCTGTCGCTTTTTTTTCTTTCTTCTATAGAAGAATCCTGACGATGTTTAGGATAGAAGTAGATTTATGAACCTGGGTTTTTAGTTTAAAAGTTTTGAATGATGAAGAAAGGAAGGAAAAGAGAGACTTGAAGTCAGATGATTCTTTGTTTAATATTTTATTGAGTTACAGATTTACATACTCTGTTTATACTGACGGCCGTAAGATACCCGGACATACTCTCAAATACCATGTTACTCAAACCCTGTAAACTATCACCAAACGGACAGACTCGCCCGTATAATGACGCCCACAGACTCATCCATAAAATCATTCACGGCTCATATCAACATACATCGTACAATATGTAATGTACTTTTACCCCCTCTTCGCCCCTCAAAAATGCGACTGTTACCACGGCTCCATAGACTATAAGAAATCAAAAAAGAAAACTAGTCTCAGGAGAAACAAAAAAAAACAGATAGATTTCTTACATACATCCGACTTTGGTTCCGCCGTTGATCAACCTAGACCCCCGTGATACAAGACGGTTATATATTATATAGAACCCATCTTGCTTCTACATATTCTCATAAACATTGTTTCGTTTTCTTTTCCAACCATCTTTCTTGATATCATCATCTCGGATTCGACCTTGTCATCCTCGGCTTAAACACACTTTTCAGTGTCCAATATATCCATTCTTTTCGACTTCTTTTCCTTCTATTCATCTCGGCTCTTGATCAGTACCATTCTTCTGTAAGTCCTTTTTTTTCCTTCTTTCCTTCTTTTCTTCTTCTTTCTTCTTCATATTCCTTGCCTTGTTGAAATCTGCCCTGGACTTTTGAATTTGGCTTGTCTTGTATATGCATATACCCAGATTTCCAAGACTCCACGGATACATGCTTGACCGTAAGTTTGAGGGCGCTATATCTTGCTTGCTTGCTTTACAGCCTAGACAAAAACACTTTTTTTACTTTTGTATATGTACCTCTTCAAACTACTAAAGCTATCCTTAATTACACACCCTATATTCCATGTTCCAAGCTCGAACCCCTCACAGCTAACAAATTCCTTTTTTGTTTCTTCTTTGGCTTTCAAGTAGGACACTAAGAAGGACACTTCATCACTGACAAAGTCACAAAGTCAAGTCCAGTAACAAAACAAAAAAACACCCTCAAAATCGGTACACACCGTCACCTTGAAGATTTCATACACCCCACCTTTGAGTTTCCACATCGGCTGTAAAGCAAACTTCTTTCCTTCCAAAAGGCTTCTCCCACATCTTGATTGACGCCATTCCTTCGTTTCTTTTCTAACCACACCATAATTATCGTCAAGTTTGTTTCTTCCTGTTGTTCTTCTTCGCTTCTTTTTCAACTTCAAAGCGTTACCTTCAACAACTGCCGTGTTCTTCTTCCGTACCTTCATTACTTCTTCCTCCCCAAAAAAACGCCTGGTCTTTTTCTTACTACCTTTCCAAATTCTTCTTCCCTTTAGTTCAACTCTTTCTTCTCCTTCCTCTCTTCTTGCTCGCCTGTTTTACTTTTTTAGCCTGCCTGGCATACTTTAGCGCATTTGCCAACTTCAACCTGTTATGCTTGTTTGCTACACCCCACCCCACCCCCAAAAATCAGACACCCTACCTGAAATCGCACACCCTCTCCGCGCTACCTGCACTACCTGCACTACCGTCAGAAAATCCTCAAAACCCTCGGAATCCCCTCTTTCTTCACTTTCAATTAGATGGAATCTCTTCCTGTCTCTTCATCGCTTCAAGTACCCATTCATACTACTTCCGATTCTCTGAATAGTCATACAACAAACCTACAAGACTCTTCATCACAACATCATCATCCTACTCCTCCACCTAAAATCAACACCGAAGTAGGAACTTCCGAAACCCCACTATCCACTATAGACTCCCCCATCCAGTCTCCCGCCCCCGCCAAAGTCTATTCACGTCGACAATCTCTTTCTCAAGCTCTATCAACCAGAAGTCGAAGTGTCTCCCACTCAGCTTCTCAAGCAAAAAACTTAGTCACCTCATTCGCTTCAACATTCTCCTTCACCGATCCAACTCCACCACCGCCTCTCCCCGTTTCCGTCGCCGCAGATCGCCGTCCGTCTACCGGCTCTTTCGCTCCTACTACCGCTCTTTTGTCCGCTTCCGCAAATATCAGTAGATCGCCATCGGCAAAGTCTTCTCGTTCATCACTTGCCTCAGAGTCTCTTCGTAGGGCAGCTACCTCGGCTACTCAACTTTCTACTTCAGCCACGCCAAAAGAGACTCCATCTTCAAAGCTTGCCTTTGTATCTAAACCTTATTCTGAAACAGACGCTACTCGTCCTCCGCCTATCAAGGTCGAGTTTTTACCAGACAATATGCATCAAACATCGTCGCGCCTTTTGCGCATGACCGACGACGACAGGCCGTTCACTAGAGTAAGTCACACTCCCTAATCAATCTATCCTTCATTCCCACTAGAAACAAAAAAAAAACTAACAACCCCCAAGGATTTTAAGGATCTATTCTCTACGTTGATTGTTAGCTTGCTCCCACTCGGCTCGCATCGTGTGCGCTTGACCCGTATTGATCATACATTCTTATCCGAAGATGCCATCAACAACCTCAGCTCTTTAAAGTTCTCCCAATCCAACCGCATGCCCGATCCAAAGGATCCATCCCGTATTGTAACTACCACCACCACAACCACCTTTTCCATGGCTAGGGACATGGCCCGCTCTATTTGCCAACGATTCGTCGAAGCCCGTTTCATTGAATCCGCAGATGGTCGTTATCAACAGGCTTACTCTATGAAGGGCCAAGTATGGCAATTAACCCCCAAGGGTGTTGCCGTTTTGGACCGTTTCTGCCAACGTAATGGTATTACCCAGAAGCAATTGACCGAGCTCATGGGAGCTGGACCCATGCAGCTAGTCATTCTGGAACGTGAATTAGCCACCGATAAGCTCGTCATGAACCAGGCCGTTATCGAGGTAGTTTTCCGCCGCTTCATCGGAACCCGTGGTCCCAACATCAAAAGCACCGTATCCTCTGCCGACTCCGACTCTCTAAGCGACTACCGCGATGGTCTAACCGGAGTCAAAATGGCCTCTGAACGTCGTGTAAACGGGAAAATCTACCGTGACACATTCACCGGCAAAGCCTGTTGCGACTGGCTCATGGACTGTGCCACCATGGTAGAACGCAAAGAGGTAGTTGAACTTGCCACCGCCTTCGTCGAACACGCTCTCATCGAAGCCGTCATGCCCGACCGCACACATATCTCGCAAAACCCTACATAAACACTCTTCCAACCCACCAAACATGCAATCTACCAACTCACCCAGCACGGCCGCGATCTAATGAACGGCACCGCCCCTTCTCGCGGACGTACCTCTGAAGCCGGTGGTAACGATACCGCCTCTGTCTCAGCTAGAGGAGCCGGCTCAATTAATAACGTGCAAGGCCGTGATTCCAATACCGCCCGGTTAGATCGCATCTTGAACGAAGCCGCCTTGAGGTTACTTTTCCGCGAGAACCTCCGCGAAACCCACTGTGAAGAGAACCTCTCATTCTACATGGACGTAGACGAATTCGTCCAATCATGCCGCGTAGCCATCCGGTCCGCCGCAAAGGGCCCCCTAACCAACGCCCAAATGGAAACAGTCAAGGAAATCATGGCCCAAGCCTACGGAATCTACAACGCCTTCCTAGCCCCCGGTTCTCCATGTGAACTGAACATTGATCACCAACTGCGCAACAACCTCGCCACCCGCATGACCAAGGCTGTCGGAAAGGATGTCTCTATGATTGAGACTTTATCCGATGTCACCGCTTTATTCGAGGATGCCCAGATTGCTGTGTTCAAGTTGATGGCTAGTGACTCTGTTCCCAAGTTCCTCAAGGTAGCCAAGTATGAGCAGACTTTGAAGAATTATGACTTGGATTCAGGTGTGGTTAGCGGGAGTGTAGGGAGAGGACCGGAACGGAGTCAGAGTCGGTCGACGAGGAATTAGGTTTAATGGTGATAGTGTGTTATGAATCATTCTTTTGTTTGTAGGCGTTTGGGTGATGAATATACCATGGTTTTATGTTACTTTTTTACAATGAAATGTGAATGTGTTGGTCTATGATGTTCTCTATCTAGCTCTTCTACTATCCTCTGCAAACGGGTTAACATCCGCAATATCCGTATAATCCTGCTCATGCGCTCTCGGATACTTCTTAAAAACACTCCCCGCCGCCATCAACATACTCGCCCTCTGCGCCCCCGGCACCGGCAACCCCGGCCCCAACGCAATAGAAGCCGGTCTCACACTATCCATCCACCTCTCAATGCCCGCCTCCTCCAGCACCTGGCTCGCCACCACCAAAGACTCCCCCTTAAGGACATCCGCGCTGGTGTCGCCACCAGAAGAGGGCGAACTATCTTGGAAGGGCAATGACATTTCCGAGCGGCCGGCTAATGGGAAGAATCCGACGCTTTGTTCGGGGGATTTGCCTTGTTGTTGGAAGTCGATTCCGAGGGATTTACCGAGGGTGCGCGGGTCGTTGGGTTTGCTGGTGGACATGGAGTCTAGTTGGCGGAGAATGTCGAGTTCTTCTTTCGTTGTGGAGGGGGAGTCTTTGAATGTGAATCGATCAACGCCGGCGACAAGATCGGTGGGTGTCTCTGCAAAGGAGAATTGTCTTGTCGGCGGGGCTGGTTTCGCCGTCATATTTCCAGACAGTGGCGCGGGCTGATCTTGCACCATTGTGGCGTTTAAGAAGAGGTCTAACGGGGCGGGAATCGGGGCTGCTCTTTTCAACACAGGGGCACCGGTCGGTGGGGGACGGGTCTGGATTGGTGGAGGATCTGACATCCGGGGAACCCTCTTAGTCACCTGTTCCGTTGCAAACTGCTGTTGAAGTCTCAACCCCGCCATGAAATACGGCTCTGGGACGTCCTTTCCCTTGGAAATTAACTGCGGGATAGGCGACGAGGCTTTCCCTTTGGGGATGATGAGAGGGGATAAACTGGGTTTTGGAGACCGGCCTGGCGTCTGGGTTGTATCAGAGACGTCATCCTCTTCATAATAGAATGGGTCATCTGTTACCCAGGGCTCATTAGAAGACATGAACGGGGTACTTAACGGACGAGCCTTGGTAGATGGCGGAATAAGAGTCTGAAAAGCAGGCGATATAGCTTGGCCCGTCGATCTAGACCTCGCGCGGTTCTTCACCGGGGGTGGGAGGTATAAATTGTTATGTATCAATGGCGTCTGTAACTGTTCCTTCTCCACCTCCCCCGCCGCGATAGTCAAGCCCTGCGGCGCCCTCATCCGATACCCCGGTTGCGCCTCACTAGGCGATGGAGTCGAGTGGCTTCTATAATGCGTTGACATGGGCGAGACTGAAATAGGCGTAGGCGCATCAAGGTTGAAAGTCGGCTGGTCGCCCGAATTCGGTGGACTAAGTGCGCTAATGATGATTTCGTTGTCTGTTGGCGAGTTGATTTCCGAGGTATAGCTGTCCATTGTATCCGCCGTGAATGTCCGTAAAGGGGCGCGATACTGCGTGTACATCTCTGAGTTACCCCTCGGCACCGGAGCCTTGGTGAAGACCGAGTTATCTGGAACTCTACTTGTCTCCTGAGCCCACCCATCCATCCGCTCCATAACCGGACTCGGCGCCGCCCCGGGACCGAATGAATCCGACTGTGAATACCCATGCGAATACCCCGGCACCTGTCCGCCCGGCCCCTTGCCCGTTCGTCTAGTCGACATCCTAGGTAACTCTGGAGTCTTCTCAAAGGACATCATGGGCGCTTTATATTCCTCGAATTTATACCCTCCCATTCCCACGGGTGTCGACGTCCTTACGGGGGGATTCGCCCGTTGGAAACTAACTGGTCTTCCGGCAGCCGCTTCCCTTTGTGTGTAGACCCGGTCATTATAAGCTTCTTGTTGTCGTTGGTATTCCCGTAAGGACAAATCCGGCGCATTCCTTGGTTGTTTCGGGACAAGACTTTCCAATAACTCAGTCATGGCCTCATGCGATTTAAGTAAAGACTTCTTAACCAGCGGGACAAGCGCCAAGTGACATCTAAACTCAACATCCTCTCTCAAATAAAGACCCGGCACTGCACTTCCCTCTTCCCCCCTAAACTCCCCCTCAACGCGGCCACCAAGGATCCAAACACTCTTAATATCCACCCCCATAGGCGCATAAACATGAGCCTTCACGCCCGTCGGTGTAGTTTCCAACGCCGCCGTATAAGAGACATTCGCAGGGCCGAGGGATACCCCGGATGGTAGAGGAACGAGTTTATCGCGAAGTTGGTACCATTTTGCGTTGGCTTCGGAAGGCGGACAGTGTGGTGGTGGTGGAATCTGTTGACATGTTAAAACGAGAGGGTTAAGTCGAGCGATCAACGAGGTTGCATGGAGAGTCTGGAGGATTGTTCTCCGGGTGAGATTTGGTGGAGCAGGTGTGATTGTTGTAAGTGTGTTTCGTTTCGACATTTTGTCGGCTATCGATCTGTGTATACTGAAGAAAAAAAAAGTCAGAATAGAATGTGAATATATATATATATATATATATATATATACCAATCCAAAAAAAAAAAAAGAATACGAGAAATCAACACATCGTGGGTCTGGATCAGATGGTAGAAGGGGTTATATACCCAGCCCAAGATACTCACAATACGGTCCGTCATCCAAACATGGTCTTTGCGGCTTGGACGAGGCTCCTTGGTTACATGTGCGGCGGCGCGGAGGGGACAAGACAAGGTAGAATTCCTGATGTTGAAACAGATCACCAGTAAGGTTTTTCACAGGCTAATTACCTAATCAATCTACAACTATAGTAACTTCTTCATGATTCCCAATATTCACATGTCCGGCCATCTCCTTATTCGAAGCTTCCAAAAAGAGAACGAAGAACTTACACTGTCATGTCCGTATAACCCATCCATTCAGCACAGACCAATATATGCGTTGTACTATATGCACTCCAAGACAAGTCTGCCTTCTCCTCGACCCGACGATCTCCGTTTCAGAACTCTTCTTTATCCCATCCCGTCTTCAACCCCGTGTCAACCGAAACAACTCCCAAAACAAACGATTCTTTCCTTTCCTTCAAGTCAATTCATCCGTCTTCAAGTCAGCCAAAGAACTTGTTTCTCTTTCTCTCCCCTCCTTGTTTCTTTTTCTGTCACTACCTGCCTATCCTAGCTTATATCTCTCCCCCTCCGCCCCCGGCAGTGCAAACCCTACCCAGTAACCCCAAGGCTTAGTCTTTCCAGCCCCAGGCTGAGTATACCATCACCAAGTCCTCCAAAGTTCCATTTTCCACTTCCCCTCGCAAGAACCTTCGTATTCATCGAATTCACTCCTCTTATATGTCTAAACAGCACAGACTATAATTTCCTACCGAGATATAAAAGCCTTCTATCCATAAATACGACATGGCCAAAGCCTAGTGCCCTTCCTTCCTTTCCAAACCCAAACCCTATACAGTAACACAAAAATGACATCATTATAAAACTCTAAATCTCTCTACACCATTTCGCCATGACACCACCAAGTTGTACTCCAACAGGTATATCCTCCAACGCCAAATCTACCCTCCACATCTTGCCTTCCAACCCACCCATTTGACCACGTCCACCAACACTCGCAGCCACCAACAAACCAGCGTTAACAAGTCTCTCCCACGCAATACCCGCAACTCCCCGTCCCCAAACCCTCGCACCGCCCGATAACGCCATGACACCCGCTTGAATCTTCTGTCGTGACACGAGGGCAGAGTACTCATCATATGCCATGGCAAAGTTTACCGTATCCGTATGCGCCACGATATCCAGTCGAGCCGCCGCAATGAGAAGTGACAAGTCCAGATCGGACAATGACGAGAGAATATGGATCTTAGAAGGCGGTGCTGCAAGGGACTGTGTTGCCACCACAGCGTTAGGTTCCTCGAGAGAATAGTTACTCGATACAACACCCGTCTGACCCGGTCCCTCAATCTTCAACGGGGGAATCCGTAACGGGAGAGTCGCTGGGCGTAACAATGCCAACGGTAACAGACAACCTGCCAAGAACCCAGGGACATTCTTCCCTGAGTAATAGAAGTGTCTCAACACCTCCTGGAAATCACCCGTCGCCGCCATATCCTGAATCATGCCCGTCCACCACCCTCTAAACTCTTCAAAGCCACCAACTTGTCCATCTAACCCCTCTGCATCAACATCGACCCCATCAACCACCAAGCCCTGTCGACAAATCTCCCAAAAGCCCGGGATACTCTTTGGCGGCGCCATGTACACATAGCGATGTGAAAATCTCGACTTGACTCTCTTCTCCAACATGTCCACCACGTCTAATCTTGTAGTACATCCCACCACGGAAATAGGCGCCTTCTTCGCCTGTGCAATGTCAAAGAGGTTGTAAAGAAGTGTTTGTCTCGGATGATAAGCAAACATGTCAAACTCCTCAATCAGAAACACCACACTGGTCGAAGTAGACCCTTGCGCATCTGGCCCTTCAATCTCCTCTGGATGCGACAACATAGCCAGAATCATCGCCAACGTATCCGCAAAACTAGTCCGTTTAGCAGCCTCTTCTTCCTCGTTAACAGTGACGTTCAACTGTCGCCAAATCTCTTTCAATGCAAGTCTATCATCCGTGTGGATAAACCCATTCAACCGAACCGTTAAGAAATCCTCTGGGTGGTCCGCTCCCATTTCCGAAATCACAGACTCAACCAGCGTTGTCTTTCCCGATCCACGAGCTCCAATGATCAGAATCGAGTTACTCTCACCTGCAGTGATCGTCTGCTCAATCACCTGATGAACCTTGGCATATGGTTCTTCCTGTCCAATCAGCCGTAACCTTCTTCTCCCCGTACATCTATCCGTAAGGACCCTCTGGAAACTCTTAAGATGGTACTCAAAGTTTTCAATTTCAGGCACCTCAAACTCCACTTCTCCTGTGTCCACAATCTCCTCTTCTCCACCCATAGAGAAATGCGCATATCTCTTCGCAGATGGCGTCTTTGTGACATCCTCCTGTGCACAGTTGATACAAATCCAGTCCCCCGTAGGAACCTCCTTGACCCCGTGACAAACCTGGTGATATCCCAAGTCACAAACGTCACAAATGAGAATCTCATTAGGTGATGCTGAGTCCCCCTTATGACACATCTGACAAACCTCATTAAGATAAGTCTCCTCAATAGGTACCTCTTCAACCTCCTGCACAGTTTCCACCTCCGGCTCCTCCACAATCGAACTCTCTAGAAAACTCCCTTCCGACCCTCCACTCTGTCTCTTCCTCGATGCCCTCATCAACCTCTCCGAAAGCGGCGTCATTCTCTCATCTCCCGCCGCCCTTCCAGGTGTAAACAACCCTCCGGCATTCTTCTTCCCCGTCGAAGGCGGCAAATCCTCAAACACCAATTCCCCCCTCGCCGGAGTCTTAGTGCTCTTCCCCCCACTACCCATATCGAAAACGACATTCTTCCTCTCCCTCTCTCCTCTCCCCCGTCTAGACGGTGTCAAAATCCCCTTCAACGGACTCGTCTGTTTCACCGGACTCCTTGGTGGCAAAATCACCTGGCCCACCTTCCTCGGCGACATATCCAGTTGTCCAGAAACCTCATCCAATCCCGGCGCAGTAGCTGTTCCCGCTCCCAACTCAACTACCCCTAGAACACCCTTCTTCCCCGCCCTCGGTCGATGCGCCAACTCATCACCTGGAATAACTGCTGTTGCCGCATTCAAACTGGCCGCTGTAGTAGGCGAGTCATTCTCATCTGCCAAACGGCGACGTTTCTGGAGAGTCCGGGAGGTTGATGTTGGTGTTGTGGTGGAGTTGGCGGACCGTATACGTTTGCGTGTTGTTGCTGAGCCGGGTGTTTGGTCCATTTTGGGTTATATAGCTTCCGTATCGAATCTGTCGAGTCTTTCGTAATCGTAGGCCGTATATCGTCGTCTGAATCTTATGATAATGGAATATCTCCTCTATAGAAACTCAATCTTTAAAAATCAAAACAAACAATGTGCACGCAAACACTCTAACTAGTCTCAATAACCACTATACAACATAACACTACCCTAGTATTTCCATCATCACCCTAAATTCCATTAAAACCATTCCACCCGCGCGTCCATCGCGACGCGATAACCCTACCATTAACCACACGTGACAAGGGTACATAAAAAGGTCCACTCACGCTTCCATTATCACTTTTCACGATACTCTCAAATCAAGCATCCACAAGCGAATGTAAACCTCTCAGATAACAAAAAACATATTGATATAACAATAAACAAATGGTGATGGAGCTGACTCCTACGTAAAATCCCGAAGGAAACCACCCAATCTAGATATGACAGAAGAAAAAGCAAACCGATACCGGACTGATAACCTAAAACCCCCAGACGCCTATTCAATCAAAGACCCTATACCATATCCCAAACAAACCATGACACCACTGAAGTCAATAGCTTCATGCCAGTACAAGAAAAAAACAAAAACCACCTGAACCAATGCAATTTTCATCCCAAATCACCAGTCACCCAGAAAGTAACATTACCCTCATCAGATCCCGAGCCACAACTTGCCGCGCTCGTACGCATAGAAACTGACTGCTACCATCGGGACAACCTTGACGTAACCAATAGTCAGTCCGACGAAGAATCCCCGGAAGCCCTTCTCCTTCCAGATCATGGCAACAGTCTGAGAAATCGTGCTCCGGCTACCATCGCCTACCGCACCACTTACTTGCATGCGGCGCCGGATAACTTCTAATGGGTACGCCGAAGTCTGCGAAACCATACCAGAGATTCCACCAGAAAACAGCTCAGCCCACGCCTTCAGATGGGTCCGGCCATCCGCAGAACCTGATGTCTCCTCTCTAGGCAACGTGGTATATTTCGCAAATGGCTCGGCCCGGAGCACATCACCCATCGTATCATGCGTCAAAAACGAAACTCCAGCATATGGTAACATGCCAATCAGAGTTGGCGCAAAACCCCGGTAAAAGTTTGAAATTCCTCCACCTACGACTGATGACATACCACCTACCGGCTCACCATAAATTTGCCGGCAGATGGTGCGCAAAGTCGATCTACCATCCCGCTTGGTCTCAAAAGCCAAACGAACTCGGATGACCTCAAGCGGGTATGTAAAGAAAACAGATGAGACGCCAGCAAGCGAGCCACTGATTAACCGACGAAAAGGCGTTTCCTTGTCTGGCGTGTTAATCACCACATGGCGAATCTGTTCGTAGGCAAGGAATTTGATCGCGGCATACGGGAAAATCCGGATCAAAGTAGCAGAGTGTCCACGGAATAGCCCATTGTAGCCTTCAACGTGATAGATCTGTTGCATAGCATGGGCTACTCCGCTCCACGACCCTGAGTACTTGGCGAATTGCGGGCTATTAGCCTGGAACAAAATCTTGACCCGATCAAGCGGGGCGACCGTTGTTTTTGCCTATGTGATTCAACCCAAAAAGTCAGTATGCAGGTACACAGATGGATGTAACAACCAGCGCTATAAGGGCAAATTTATGAGAGTAAATACTTACTGCGCATCCTGCAAGACCACCAGCCGCAGCAGTTCTCCAGATGTACTCGAAACTATGCTTGTCGAGGACTGGCTTTACCGACTCGACGGGCTGTTGCGTTTTTCGAGATGACCCAAGGTCGGTCGTCGAGGGTTTTGAGGTAGCGAGACCCGCAGGCGGGTTCTCATTCAGCATTTCTGGTGGCATCTTGACTGAAGGCCGCGATGTAGAAAGACTTGGAGGCTTCAATGTGGCGGCTTTATGTAAAATCCGAAAAAGAAAAAAAAACAAAGAGGGGAAAAAGGTCGTGAGCCGATATATATATAGCGTGCGGTGAGTGTTTTTATACTTTAAAAGACTGCCGAGTCAGATGCGGGTAGTAGTCGTGGAGAATTCGGAGAAACGGAGTCTTGCAGTATTGGGATAGCAATCACCAGACTAGCGGCGAAATTGGAGAAGACCGGATGAACAGAAGCGTAGCTTAGAGCCAAGGACTAAAGGCAAGGAACTCAAGGAGCCTCCCGTGTTACTGCAGCACCTGAATGCACGGGTTGACAGCTTTGTTTATGTAGCCGCAGGCACAGGATATAACGGGTCGACGGCTATTTATGTACGTAGGTGACTATCATTCAAGTCACGATGACGGTCGAGGTGTAGGGGAAATTGGAGGTGCAAATGGCAAAGACCGAACAAACAGCGCTGAATGCAGGAGAATAAGAGACGATTGAGATAACTATATAGGAGAAGGAGAAGCGAGAAGTAGGCAATGATAGTGATGCCGAAAGTCCCTGTAACAGCAGTTGGATGCGAGGCAAAAGTAAAAGAAAAGGCGATGGTGATTCTTCTTTACGGATTGAATTCAAGAAACAAAAAAAGGAAATAAATTTAAATTCTTAATGGATTTTCAAAGGCTGCCCTCGCTTAACCCAAAACTAAACCCTCTAGAAGGTCCTCCACAGAAGGCCCTACGGAAGAGCAAGAGCGTAAAAACGTCATTGCCACGGAAAAAGTGGGGCCTGGGTACTCTACAATTAACCTCTGCTTACAAGGCCAACCACCGTTTTGGAGACGTCGTCACGAGGAGAGCCACTTAATACTGATGGGTGACAAGAAAATACCAAACAGTCACGCCGCACCCATTCCGACGTGGCTGATGCCCAAGAAAGGGAACTCGATTATCAAAGTTGGAGAACCAGGGCAAAAAAAAAAGAGCTCAGAGCCGCATCTTGTAGACTGGGGACCGTCGTTGAGAAATCAACCACTAATAGCACAGCAAAATGTCACTGAACCCATGCAGGTAGTTGGTTCCTTGGGCCCGCTGAGCACCCTGTAAATAGGACAGGGAATATGGGAATAGCACCGGCTATAACCGATGTAAGCCTGCGACGGCCGCTTTGATGGGAGGACGAAAACTGGTCACGTGAATCGAGATAGAAAATGTCGGGATGAGAGATCCGGTCGGTGTTGAACTTTAGGGGAGGTCGGAGTATCGACGGAGAGACACCGAGGTAGCCGATATACACAACTTCATGACGCCATTGTACTACCGACCCTGTTGTTCACAAGTGGCGTTGTAGGGGGCATGGAGTACTGCTGGATGCAGAGTTCCTGATGGTTCACTCCATGTCGGACAGATACGCCTTCTGTGCTATTCCCGTGGTAAAGGTAGTATTGTTGTTGCTTTTGGCGTTGGGAAATGGCCCCCGACTTGTGAGAAAAAGTGTAAAGGAAGGAGAATGCTGATTTGCGTGCATATCATGCATATCGTGACACTAAAGACTGGATGACAGATGTGCCAGTGCCACGAAGGCTGTGAGGATGGTATATCTGATTATGCGGTTGAATACCGAGATAGCGAAGGTCCATGATACAGCCGCACCACGATACATCATCACTACCTTCAAACCCGGTTGTAGTCAAACATGAAATATGTTATACAATAAACTCGTCCAATATCGTAACAAGGCCCAAATAGAAATACAGTACTCCCTACCCCCTTACGGAGCAATAGTCGCTTTCCCCTCTCCCTCCTTCTCAACCGGCTCGACTGTCTCAAACTCCGCCTCCTCCTCAATCTGGTTAAACTTCTCCCACTTAACATCCAAAACCTCCCCATTACTCCAAACAGCCTCACCAGCCAAAAGCTTCTTCGCTCTCTTCGCCAACTCCTTATCATCCGCCGACGGCTTCTCCTCACTCGGGCACGGCGTCATCATCTTCGCTCTCGTCTCCTGAAGCTTCCCCAACTCCTTAGAATACTCCGACCGCGCATCCCAAAGCCTCTTATTCCACGGCTCCAGATCCGTCGGGGGCTTAGGCCAGGCGAATGGCAAGAGTAACTCCACCGTCATGTACTTCTCCGAGTTACCGCGACGGATACGAGCCCGCTGGTTCACGTTCTCTGTCATCGTGTTGATTACCGGGCTAGGCGTGACGAAGGAGCGCACCTTGCTCACTTCCACATTGTACAGGTTCCAAAGGTAATCGCGGAGATCGAACTTGGTGAATCTCAAGGGCACCTTGAAGGTAGCGAAGAAAGGATCCTGCTTCGGTCTATGAATCATCACTACAAGCGCCATAGGCCTAACAAAAAAATCGGTTAATACAATGCGCAATCCACCCTTCATCTTCTCTTCAAACTCACATAAAAAGCTGCTTCTTTCCCAGCTTAAAAGCCGGCGCGCTCCGCACAACAGACGCCATTTTGATCGATTTTCTTGAGCGGGATGCGTCCGGCGCTGAATTGGTCCAAAAACGGGCAAGTGACGTCGTCGTTTCCGGCCAGAAATTCTCGCCAATGCCGGCCGTCCAAATTTCGGCCTATGCGAAATTGTCGCCCGTGACGTTTTTGACGCCACAGTTAATGTGGCGTTGGAGTGGGGTGGCGATGTGACTGGGGTTAGGGTTTTGAGAGATGGCTTCCGAAACGGGGAATTTGTGAATTAGACGGTGATGTTCTATAGATGTTTAAAATGTGTTGGTGGTTTAATCGTGTAGATTATCATTGAGTTTCAGGCTCAAGCCCAGTAGTGTACATGTAATAATCTTGTGGTATAAGACATGCTGTAACAGAAACATGTTATACGGTTAAATCCACATTGTTAAAAACGAGAAAGAATACATATAGGCTAAGCTGATAGACTACAAAGCAAACGACACATCTTCAGAATTGCGCTGTCACAACTTGTGGGAATTCTGTCTTGACAATAAACTAGCAATATCATCCGCGATATGTCTTACGGACCGAAACCCCCACAACAGTCACCCATAACAGCCTCACCATCCTCACTGTCCAAAACATTAGCTAAGCCAACCGAGCCAACTCTCTCTCCACTTTACTTTTCTTCACCGCTGACCCACGGTGAGGTCTAAGTCTTCCCCGGATATTCCCATCATCTCTTGTTTCCCTCATGGCTTTCCGTACATCACGTGCAGTTATGCTACCGGAGCGGGAGTCTTTGGCCCTCTTTTTTCCAAGAATTGCTTGAGAGGGACAGTGGCGTTTTTTGTACCCAGTTAAAGCGGCGGAAAGGCCATCACTTGTGGTGGGGTGCTCACTCATTAGTCCACACTGAAGGGAATAGGGTGTAGAACGGGGTGACTGGGCTTGTTGGTCGATATTGACCTCTTTCTTGCCATCTTTGGTGACAGCTTTGCGGCGGCGGACACGAGATGGTCGTGGCTCATCTGGGATACACTCTTGACTGATAACCGTGGAAATCTTGAATTCGAAAACGGGACTTGTGTTTTCGTCATCTCCCTGGAAGTCGTCATGGGAACCTTCACGCCAAATTTTCTCGAGTTCATCAATTTCATGGTCAAGTTCAGATTGATAGTATGGAAACGAGTTTGTTGTCATGTCGTGGTTGAATTGGGAAGCATAATAGAAGGGTTCATATCGTGCTTGTGGAACAACAGCACCGTATGGGTTCTATGCATCAATGCCGATGATAGGGTATAGTGCAGGATCGATACGAAAAGGCGTGCTCATCTTGATAGATCGGATGTTTGAGGTATAATAGGTATCTCGTGTTGAACACAGGGAAAAGGTATGTATATTGATTATATTCCAGAAAGAAGATAGTAGTTAGGTTGAATATGTGTTCAGACACAACAACATGAACAGTGCCATTTCTCTATATTCTTCATAGAGGCAGTGAACCGACAGCTTGGTTGTTTCCATGTCCGGAAGCTGCACTTGGTAACTGCACCTTTGTAACTTGGTGTAAGCTGAAACTAACTGTTCGATATGTGAGGGGTCTTCTAACTTGGGGTTTGGTTGGCTCGGGGTTTAAGGATTCGGGTTGCTATACACGGAGTCGGAGGATATTAGGGGTCTGCAGATTAGATTGGTGACTAGCATAGGTTGACCTTAGGTACACACACGTTTCTCAACCCACCAATGGTTCACTGTAAAACACAAAATATTTCGAAAGAGAATCATTCATTATTCGTTACTAGTTATGTATGAATTTTGGTGTTTTTAACAGCCAAATGCAATAGTGTACACGGCAACAGCACGTCAGCCAAGCCCGGAGTCATCAAATCGTAAAACAGACAAAGGAGAAAAAAAAAGAACAAAAAAAACAAAAATCACAGCACCACCGGGCTTGGTATGCACAGGTAATAGACTCAACCGCCTATACCCGGATGGTGTGTAATTCAGACATCAAGGCCGTCAACAACGACACCCTTCTGCCAGTTCCAAGCCATGGACTGCGCAGCGGCATTGGCGGATTCCTGGTCAACCAGGGCGCCAACAAGGTACAGAGCGGCATCGACGCCAGAAGACATGCCGCCGGTGGTAATGACCCGAAGGCCGCCAAGGCGCATTGCTGCGCGACGGACGGTAGACTCACGACGGGCATTGGAACCTTTGAACGACATTGAGCCCTTGCTGTTGTGGAGTTGATTTGTTAGTATGTTGTCTAAAGTAGTCATGGCAGTGGTTCAACTTACCGACCGTGAGAGTTACGACGACCCATACCGGCGTCGGAGCTACGGCGGATGTACGGGTTCTCATCCTCATCACCAAGATCAAAGCGAAGGTTATTGACGACGTATCTCTCGTCATCCATAACCTCAGTACGCTCTGTTCCGGTGCAAACAGCCGAGTAGGAGCAAAGATGCTCAAACTTGGTCATCCAATCAGGGTGCATAGTAGCAGCCAACCCCGACAGAAGGCCCTGAGAAGCCAGGAACATGGCTCCGGTGCAGACAGCCAAGACAGACCGTTCGCGGGAGGAATCCTGCTTCTGGAGCTCAGCATACTTGACGAGCATGGGCATGGGCTCAGTCTTGGCTTGGAGGACCTGGTCGAGGTTGCCACCGCCAACTACGACAAGGACGTCGAAGTCAGAGAGACGCTCGTAGGCTTCCTTGTAGTTACTGGTGGAGGCGATGGAGACGCCCTGCTTAGAGATGATCTGGGGGGTTTCGGAAGCGATGGTGCAGTGAAATGCCTTGCTTTCTAGAATTAGGCAGACGGGTTAGTAGCTAGACAAATGGTAGATTGAAGTGAGAATGGACATACCGGCGTCGTCCTGTTCATGAAGAGCTTCAGTAAAGACTTCGTATACTCCGCTAAAGTCGGCCAAGTCGAAACCAGGGTGAAGGGCAAAGAGCACCTCAATGGGTTCATCGGCCACAGCGGAAAACTTGTCTGCACTCATCTTTGGCAAATTGAGTAGTAGTTTGTGAGTAAAGGTGGTGGTGGTATTGGTTTAGTGAATATCGTGAAGATTGTTGAATATGAAGTTGAGGATCAACCATGTAGGTGAGGAGGAGAGACAAACAAAAAAAGCCAAAGAAAGTAGGAAAGTAGGTCCCTCTTTATACACAGAGACCCTCACCCGGATGGCCATATCAACAACAGCCCATCCATCATTCATCTCTTGGAGAAGTCACCCCGCTTGTTGACCCGGTCATCCTACCGTCACTACGGGATGCTCACCAATTGACTTGTATTCTCCAAGTCAGTCAAGACAGCACCCTGCATTATATTGATCCCGTGCCAACATAGCTCCCGGACAAACACGCTATCCCACTAAAACCAGTAGCAGTATATCCCCAAGTTGAGTCATAATCCCATCTCAGTCTTTGTTATTGTCAGTGGCCGGATGGTGGTCCGACCCTTTGGGGCTTTCTTCCCCAAACACGTCTAATCGGGTGATTTGTACATATGCATGTACATAGGCATGTTGTATGTATGCATGTCGTTATACAACCAAACCGACAATCTGAACGGGGTACTGACCCTCGCATGCAACGTCTTCAAAAAACTCACCCCGCATGGTTCGTCTTATATGGATGAGAGCTCCTGCTTGTGTTGCACTGAAGCTTAGTGGGGGCACTTTATCCGGAGATGGATGGAAGGATTGCGGGAAGGCAGGCATGGCGTGGGGAGTAACCGGGATAGTTGTTGGGCAATATTGGGGAAATCGGGCAACACCCGGAATCACTAATGAGCGTAGTTGACTTTTTGATCGACTTTGGTTTGAGGCAAGTGGTTCAGTGCGGGGTGATTTTACCCGTCACCTGATGGGGGTAAATTGCTCTCTACAAGAAAATTGCCAAATTGGAGAATTGGCTGAAAAAAAATAGTTAAAGACCAGACCAACAACATTCCCGACACTGACAAACACTCAATAGCTACAATCCCATCCTGTGCCTTCCCTTCCCTTTCCTTACCTTCCCGTCTCGCCACTCATGACCACACCCACGCACGCACCTTCTCCAACCCATTTATCCCCTGAAAAACCAGGACCACAAAGCTCACCTGTCTGTCATACCTTTTTTTTTTCCCTGCCCTGTATACCGGATGCGGCAATGCCATGCAAATGTGGGGTGACGCGGGCATTTCTGGAGAAACTCAAGACAATCAATTGGGCGCTGGTAGTGAAAATGTGGGGAGATTGGCTCTTTGATGATGCAGGTGAACCACCTGATGTCATTGTGGACTGCCGTTTGTTTGTCGATTGTCTGTGTGTCGCTTGTGGAGGGGCTGTTTAAGCGGACGATACAGGGGTCTGTAGTGGGGTGACTATGGTGCCACGCTGAGAGCCGATCCACTATTGACGACGGATGAATATGTTGATGGGCGCTGAGCATGTTGACTTGGTGAGAGATATTGACTCATAGGGAAGCAAGTGTCTCTCATTTCACTTATCACGAGTTTTGTTTTTAGTTTACCCTGGATAACCCTCATTCCTTAATGGATGAGTGAGTTTCGATGCATCGGTATATGATCGGATACGTTAGACATGTTTCAAAGTCTAGCCCCGGCGGTTGTAAAAGTACATACAGCACCGTGTCTTTTTGATAGTTTGGGGATAGCCTGGCCGATAATTTTTGTCACTCGTGATACCTGTGACTGTCTAAACCTGCATGGCACACAAATATCGCCGAAAGCATCGACTATCACGTGACCCAGTGCTACATTTCCGGTCTTTTGGGAGGACGCCGATCAAAGTGAAGAGGCTGTCTGAGGAACAAGGCATTATCTGGATTGATCATGATGATAGCCCGGAAATCACATGGTTGCTAATTGAACCAGACGATAATGAATATACGTGCTTAAAAACCAAGGATCATGCCAAGATGCATTACGACAATCAGTCTAATCTGGTCTCGGAGTATCTTTGTCCTAGACTTGCTATGAGTTGAGTCAACCCACTGGTTAGCCCCTCAGCGGTCTTAGTACCCGGATGGTCATATCACCCGACCTCAAGGTCTAACCCAGATACTTGCTGCATAGTAACCCTACTAGATCCTTTGTGGAACACCACTAACAACTGGTGTTATAATGATGGCGTAGTCTTTCAACTGTCTTAGACAGTGTGTTGCATTCAATGTCTTTCTTTTCCAACTACAAGCGTCATTTGCTGGCCACAGCATGTTTAAGTTGTTCTTGTAGAATAGACGAGAACTGAGAATGTCTGTAAGATTGCCTGTTGAGTTGAGCGCGGATATTGTATCCAGACTCCTTGCATAACAAAATCATTTAACAACGTACAACTAAATTTAACACATTGTAAATACCTACAAACTTATAGAACCTTCTTTTGTAATCTCCCCCCTCATCAGACCGAAAGTTGACTAGACAACGTAATACCCGGAGTACCCTATAAACATTAGACCATAGGGATCAACAAACAACACAGCAAGCAGCCACCAAAAAGGTTAAAACCAAGTCAGCACCTCTGTACTTTCCAGTTCATTATCATACTTTCAAATTCACCACTTCACTCACACTCATAATCCCCAACTCCGCGCGACCCCCAGAGTACGTGCCGCTCGTTCTTCGGGTCTTGAGCCTGAAATCCGCTCTCGCTGCACAACAGAATCAACTTGCCCGAAATTGTTCTACAGGCCATATCTTTCCGCGTCCTATCCTTGGTTCTGTCGCTTCGCCCTCCGGAGCAGGGCGAGAGTCAATGACGAAGAACATGCGATACGACCCCAATCGATTATGTGCGTGTGGAACGCGAGATTAAGGTCTAGTGGTGGAAGTCTCATTTCTAGAGACCTAGATAAAGCGCAGAGTGGTGGGAGATTGGCGGTTGATATGACTTTGGGTCGCTGTGTCTAGCCAGAAAACTAGGCAATATTGGGGCGGGGAGGTACCCGATCAACACAAACACACTCTGGAAGATAACTAGGGACAGTAGGGTATTTGTCTCTGGAGGTAGAAGGACCCAAATACTAGCTTTGTGAGGAAACCGCAGAGGCAAGGATGGGTGACTTTCATAAGTCAGGTGGTGCACGCACCAACAGAGGAGGGGCATAAATATCAATAAACAAGTCAGGAGAGGAGAGAGAGAAACCTAGAACAAGCAAGCAAATAGGTTCATCAATATTTTAAGCAAAGTCATCATTCTACACTGTTATCTGACAATATTGATGCCTGCTCTTCCAGCATCGACAGTTTGTGGGGAGAAGAGATGAAACTTTACGGACACAAGAGCAAGCAATATTGTGTTGTCTTCAGTTTGTAAGAAGATGTGTATTCATGTATTTAATAGGATGATAGCTATTTTTTAACATATTTATACATTGCACTTGGATAAGTTGTCAGCTTGTCGTAACGGTGTCATCCAAAGCTTGTCTATTCAAAGAGATTCACTCGTTTGGGACGTGGTGGGATATCAGGATCTTTCGATTAATAATTGATGGCTTGTGGCACACTCTGTTTGAAATAAGGTTAAGCCATAGTAGTGAAGAGCCTATCGTCTATTCTATTTTTTGATTCCATTTAACATACATACATACATAGGTATAAGCAAAAGAACTAAACCATTGTCGAGGCGTGTCAGTTATTTCTTAGCCCGTGTAACGTCGTTCCAATCCTTATTAAGCCAACCTTCTCTAACCGGGTCCACATGTAAAACATACATTCTTTCAACTCTCGCTTACTCATTACACGTCACGAAACGCCTATCTAGCCTTTTTCTCTTGATCAAAAGAACATCAACAGCACACTTATTATTGTTGTTGCTGCAATGCCATTTATTATCGACTCTAACTAACATTATCTGGTAATACTACAGCTCCCCAAGCAAGTCAAGGTCCCAGATACTGACGTCTTCGAGAAGCAGCCCTTGTGTAACATTTTTAGCTTGCCAGTTATGATTTTTCCCGTTCTACATTTCTCGCCTCTAGTGTCTCTCTTTCTTCTGGGTACCTTTGGTACTTCAGCAATCTTTTGTTGTTGTTCCATTTTTCGTCTACCTGAACAGCGCTAACCATCAATACGACGACCTCACTCGGCGAGGCTGATCACAAAAGTGTTGTCCTTTAGGTCAGTTCCGAGAGGTGAGGAGATGCGAGTGCATTTCACCAAGGGACCCTCCTATGACCAACTTAGAGCCCAGTGACGATTTTTTTTTGTTTGTTGTTTTATTTTACGTCTACCTAACTAGCTTTACCTGTTAATACGACGGCACGGCTCAGTGACGAGCTCATTCTTCTGCGATCACTTCATATAGCCTCCTATCATCATCTCCTTACAACAAGCTCGCTTAGCTCAGTTGGTTAGAGCGTCGTACTAATATTCAACCTCGAATATCAAGTAATGCGAAGGTCGCCAGTTCGACCCTGGTAGTGAGCACTCACAACTTCTTCTATTTCCTTTTTGTGCCTTTCCAGCTTACTGGCAAGCTACTTAAACCCCGCTACGTGGTAGTCCTACAACAAGAAATACATACAAGCTTCGATGGCGCAGTGGTAGCGCAGTGGTCTCATATTCATGAGGAGCTTGATTTCTAAGAATTCCTCTGGATAATGCCATCCAAAGGTCGTGAGTTCGACCCTCACTCGGAGCATCTTTTTGGCGGTCTGTTGGTGTTTACTGTGACTTTTTAAGCAATGTTCTTTTTGGTTGTCGTTGACGTTGTTCACTGTGATGTTGTTTGTTTTTTCGCTGGAGCCGGAACTTCCGGGGTATATAGTATATACTTGGGGGTCCAGATTTCAACGGTCTGATGGTGTAGTTGGTTATCACGTTTGTCTAACAGTAACTCAGTTGCTTGGACACAAAAGGTCGGCGTTTCAAGTCCGCCTCAGATCAATACTTTTTGGTTGACTATCGTCGAGTCGTAGTACCCCGTTGTGTATATTTTTTGCGTTGTCCTTGGACGTTGAGATCACTTAAACCCCTGTCACTCCGAGTTCAGCGGGGGTTGGGTGTGTTAACCCTATCAATGATCAATATCAGAATTGAAGATAAACTGGGCAACAGTTTTTCTTGTTATGTCTGTATGTGCATATATCTTTGCCAATTGTTAGATGAATCGTTTTGTATAAAAAACCGGCTATTGATTTATCGCTTTTGTCCGTGCTACAAAACTTCACTGTATCCTTGAAGAATATAAACATCAAATCCGACACTGCGTTATTTGGAACGGATTAAGACTAACCCGATGCATACCGAGAGCCCAACAACGGCCGGGTTAATAAAGCCGCTAAACCCAGATTTGTGCTACACTAAGGTGAATTCGTCAATCGAGGATAATGGGATTTGTTCTGGCTGGATGAGGTTGAATACGAATTTGATGGGGCTGGTGTCTTGGTTTGGTTCTATCAAGCCCAACACTGATTTTCAGGATAGAGCTCTCTGGGGTTGGTTCGATTATAAGACGGGTTAAATAGTTCATCCCGCATTTTGAATTTCATGATGGGGTTTGGGGGATTATTTGAGACACACATGTCATGTCACCTATTAGTGTGTGGCAATGTGTATGTGAGGATGTATGTACCTGTATCAGTTGTTGAGATCAATACTCTCTTGCATCATCATTGTGAACTAGACTATCATCAACAAGTTCTGTAATACTTCATCTTTGATGTTAGTGTTCCGGCTTAACATTCAACACCGGGTTAAGACTATTGCGACGCCAAGTGCTACTGAGGATATAGCGTCAACCAGGATTCGAAGGGGCTCGCGCGGCTCCGGGCCCTGCAAATGTGACAGGGATCCTCGAACAGGGCGGAGCGGAGCGGTGGATTTTCCCGCTGTGACACTTGAGATAAATTCTTTGTTGACTGTGTGTCCAAGGACAATGATGATTGAGAGGTCATGTATGGTTGAGGGGGACAACCAATGAACAGATTTTGTACATATGCACATATCACTGGATCGAGGGAGGTCGGGAATGTAAGGTTTGTACCTAGGCTGGGGGTTCTAGACTGGGTCGATCGAAGTTACTGATTAATACAGATTTGATAGCTGCATGTGGTTTTGCGGGGGAGGGGCAACTATGCGATGTCAGTCCCAACAAAACGTGTATTTCATGTCGAAATGTAGGCGGCGGCAATGGAGTTGCAGTTATGCGGGTTGAATGCAACAAATAATGAGCCGAGGCATAAATATGCGTTTTATAGGAGTATTTATTCCAAATTACATTGTCTTGGACGCACAGTTGTTCAAACTACTTTGATCTTGGTTCGTTTATAGTTGTGATATCTGAAGTGTAGGTAGCATTTCGTTGTCGTTGGGTGGTAGCATAGCTTGTATCCACTAGGGCTTAGGTGTCATTGTTTGCCCCAGCCCTGAATTGCTTGTGCAGCCTCATCAGTAGTTGGAACTGTATAGATCGGATATACCAGTATTGATATTGCATGGTACTTAAAAGTTACACTTTGGTTGTGTCCGGGGTCATATGTAATACCTGCATATCCCACCAGAATGATCTGAAATCTTCACATTTGAATGTGAGACATTCTTTGACTCAAGTCAACTAAAACCACTCATCACTGTTGTTGATATCATAAACTAAACCAGGGCCAAGTGCTCAAATACTGGTTTAGGAAGATTCCGCTGAGAAGTAGACCCAACCCCCAGACCTAGCCAGGCTAAATCCAGTCTCTGGTGGTTACCACAGAGTCAACAAGTTCCCTTTCTAGGCAAAATCCAAATGTATTAGTTACTATTAGTGGCATAAATTTCACTCAAAATATCGTAGAAAAAAAAAAAAAAGCCGACAAATCCCAACAACCAGTGAACCGCTAAACAGACCCGGCCTCGTTCGCCTCCCCCAGATTCGATTTCCCGCATTTTGTGCTTGTTTTTGGGGGCCTCGAGCCCCACGCTGAGATGCGTGGTTCGCTTGGACTTTTGCGCTGGGTGGGTGGTTGTTCTTTTTACTTAGTTGGGATTGCCGGTCCGTTCAGCGTTGTGGTTGTTTATGGCTTTTTGTTATTACCGGGTGGAACTACGGGAGCTTGGTCCGTTCTGGGAATGAATCCTTTTTTTCGATAAGTAGACGTTTATGTACTTCAAGTATCCCGCTTCTGTATTGTTTATTATCTCTCTTCTGCTCCTTACTCTTTGAGTTTGTCTCGTCTTCTTTCTTTTTCTTCATTGTCTATACCTATCCGTCGAGAAAGATTGCAACAATGGAGGCTGTCCCATTTACCTATCTCATTACGCCCGTTCGGGAGCTCTTCAAGTGGCCTTTGGCTTCAGAGCCCTTTGCCATTCCCCCACCACCAGCCGGAAGCTTCCAGTATGCGCCCAAGTTCAACATTCCCGAGGCTTGGTGGGCCCCGGTTCTTGATGCCCGGGTTCCTCTCACCATTGCCACCGTCTACGCCGTTACGGCTAAGGCTTTGACTGCTTACAACCTCTCGCACAACAAGCAGCCCTGGGCCATTAGCAAGACTCGCGCTTTCAAGGTCTTTGTCGTTTTGCATAACATCTTCCTTGCTGTTTACTCGGCTTGGACTTTCATCAACATGGTCGGTACTATGCACCGGTCCATTGCTAGCCCCTACGGCCCCGGTGGTGTCACCGCTACCATTGACAGCTTCTGCCAGATCAACGGTGTTCCTGGATTCGACGGTGCTGTCTTTTACAACGAGGACTCTGGCAAGTTTGCGACTCTTGGTAACAACGCTGGTCTTGACGCCGAGACTGGTCTTCCTAGCCGCTATGCTACTGGTCGTCTTTGGAACGAGGGTCTGGCTTTCTATGGCTGGTGGTTCTACCTTTCCAAGTTCTACGAGGTTCTTGATACCCTCATTATTCTCGCCAAGGGCAAGCCTTCTTCTACTCTTCAAACTTACCACCACGCTGGTGCTATGATGTGCATGTGGGCTGGTATTCGCTGGATGGCTCCTCCTATCTGGTTGTTCGTTGTCTACAACTCTCTGATCCACTCGCTCATGGTATGTATTTTTCCTCTCGCTTGATTCGGCGCACATAATGTTTGACTTGGATACTAACATGATATCTTTTACAGTACACCTACTACACCGTCACTGCCTTCAACATTCGTGTCCCCATGTTGATCAAGCGTACTTTGACCACTATGCAGATCACCCAGTTCCTCATTGGTGTCGTCTGTGCCATGTCCTACTCTTTCGTCGCTTACGCTCTCCCCATGACCGCCCAGGTCCCCATCTCTGCCACCACCGAGTCCGCCCCCGCTGCTTCCGTCGCCGAGGCCAACGCTGGCGTCCTTGACACTCTTAAGCAGATTGTCATTGGCGCCATGACCAAGGCCGCCGACGCCGCCGCTTCCGTCTCTTCTTCGGCTGCCGCTGAGTCTGCCACTGCTGTCGCCGGTGCCACCCGCACTGAGACTGTCTACGTTGCGCAGAACTGTGTCAACAGCTCTGGTGTCCAGTTTGCTGTCTGGCTTAACGTCTTCTACCTTGCTCCTCTGACGTACCTTTTCGTCAGCTTCTTCATTGCCAGCTACACCCGTCGTGGCCGTTCTGCCGCGCAAAAGGGCGACAAGTCCAAGACTACTGAGTCTCAGCTCATTGACGTCCAGCGCGCCGAGAAGGCTGGCTGGGAGGCTGCTAAGAACGTTGAGCAGGAGGTGTACGGTCAGAACGGCGCTACCAGCCCTAAGCGCACTCGTGCTGTTGCTGCTCGCAAGTAAACGCTCAAGTATGTCTACTTGAATAGATGTTTTCTTGTCGTGCATGTTGAAGGTCGCGTGTGTCTGGTTTCCTAAATAGGAATTATACTAGTGATAGCTGTTGGCTGATTGGCTTTTAGGTGTTATTGCCCGGGGTTTTGCATTCATGTCTGGGTTTGTTGGTTCTCAAAATTACGAGACACTGTCTCAATGGGTTCGGCGTTTTTTCTTGCTTTTTGGGGTTGTTTGACATTGCTGCAAAGGTGCAGCCATGAACTGAAATACATTTTATACATTTTTCCAACATCATCTTCATCATGACGTATGTACGTATGTATTTATGCACATACAACACAACAATGTAGAACTAGTGGGGTTTGGATTGCTTAACCTGCATACCCTTATTACTGACTAATCGCTAATCGGCCCATGAACTTTTGAGGGCAATGATAATGAAATCCCTGTCCATGCGTAATGGACTGCATCACAAAATACTACCTTTTTTTTCAGCAATTCCGCACAGCTGCATGTTCTGATGAATTATTGCAGATACCAACCGATACTATTTTGCTCACTTTCTACCGATATCCTTTACTTTTCTTCACGATCGTCAACTTTATCGGAACTACCCAATCCATAGCAACTATCGAGCTTGCGAAATGTACTACATTGAAGGCGGGACATATTCTGTCAGATAATATTCACGAATTTCATTTACCACCACAACTGCACACAAAACAAACTATAAACCGACACATCGACGCATACCAGACGTAAGGGATACAACACAATCGATAACAGCCCAACGACAAACGGCGGCGCTTATCCAAATAACCCGACATTCAGAGGACGATGCAGCTGGCGAGATTTCTTCAATTCACCTTTTACAACCTTTAAGTGAATTGTCCCTTTGACTCTAGCGAGATTCACAACTTTCACAATGTTGGCTTTGGCGTCGACTGTGCGGTTGGCACGACCATTACACCCAACACACCCAATAACGGCCGCTATTTCAATACCACGAACGACGAGAGGGAGCTTTGTTGCCTTTACACGATGGGCTTCAACGGCCGAGGTACCGGCTGGTGATGTTAGAAAATCTTTGGCTTGTAAGTTTTTTTTTGCGGTTTTTTTCTTTCATGGATGGTGATTGGCTTTTCCTTCTGTGCGACGATTATGATGACATGGGCTTTGGTTAACCGAATGATAAACAATAGTACCCGCGACGTCACGAACGAGTCAGATCGGTATTCAGTCTTTAAGTAAAGAATTACACCAGAAGATTTTCCCAAAGGCTACCGACCCCAAGGCACCCGATCATTTGGTGGAATTGGCGAAGCAGCATTTGAGTAGACATGATCTACTAGGGAAGAACACGGATGGCGCGGGTCCCATTGCCTTTAACATACCCGACTTGTTAGGCGAGAGTAAGACGCTAGACGAGCATTTTACGCTTTTGGGGAAGGATTCTTCGGAACCATATTTAAGGCTTGCGTCCGAGTTTGCCATGTCAGGGCACCCTATACGGCCTAAACAGTGGGCTGTTAGATCTGGATGGACGAAATATGTCCCTGACGAGAAGGAGGGCTGTATCGCAGTACCCGTCGATGTGCCCGATGATAACATGTTATCGTTTGATACGGAAGTGTTATACAAGGACAACCCATACGCAATCATGGCATGTGCCATGAGCCCGACACATTGGTACTCATGGTTATCACCATGGCTTCTCGGCGAAACGGAAGACCGACACCATCTCATTCCACTAGGTGACCCATCAAAAGAACGCGTCATCGTCGGCCACAACATCGGCTTCGATCGCGCCCGAATCCTCGAAGAATATGACCTCAAGCAAACCCGCAATTCCTTTATCGATACTATGTCACTACACGTTGCTGTCAATGGCATGTGCTCACAACAACGACCTACATGGATGCGTCACCGCAAGACAAAGGAACTACAGTTGCAGTCTGAAGAGAATCCATTTGACGAGGAACTTGCGGAGCAGGTCAGGATACGGTCTATGGAAGAGGAAGAGCTGTGGATTGAGAGAAGTTCTATCAACTCGTTGAGAGATGTTGCACAGTTTCACTTGAATATTGCTATGGACAAGACTGTGCGTGACGAGTTTGGAACTTTGGACCGGGCGGGCGTTAATGAGAAGTTACAAGAGTTGATTGATTACTGTGCCACTGATGTGCAAATCACACACAAGGTGTACAGATTAGTCTTTCCCAACTTTCTAGAGACTTGTCCGCACCCTGTCAGTTTCGCAGCCCTGAGACATCTGTCTGCTGTTATCTTGCCTATCAACAAGTCATGGGAGGACTACATCAAGACAGCGGAAGAAACATATCTCACAATGAACACCGGTGTCAATGATCGTTTGCGAGCCCTTGCGGAGAAGGCACTGGAGATCAAAGATAAGCCGGAAGTCTACGAAAATGACCCGTGGTATTCTCAGTTGGACTGGTCCGGTCAAGAAGTCCGTATGACCAAGGGTAGCAAGAAGGAACCGCCACGACCGGTGGCTCGGCAGAAACTTCCCGGGATGCCAATGTGGTATAAGGATTTATTCCCCAAGGTGGCAGAGCCTATGAACTTGACCGTTAGAACACGTGTTGCACCTTTGCTTTTACGTTTATGTTGGGAAGATCACCCGTTGGTTTGGTCTTTCAAGTATGGCTGGGTATTCAAGGTGGCGCCAGAGGAGCTTAAGAGTTATACCGACCGACAGATGGTCCGGTGTGAATTTGATCAGGATGAGAATGTCCAAAAACTGATCGATGATACGGAAAACGCCTATTTCAAACTTCCACACAAGGATGGTCCCAAGGCCCGATGCACCAACCCAATGGCCAAGTCATATCTCAGCTACTTCGAAAAGGGCACGTTATCTTCGGAGTTCTCATATGCCAAAGAGGCTCTGGAGATGAATGCTTGCTGCTCGTATTGGATCAGTGCCCGTGACCGCATCAAGGGCCAGATGGCTGTGTACGAAGAGAACTTCAAGGGCGACAAGGCCACACCGGGCCAAGGATATATTCTTCCCCAGATTATCCCAATGGGTACCATCACTCGTCGTGCTGTTGAGAATACGTGGTTGACGGCGAGTAACGCCAAGAAGAACCGCGTGGGATCAGAGTTGAAGGCTATGGTCAAGGCACCAGAAGGTTACTGCTTTGTGGGTGCTGATGTCGATTCAGAAGAGCTTTGGATCGCCAGTTTGGTCGGAGATGCTACTTTCCAGTTACACGGTGGAAACGCCATTGGGTTCATGACGCTTGAAGGAACCAAGGCTGCCGGAACCGACATGCACTCACGCACAGCAAGTATTCTGGGAATCACCAGAAATGACGCCAAGATTTTCAACTATGGACGTATCTACGGTGCTGGTCTCAAATTCGCCGCTACGCTACTTCGTCAGTTCAACCCATCTCTAACTGAGGCGGAAACCCTCCAAACGGCCGGCCGCCTGTACATCAAGACCAAGGGTATCAAGACGAACAAGAAGGTTATTTCTGAGCAGAAGTTCTGGCGTGGTGGAACCGAGTCGTTTGTTTTCAACAAGCTGGAAGAATTTGCCGGACAGCCCCGGCCGCGGACGTTTGTTTTGGGTGCTGGTATTACGGAGGCTCTGTTGGCGCGGAACGTGAGTAGGTCGGGTTACTTGACTTCAAGAATTAACTGGGCTATTCAGTCTTCGGGTGTGGATTATCTACACATGTTGATTGTTGGCATGGACTATCTGATTCGGAAGTACACTATTGATGCCCGTTTGTCAATTACGGTCCACGATGAAATTCGTTACCTTGTATCTCTCAAGGACCGCTACCGGGCAGCCATGGCTTTACAAGTTGCGAACCTGTGGACCCGCGCCATGTTTGCTGAGCAAGTTGGAATCTCCGATTTGCCGCAGGCAGTAGGATTCTTCTCGGCTGTAGATGTCGACTCTGTTCTTCGCAAGGAAGTGAACATGGACTGTCTGACTCCTAGTCACCCCACCCCCATCCCACACGGTGAATCCGTCGACATCTACGAACTCCTCGAAAAGGGCGACGAAGCTCGTCTCGACCAGGGCATCACACCCGATCCGACATTAGAACCTCATCCGGAACGATACTCTTATACCCCGAGAATGTCGGTCATGGAGCTAATGAAGACGGAGACTGAGCTGCAGCATGAGTTGACCTTCATTAAGGCGCAAATCACAGATGACGACAAGGAGTTGGAGGAATTGGTTATAGAGAGATTGACGCCAAAGGGTGCCTTGGGCGCGTTGGGGAGGTCAGATAAGGAGATGATGAAGGAGATTGCGAGGGAGTCGAGGAATCGGCCGAAGGCAAAGGGGAGTAAGTCGGCTACTAGAATGGATTGGTCAAGACCACCGTCTTCGGATACATGGCCTCCTGCTAATAGGTCGGCTCCGGTTAAGCCTGTTACTTCTAAGTCGGTTGTTCCTATGCAAGCTGCAGAGGTTACTGCTAAACCTGTTATCACTGAGTCTGTTGCTTCTGAGTCGGTTGTGACTAAGAAAGCCCCAGAGGCTGTTGCTGAACCTGGTATCACTGAGTCTGTTGCTTCTGAGTCGGTTGTGACTAAGAAAACCCCAGAGGTTTCTGCTGAACCTGGTATCACTGAGTCGGTTGCTTCTGAGTCGGTTGTGACTAAGAACGCCGCTGAGGTTGCTGCTGAACCTGTTATCACTGAGCCTGTTGCTTCTAAGCCGACGGTGGCTGAAGAAGTCTCGAAGGCTGTTGACGAGCCTGTCACCGCTAAGCCCGTTACTTCTGAGCCGGTTGTGACTGAGAAAGCCCCAGAGGTTGTTGCTAAACCTGTTGCCACTGAGCCTGTTGCTTCTGAGCCGGTTGTAACTGAGAAAGCCCCAGAGGTTGTTGCTAAACCTGCTGCCACTGAGCCCGTTGCTTCTGAGCCGGTTGTGACTAAGAAAACCCCAAAGGCCGCTGTTGAACCTGTTACCGCCGAGCCTGTTATTGCTGAGCCCGTTACTCCCAAGAAAGCAAGGGCTAAAAAAGCCAAGAAAGCTGCTGCTGAACCTGTTACCGCTGAGCCTATTACCTCCGAGTCTGTTATTGCTGAGCCCGTTACTCCCAAGAAAACAAGGGCTAAGAAAGCCTCGAAGGCTGTTGATGAACTTCTTACCGCTGAGCCTGTTGCTTCCAAGACAACAAGAGCTAAGAAGGCCTCGAAGGCTGTTGGTGAACCTATTACCGCCGAGTCTGTTATTGATGAGCCCGTTACTCCCAAGAAAGCAAGGGCTAAGAAAGCCTCGAAGGCTGTTGATGAACTGGTTACTGCTGAGCCCGTTACTCCCAAGAAAGCGAGAACCAAGAAAACCTCAAAGGCTGTTGACGAGCCTGTTGCCGCTGAGCCCGTCACTCCCAAGAAAGCGGGAGCCAAGAAAGCCAAGAAAGCTGCTGCTGAACCGGTTACCGCCGAGCCCGTTGCTTCCAAGAAAGCGGGGGCTAAGAAAGCCAAGAAAGCTGCTGCTGAATCTGTCATCGCCAAGTCTACCACGGCAGAGCCTGCTGCCCAGCACCCAATTTCCCTAGAACAGCCAATTGCTACCAATCTCTCCGTGTCGCCCGTATCGCCAATCAAGCCTACTCCATCCAACCTGGCCCCAGAAGCCCCCAAGCGCAGCCGTGGACGTCCAATGCAAGTCACCAACGTGACGTACCAGGCCAAGAAAAAGGATACTCCAGATCCTCACCAACTCAAGATGTTCTCTCAGACCATGTACGCCCAAGCCGAAGCACTCACCATGAAAAAAGTTGCAGTGAGACCTCAAGATACCGAGTTTGAGCAGTTTCTTCCGGTTTATGACGGCCCCCCGGCTTTTGACGGTCCCCCCATCTCCGATCCTCGGGAAAGCGGGGCATAAGCGAAGTAAGGATGATGTCGGTCGATGTTTGTGTTATTATTCGGTTTGGTTACATACATATCTTTCCTTTTGAAATCTGGGCAGCGCTGGCGTTTGGAATGGATTTAATTGTGTTATTTAGGGTTTACGTATTTGTCATATATACACATGTATTCTTCTCTTGTATGTACGATGAAATCGGTGTCGCCTTGTTGTAGTAGTCAACGGTGGGTCCGTAAAAGGCCCCACTAGGAATCACATGTGAATGTAATTTTTTTTAGATTGAGAGAAACCTTTACTTTTGTATGTACACACAACACGTAGTCTAGGAAACGCGTCGCACTGAATTGAGAATTCTGCACAACTTTAAACTATTTGGGCGATTTTTCAATCCACTTTACACGACTTTCGTTTCTAGGCATCAATTCTCTTTTTTACACACTATAAGGCCAAATTTATCACCACCTCAAGCCGGATGCCCACCGCTAGGGTTTCTCCTTCGTCTTCTCTAATTTTGCACCGGGAATATCACACCAAGTCGTCCATAGACATCACAAGAAAGTCTCGATCTAAGAGACACATCTCGTGGTCTACTTTTCTCCCTCTCCTCGGTTCCGTAACTACCATCCCCTGGTCCGGATCTGTCCTGGGTTTGTCCGTTGCCCTTGGACTATTAAGGGTTTCTTTTATTTTTTATGCTGGCGAGGTTGGCATGGATGAAGCGCGGTTGTTGGTTCTGGGTGCTACAAGGAAAACAACGAGTAGCGCAGCGACTTGAAAGACGATTAGTGGCATTGACAACATCACAACAAAGACGGTTGATTAGTACCGAAACGACAGAATTGGTATTTGCGACAAGTTTGAAGAGTCGGAAGGATCTTTTGGAATCTGAGATATCGCGGGTTACAGACTCTTCTGGTGCTTTGACGGATACGTTAGATGGGATACAGAAGTTACCGATTCGACAACCATCTCGACATTCTTTATCGTCTGTTAACACAGGACACAAACATATCCTTCGCCACTTCTCCTCTACTACACATAATCTCGCGACAATGTCTTCACGTTCCTTAGATGCCGCAAAGGCAGCCAACAGCCGCTCCAAATCCGCAGCCATCGGTAACAACAACATCATGCAAATGTTCAACCAGCCCAAAACAAAAGCAACACCCACACAACAAGATCTCCGCTCACAAGCCGCGATACCATTACGACCGACCACGGCCAATGGAAAGTCGCCATCCGCGTCAAACATGTCAGCTATCTGTGCTGCCTCTTCAAGTTCCTTTGCCGAAACGAAATCGACTCCAGTGACCAACGGCCCCGCCCCCGCAGTGTCTTCTGTGCTTGAACCGCCAGCACTTTCGAGCGGTCACCTTTTCTCGACAGATGCCTTTGCCAAGGAATATGGCTTTGATGACCTTGACATGGACGACTTCTCAGATGACCCGCTTGAGGAAATCACGCCTATTACCATGCCAGTGGTTAAGCCCGCCGGCCCAGTCAAGCTCGTGACGAAGCTCCCACCGCTTCCCAAGGTGGCCCCCACATTCCCCGCTGTGATCGATCTGTGTGACGATGATTTGCCAGTTCATTCACCTTCTTTGTCTACAGATGGTGGGAAGCGCAGAGCTGAAGATGAACTTGATATTCCTGTGGTGGCGGCCAAGAGGAAAAGACTACCGCCTAACCTGGCACAATCATCGCGTGATACCGCCACTCCTGAGCCAACACTGGTACGTAGGGATGCCCAGAATACTATGGCTAGGGTCGATTCGATGGTGAGCAACTCGTCGAGGTCGGGAATTAAGCCTTCGGTAGCCTCGTTCAAACGGGATATGTCCACCGTGGCGGCCGTAGCCGAATCAGGTGCTCCGGTAACATCCATTAGCAGTGCCCCACCCAAACCCCAAAAGATTCAGCTCAGTGGTGAGCAGGAAGACGTGTTACACTTGGTAGTCAAGGAGGGTCAGTCAGTCTTCTTCACTGGTCCTGCTGGTACGGGTAAATCAGTTCTTATGCGCAAGATTATTGAAGGGCTGAAGAAGAAGTGGTCGCGAGACCCAGAGAAATTGGCGGTCACGGCATCCACGGGTTTAGCTGCGTGTAATATTGGGGGTATTACTTTGCACAGTTTTGCGGGTGAGTTGCATCTTTCTCCTCTTTTTTTTTCATGACATGAGTCGTCATGTTGTGCGATAAATAACAGATTAACGGCTTGTGAATATAGCTAACCCCAAGTGATTTAGGTATCGGTCTTGGAAAGGAAGAGGTTTCGGTGCTGGTCAAGAAGATCAAGCGTAATAATAAGGCCAAGACAAGATGGCTCAAGACCAAGTGTCTGGTCATTGATGAAATTTCCATGGTTGATGGTGACTTGTTCGACAAACTGGATCAGGTTGCACGCAAGATTCGAAACAATGCCAAACCGTTTGGTGGTATTCAGTTGGTTTTGACTGGTGATTTCTTCCAGCTGCCGCCAGTGCCAGATAAGGGAAAGCCGGCCAAGTTTTGCTTCGATGCGCTCGCCTGGGGTACTTGTATTGACCAGACAATTGGTCTGACACAGGTGTTCCGTCAAAAGGACCCCGCCTTTGCACACATGCTCAATGAGATGCGTCTTGGTCGTATCAGTGACCAGACTGTGCAATCGTTCCGTACATTGTCACGTGAGCTCAAGTTCAACGACTCGATTGAGGTGACGGAGCTTTTTCCTACCAGACAAGAAGTAGATATGGCAAACAACCGACGACTCGGTGCGTTGCCTGGTGAGGCTCGGCGGTTTGCTGCCGATGACTCGGGTGACCAGTCATACCGGGACAAGATCTTGGCAAACATGATGTGTCCCAAGGAACTGGTGCTCAAGCCTGGTGCACAGGTCATGCTCATCAAGAATATGGGTACGGATGATAGCGCACAGCTGTTCAACGGTCTCATTGGGAGAATTATTGATTTCCGGAGTGAGATGGAACAAGTTGCTGCTATAGCTAGGGGTGACTCTGACGGCTCATATCTGGCCGGAAAGCCAATTGGCAAGCTAGCATCGCTGGCTGAGGCGGCCAGTGATAGGGAATCATATCCATATGTCGAATTCTATCTTGGGCCTGGCCATACTGTTCGCCATCTATGCAAGCCTGAGGAATGGAAGGTTGAGTTACCCACAGGTGAAGTACAGGCCAAACGCCGGCAAGTTCCTCTAATTCTCGCATGGGCGTTGTCAATTCACAAGGCGCAGGGTCAAACACTAGACCGCGTAAGTGTAAACTTGTCACGTATCTTTGAAAAGGGCCAGGCGTATGTGGCGCTCAGTCGAGCCACTTCACAAGCTGGACTAAGAGTACTTGGGTTCGAGAAGAACAAGGTTATGGCGCATCCAAGTGTCACGACGTTTTACAACAAGTTGTATAGTGTGGATAAAGCGGTTAAGAAACAGACCAAGTTGGTGGATCTGTTGAAGAAGGCCTGAGGTTAAACTGGGCGGTTGTACAGATACATACATACATTGATAGATAGGGTATGGTATGGTAGGGTTTATAGATTTATGATTTTCTTTATGACGTATTTGATTCCCTTTTTTTTGGTAGACGGGTCGGCGAATTTAGGAGGGATTTGCCACAGGCTAGGGTGGATTGTCAGGATGTCAGGAATTTTGGTAGTGGGTTCTTTAGGATGAGGCTTGGTTAAAGTGGCCGGACTTGTATTTTTGACTTGTTTGCGGGATTTTGATTGGAATTTGTGTGTGGCAAAGGGATTTCGTAGCTTTTCTCGGGTTCACTAGGTGGGTAGGACATATGACCGAGGTATGTATGAAGCTACGTAACTGTGTACGGTCGGTGAAACGGTGTCTTTGTCCCGTTAGAAATGTGTAACGCCTGTAGTGATTTTCCCAGTGCAGGTATCAGCGTAGATTCTACTGCGGATTTACGGGAGGATTGACGAGGGACATATGTAGGGTTGGGGGATGACGCTAGGGTTTCTGTTTGACAGACAGGGGTGTGTGTATGGCGTAGCCGCTGGGTCGGTTAGGGAAGGTGGTGACGGGTTGTGGGTTATTGGTTGGTTGGTTTAGAATAGGTTTGGGTAAGAGCGCGCTTCGGGGGTTTAGTGGCTTTGTGCATTTCGGCGCTTGTTTGGCGGTTTTGCATTTAGATAGGGGATGGTGAGTATTGGTTGGCGGATTCTTGTTAGTAAGGGCGGTTGAAAGTTGTTCCTGAACTAGAGGTGTACATAGGTTAATTTGGAAGGAAGTAAGCAATAAAGCCAAGCAAACAAACAGACAGGCGAGGAACTAACTGGTTTGGTTTATCCTGTTCATGTCCGATGTATACCCCATCCCTTTCAAACTCCTGGAAAACTAGCATCACCTGGTTTTTTTACTGCTACTGGTGCTGGTGCTGGGTGGTCCTGGCCCCCCGGCTCCGTTAACCTATGTGGACCCCCCACTCGCCTGTGCAAATCAGAAACAAGTAACAGCGGCATGCCTGTATCGAATGCCCAAAATGACGGAACACACGGGACGGGGTTCTGTTCTATCTGTCGAAAGAGAGTTGCCTAGCCGGCTATATCGGGATCTTACTTGTAGTGGTTCATTATGGGGCAGGAGCTTATGAACTCTTAATGCAGTTCTTTTTCCTTGGTCGTTTGCATCGTTTTTTTTTTCTAGTTCCTTAGTAGCGGAGTTTTTTCTTTTACTCTTTGACCTTTCTTATCATTCTTGAAGCATCCCAAGCATTGACTGCCATGGATTCTTGCTGTCTATCGTCTTGGCTTTTTTGAATTTACTGACTCTATTTATGACTGAAAAGTTGCCATCCGTCTCCGCTGGATCCTCATCTTCTTTTCTCCTTCTTCTTTTATTTCGTCATTACGAATTGTACGTTATCCACTGGCCTGGTCATTGCCGGCTGAATCTAGACTATCCCGTGCCGTGCCACTTATACATCCATAACTTCCTCGCTACACCATCTTTTGTTTCTTGGAACCTTCCCTATTTTACATGCATACTTGTTTCTGCCTTTTAATCATTTTCAATTGAGAAACCACACACGCACTCCTAGTTCACACCCTCGAAGCAGCCTTGTCTTATCTATGAGCTCTTCGTCCCTTTTTTTGATACCCATCTATCTACATCTTTGCATCCATAGACAGATCCACCGGTGGGATCTCATTTTTCATTGAGCTATTGACACGATTGCTCTGCGAATTTCTACCTGCATACGTCCATCATCTAACGGCCTCTACACGAAACAAGGTCCCGTCCGACCAAAGTACATCACTTACCTTAAGCTTCCGCGGCTACTCCGAATAATCTATTCTACCTACCATAACTCCGGTCCGTCAGATCGCCCCATCTGTTGACTCGCTACCGACCGACCGACAAACCACCTAGAAACATACAGAAACTATCCTACATATCTGCATCGTTCTGTTTCAGCTGTACCCAAAGCTACGATTTACGTTACACTGCCGGATTCTTCTGTCACTTACAAAGGACTCTTTGTGTTTTTTCTGAACACCACTGTCCGCCCCACCTAATCCTCTTTGTCGATACTTTATTTTTGGTGGCATTTTTTTCTTTCTGTCTTGAACAAAAGAATTAGGCTCTTCAAAAAGCTGATTGACCGCACCATCTCAAAGTCTGGTAACTTTTCACTTTTTGCATTTTCAACGGCCGCCACAATATCACCTGCCGTTTTTTTTTTTCGATCTAGGACGTCATTTACGCTGCTTACTCCATCCCTTCCTTTTGGGTCTGACGTCACATTCGGCACAACCCTCCTTTTCGCCACCCAAAAGAACATTTCTGACTTGCTATCGCCACCGCCATGACTGGCAGGTCGGTTAACTTGTTGGCCACGGGCCAAACGCACAACAGCCATGGTCTGGCCCGACGAATGGCACATGCCTATGTTAACTATGTCGACCGCTCTGTGCATAAACGAGCTACGGAAACCGATGGGAGCGCCTTGAGTGGAATTAGTTTAAACGCTTTTCTTACTGCCTTGGTAGTCTCGTTGGTGATTTTTGGCGTGCAAGTTTCCCTGTTTTTAATGCTGCGGAATCGTCTTGCTAGGATATTGTAAGTTACTTCTCTCTCTCTTCAAAGTTATCTCACTTAAGATCGACGCTAATGCTAGCTTATTGTGTTGTAGCAAACCAAAGACATATCTTGTCCCTGAACGTGAGCGCACAGAGGCCCCGCCACGGACACCATGGGGAATGATTATTCGTCTCATGTCCTTCAAGGACCGAGAAATCATCAACAAATGTGGTCTTGATGCCTACTTTTTCTTGCGTTATCTCAAGACTCTGCTTGTCATTTTCATCCCAATTGCTTGCATTGTTATTCCAGTGCTTATTCCCCTCAACTATATCGACGGAAAGGGCCATGACATTAACCAGAGAACTTCTGATAATACTACCATCAACGGAACTGCGGTTACTGGCCTCGATACCTTGGCATGGGGAAACATCAAGCCTGAGAACTCGAACCGCTACGGCGTGCATTTGTTCTTGGCTATCGCTGTAGTTATCTGGGTTTGCACCGTGTTTTACTGCGAGATGCGTGTGTACATCAAGGTTCGTCAGGATTACCTGACGAGTGCTGAGCACCGTCTGAGAGCTTCTGCCACTACTATTCTTGTCAACTCTATCCCGAAGAAGTGGCTCAGTGAAGATGCCCTTCGGGGTCTTTTCGACGTTTTCCCAGGTGGTATCCGGAACATCTGGTTGAACCGTGATCTCTCGGAACTTCTTGCCAAGGTTCATGAACGTGACGCAGTGAATAAGCAACTGGAGGACGCCGAAACTGAACTTATTCGCATGGCCAAGAGAAACCAACTTAAGGCCCAAGCAAAAGAAGACAAGAAGCTACGCCGCAAGCAGAAGAAGAAGGCCCCGACCAAGGAGGAACTTGCTGCCCAGAGAGCACAGGAAGACAGCGAAGCTCTGGCTCGTGCAGCCAAGACTGATGGTGTTGAGACCCAAGCTAGTGCTGATAGTACTCAGGACGATGAAATTACCGAAGCTGTCAAGACTGCGCGTAAGAGATTGAGTCTTCAGCCTGGACAAATCCCAATGTCGCCTGGCAAGATCTTTGGTGGTCTGTCTAAGGTTGGCAAGGGCGTCGTCGGCGGCGTTGGGAAGGTTGGAAATGGAGTCGTTACCGGTGTTGGCAAGGTTGGCGGCGGCGTCGGCAAAGCCGGTAATGGCTTGAAGCATGGTATGGATAGTACTCTTGACAACAACAATGGCTTTATGGCCTTTGAAGCCGCCCAGGAACCCCAGGAACGTACCCGCAGTCCGGACTATTACCCCGCTTACCACTCGCCTAGACCGTCAGGGGAATCAGCGGCGTATCAAGCCCGTAGCAACGACGATGACGCACCGAATGAGTATAAGAACACTGTGCGCCATGTGTCCAATATTGCAGAGATGTACAGCGATGAGAAGCCCAAGTTTTGGCAGTTTTGGAAGGCCCCCGAGGGGAGTTATTCTTCGCCTGTCCCGCAGAGTTCAGCGGACGACAAGGAGATTGAACCTAACGTCGCTGGCTGGAGAAGATTCTTGTGGCAGTTCCAACTCATCAGTATCCCGATTTCCGAAATTGAGTATCCAAACCCAATTAAACAGGATATCACCAACACTGGACCTCCGGCAACTTCGAAGGGTGATGGCGGAGAAGGAGGACCCGAGAACCGGCCTGAGTGGGAAAAGTACGTTAAGCGCAAACATCGTCCCACTCACCGGTTACCAATTTTCACTTGGACTCCAGGTTTCCTTCCCGGCTTGCCATTGATCAACAAGAAGGTGGACACTATCGATTGGTGCCGTAGAGAACTTGCCAGACTCAATGTCGAGATCGAGGCGGACCAGAAGACCCCCGAACGGTACCCGTTGATGAACTCGGCTTTTATCCAGTTCAACCACCAGGTGGCTGCTCACATGGCTTGCCAGTCCGCGATTCACCATATCCCCAAGCAGATGGCCCCGCGTATCAATGAGGTTTCACCGAGAGATGTCATTTGGGATAACATGGCTATTCCATGGTGGCAAGAATGGGCTCGGACTGCCTTGGTCATTGCCTTAGTCACTGCCATGATTATCTTCTGGACTATTCCCGTCGCTTTCACCGCTTCACTCGGTCAAATCGACGCGCTTGTTCAACAGTTTGAGTGGCTTCATTTCCTAGTTGAGGACCCCACGATCCGCAAGATTTCCAAGTCAGTCGTTGGTGTCTTGCCCACTGTGCTGCTTGCTATTCTGCTGATTCTGGTGCCTATGATTCTCGAGATGCTTGCAACCATCAAGGGAGTCAAGACCGGCGCTCAACGTGCCGAGTTTGTTCAGCGGGCTTACTTTATCTTCCTGTTTTTCCAAGTCTTCCTGATTGTATCTATTGCATCTTTCTTTGCCGCTAGTGCGGACAAGATTCTGGAAAACTTACAGGAATTGAGCAAGAGTCCCGCTTCGATTCTTGATTTGCTGGCTGAAAATCTGCCCAAATCTGCAAACTACTTCTTCTCTTACATGATGCTGCAGTCTCTGTCTGTGTCTTCGGGTACTCTTCTACAAATTGGTAGTTTGGTCGGGTGGTATGTCTTAGCTCGGATCTTTGATTCTACTGCCCGTGCCAAGTGGTCCCGCAACACGACTTTGTCCAACATTAGTTGGGGTTCTTTCTTCCCCGTTTACACCAACTTTGCCTGCATTGCACTTGTGTACGCTATTGTAGCTCCGCTCATTTCCCTATTTGCTATTATCACATTCGGATTGTTGTGGATCGCTCAGCGTTACTCTATGCTTTATGTCACGCGGTTTGGTGTTGACACTGGCGGTATCTTGTACCCCAATGCTATCAACCAGACCTTTACTGGTTTGTACGTAATGGAGTTGTGTCTGACGGGTCTCTTTTTCATCGTTGTTGATGAGAACGGAGACTCTCCTTGCACCGAGCATGGCATTGTGATGTTTGTTGTTCTTGCCTTGACTATTCTGTTCCAGGTTCTTATGAATCGTTCGTTTGGACCCCTTCTACGGTACCTGCCTATTACTTATGAAGATGAGGCAGTTATTCGTGACCAGGCTTTCCAGCGTGCCCAGAATGAACGTCTTGGTCTCCTTGACGATGACGCCAACGCCGCCAACGCCGCCGACGCTTCCGCACCATCCCCTACTGCGGGTGGGGGTGGTGACAATGGCGACGACCGTTACCCCATGCTCGGCACCAACACCACGCGCTCCGACTCCGACGAGGACATTGAATTGCAGCGCATCAAGCGTACCGGCACCTTTAGTAATCCCGTCAAAATGATTGGCAACTGGGCCAACGACAGCCGCGCCGGCCGCGCCCTCACTCTCGGTAAGGTTCGAGACAACGCCGCCGAGTACCGGAAGAAACAAAAGCACAAGGACATGGAAGCCCAAATGGCCATAGGAGAAGCCTTATTCATGGGCTACCATGACGAAATTGAGGATTTGGCGCCCGACGAGCGTGATGTGCTTGTTCGGTATGCCTTTTTGCATTATGCACTGCGTGCCAGACGACCAACGGTTTGGTTGCCTAGAGATGATATTGGGGTTAGTGATGATGAGGTTAGACAGATGCAAGAGTTGAGTGATTATATCCCGGCGAGTAACGCGGGGACGGCCTTGGATAGTAAGGTGCGGGTGGTCTATGGACGGAATCCACCGGATTTCTCCGAGGTGGAACTTATTAACCTGTAAGGGTATAACCGATGACTGGCATGGAAATATATATCTGCTGTTTGTATTTATTGAATTCTTATGAGTATTTTTTTTTTGAATCAATCAAGGGAATAAGATTGTGATGTGAATGGGTGTGAGTAGATGTTCTACGATATAAGAACAAAAAGTGAATGAATGAATGTGAATAGTAAACAAAAAGAATGGCAAAAGGAACTGCGTAATCTGGGAATCGAACCCAGGGCTAATCGAATCATTACCGGATGGCAACGATTAATGTTACCACTACACCAATTACGCTGTTGATGAAGGACTAACCGGTATCACGGGATATGAAGAGTCAGCCGGAGCGACAAAGCGGCGATGGAGATTCAGCACCGAGGCCATGGGCGGTTTGAAACGGAGACTGTCGGATGATGAAGTTGGAATGTCGAGATGATATGTGAATGGAGCTACGTGCGTAGGCGTTGGAGATGGAGCTTACCCGGACACATACATACATATATGACGTATTCGAAGCTTGCATGTAGTAGTTGGGACCTATCAAGGACCTTTACAGATGACATCATGTGGTTATTTACCCAGTTGGAATACCATATCGTCGATTTTGAAGTGGGGAGGTGGATAGTAGCATGTAGCCATGTGGCTCGGGGTTTATGGGCGGTCATAGAAACAGTCACAGGCACAGGCACAGGCACAGAAACACAACGTAGACGGACAAAAGTCGTAGTGAATTGATAGTACAAGTAACAAACAAGATGTTATACACGGCCACCAACGCAGCCCCCCTTCACTTCCCTCTCAACCCTTCTACTCATTAAGCTTCGCCAGAATCCTAAACAAAAAAACACGTTAGTTATCACCTATCCTCTCCGTCTCCCCCCCTCCAAAAAACTTACTCCGAGTCCCTAAAAAGCTGAAACTCCTCCTCACCAACCTTAACCGGGCTCCCACCAAACTGCGGAATAAGCACACGATCGCCCACCGTAACCCCCATCGGCACCCGCTTCCCATCCTTATCCCACGCACCGGGGCCTACAGCAAGGACCTTCCCCTCGTTAAGTTTCTCCACGCTAGATTCCGGAAGGAAGATTCCAGAGGCGGTCTTGGCTTCGGCCTTGACGCGCTGGATGAGAACGCGGTCGAGGAGGGGCGCGAGGGCGCGGATCGAGCGGAGGGAGGTGGCCTTTTGTTTTTTCGGTTGTTAGTTGGGTATCTTTCGCTGGGCGGGGTGTCGGGTAGCCGGGGTAGCCGTGTATTACGACTCGACAAAAGGAACTTACCATTTTGTACAGTTTATCGAATAGAAACTCAGATACTGAAGAACGAAAAAAAAAAAGAACAAGTTCACGAGGTCAACTCCGCCATTAAAAAAGCCTCTTGCCAACCAGCCAACCAGCCAGCCAAATGCGCAAAAAAAGCGGACTCTGTACAACCCCAAGCCTTGTGCCTCCCGAACATTCCAACAAATTCTGGAATCAAAGCTAGGGTTATTGGCTGCAAGCCAAGGTGGGGTCAACGTCCTGCGGAAAGGTGGAGGCGGGGTGCCGCTCATCCGTAGAATAAGATAGAATCACGAGTCATGTAAAACACCAATACGGATATAAGAATATATTTAATTAATTGCAATGTCAGGGACAATGTATGTCAGGAAAATGAACCCTCCCGTTAAGACATCCAGTTGCCGCAAAAGGCAAAAGGGTATCCCAAAATCAACATGTAATACAGACACAAAAAAACAAGCCCCAACTCCATTTCCAAACGGAACCAAAATAACTAAATCAAATGCTCGTTCGCCTGCCTAAGCACTACTTCGGGGCTGGTGGCTTCGCTGGCGCCTGTGAAGCCGACATTGGCGGTTCCAAAGTATGCTTGTGATCCGTCGCCGCGCTAACCTCACCTCCGTCCAGTTGCTGGCAAATCACAGTATTGCTCACCCACTCGTCTTGAATAATATCATCCATTGTCATGCGCTTGGTCGGATCAATGGTCAACATGCCGTAAATAACCTTTCTGCTTTCTTTGGGCAAAAGACGAAGAATACGCCATGGACCTTTGATGTGCTCCTTCTTTTCGTGGTGTTGTCCATTAGAAGTGGGATTTGAAGTAGCACCCGGTGTACCTGGATTACCGTGCGGACTAAGCGGGTCCAAAGCAGCCCGATGTCTTGGTGGCGCCGGAGATGTGGGCCGAGAACTTGGTGTACTCCGACCGCTACGTCTGGCATTAGGCGATGCAGGACCTCTGGTTCCACCCGGCGATGTTGGACCACGACGTCCATTAGGCGTAGAAGGTACCGGTGTGCCGGGGCCTGGAACCGTTGCCGGACCAAAATGGTGCGCATGCTTGGGGGCACTCGACGACCCGTGATTTGAAGAAAAGTAATCCCCGTCCTCACCAGACGCCAAGGGTGACGTAACCTCGCTTTGTTTAACTGGGAACATCAGCCGGGCGGGATCATGGCCAGGAGAAGCTTCCGAAGCGAATAGCTTGTACGAGTTATCAGTCGTACGCGGAACCTTCCACGGGAATCTGCGAAGAGTCATGCAGCAGTAGATGATACCTAATGACCAGATATCGACACCTCTGGGATCATAGAGTGTCTTCTCCTCGTAGACCTCGGGTGCAAGGTAAGGATCTGACCCAACAATACCTGTAACTTAATGTTAGTACATCTATCATGAGCAGCATAATTTTACCACCTCAACTTACCCTTGGCCTTGATGATTCCATCCTCAAACGGGTAACGGAATACATGGGCACTTCCGAAATCAATAATTTTCATGATGCCGTTAGCACTGACCACCACGTTGTCCAACTTTAAATCACGATGCGCTAATCCCATGCTGTGCAGATACGTCACACCGTTTAGAATCTGCAAGAATGCACAGGAAACCTCAGCTCTAGACATGCGTCCTGTCATCACAATAGCAAAGAGATCAAATGGCGCATACTCCATCACGACAAACCACCGACCCCTCTCTTGAAGGATATCAAGCGTTTCAATTACATTGCCGTGGTGCAATGTAGATCCTATACAGAATTCACCAGTCAACTTCTTGGCGTAATCCTTCTCAGTCTCGTACGTGTGCCGGGCTCGGAACTCCTTGACGGCAAAGACGGTGTTATCGTCACTGCGCTTCATAACACGGACCGAACCACCAGCACCGGAACCCAAAACCTTTCCAAATTTACCGTACTTGGTAGTGAGCCCGTGGTCTTCGCCAAACGGAAGTGAGTGGCCCGACTTGACTGGCGTCCCCTTACTCTTTCCACCCGGTGACTTGTCGCCCTTATGTCCATGATGACTCTTCTTGAAGAACCGTTTCAGATCAACCATCGAACTCTTGCTTGTGGCATGCGAGTCGGTGTGCCCGAAGCTGTGGTCATCCCGGTGCCGCTTGTCCGGTGACAGTAAACTAACTGAAGACGATGACGGTGATGAATGCTTCTTCTTGCCGCGGGTAAAGTGAAATCTCGGCTCAATTTGCTTGGGATGTGGCTGCACAGCTTGTGGCGCACGTCTGCTGGCGGCGTATGGGTTAGACGAATCTCCAGCAGGCGTGAATGGTCGACTGTAGTATGAGCCAGCTCTGGACGGACTGCTTTCTCTAGAATTAGGTGTTGAGCCACCGGGACCAAGTGAGAACATGCCGCGACGGTGGTTGTTCTGCCTTGAGTGATCGCTGGCAGTTTGTGGGCGCGGATACAAATGCTCTGCCCCGATCTTGGAGCTGCGGTCATTGGAGGTTGATGGCTGCGGGGTAATGACGCCTTCGCCATGGCCGTTGACATGGTGTTTCGTAGGGGAGCGAGCATGTGAGTCGATGTCAGTCCCAGACGGCGTAAGCGGAGGCGAATTGATAGAAACCATGCTAGCACTATGAGAGGGACCATGAGAGTCGACAGGACGTTGTCTGGGTGAAGCAAGAGGGAGATACTCATGTGATGGCATCTACACAAGAATGAGTTAGTCTTCAAGTCTTCAACAAGGGTGGAAATAAGCCCTTTAATAGCGCCCGAAAAAAGGCAAAAAATACGCCCAGGAAACGTCACAATGTGCGGCACACACATAATCTCACTCTGGGAATAATCACCCTGGAGTGTCAGTGACCACTTGGCTCTGTTACTAAGTCTGGTTTGTAACACCATGTGATGAGGCAAGAGGACTGCTTAGTCTCAACGACTGGCAATCTCATACTTGATGCGTGAACACCTTGATAGCCACACCTTAGACCCGACTCAACAAACGTAGCCAAACTTTTTGTAACCAGCTCGACCAACTTTGTGTGCCGTACACGGCCCGCTGTCGGAACGGAAGACCACATGATTAAATCTGCGATAGCGCAATCATGTACAAGTCGCAGATAAAGTCGACATGTAATGCTCGCTGATGTCTGCAGCTTTCCGTTTGCAGTAATATTACAGTAGATACGTCTGGCCACACAGTGATTTGCGTCTTGCCAACTACCTGCAGATAACACCGTAGGTGGGCAACACCCGCAGCCAAGCCCGTACATGTCGATTCCTCCCTGTCACAGGATCCGGTTCCGAAGAGCTCATCTCCGGCCCGAACAACCGACTTGCGCGTCCTTTTATCGGCATGTTACGTGGTGTGGGGTTGCGGCTCTTTGCCAGGATCGACGTCCGCCAAGCCAGTGGGGCCTTGCAGCTGCAATACAACAGTGTGTGATCAACTCTACTGGCAAGGTGACGTTGGCAGAATATGAGGATCAAATGGGAAGATATATCTAGACACCAAAAACACCCAGCGCACTCGCGCTTCCCGGACAACACAGGTGGCGGATAGATTGCCGACAGGTGTATACGAGCCAAAGGGGTCTGTTTTATCTGCACATGTCGTGATCGCGGGGCTGCATCTGCGACTGTCCAACAGTGGAGAAGCCGCTGCCGTCATGTGTCCAACACTAGCATCGCAACACCAAACAATGGAAAAATGAAGAAGGTTCAATACTTACTCTAGATGGCGGGAGAGATGCAATAGGCTCAAAAGCAATGCGATTCTTGCTCTTCATAGTAGCCTCCTTGAGTTGCTGCGAGAGCTCAGCAATATCTTGATCCGACACTTGATTGGCATCTGGCTGTGAAGTCGGAGCGGCTATAATAGAGCTCGTAACAGTGTCTGCAGTTGCAGCAGCGGGTGGCGGCGGCGTAATAGTCGCAAGAAAGCCACCAGCTGGTGAATCAGCTGCACTTGATTCTTCGCCGGATGGGATAGGTGCGGGCGGAATTATTTCTGTAGGCGACGCAAAATGCACTGTGGGCACTTCGGCCGTAGAGCCCTCCGGTATGGACACTTGCATGGCAGGTGAGGGCGATGCGGCCGTATTTTGTTGAGCGGTTGACCGAAGTTTAGTGGAATTTGACGCTTCAATAATTTCGTCTTCTGCGAGAACCCGAGGAATGCCGTTGTTAGTTACAGTCACAAAGCTAAGGCCCAAAATGGCAGCAATAAGCTGGCGCTCTATATTAGCCGGATTTGGCTGCTTTTGTGCTTCTGTTGGAGTACCAAAATCACAGCGGACCGAGGCCATTGAGTCCCCATGACTACATGATAACCCGATTTGGACAACCAAAGGACCCCTCAAAGTTGCGAACGCAGTGCTCAAGTAACGCAAACCGGACAGCCTTCCGATGCACCCCGCGGCGATTCAAGACATTAAACAGCCAAGTTGCCGGTGAATTGCGGTTGCCAACCGACCGGGATGCGACGTCAAAGATCAAGAACAAAGAGCATCTTCTTTTTTCCCGACCGAAAGCGCAGAAAGATGTGCGCGCGGGATGCATTCAAATAACATGCGTCGGTCGGGATTGGGACCTCGGCAGCCAGTTTTTGGAATCTGCATGAAAATGCGGGTATATGGATATCTTACCTGTGCGATTATTAGATATTTTTGCAGGCGGCATCGTTGACATTGTGAGAAATGGAAAAAAAAATGGCGAGACGAGGTAAAAGAGGAGGTTGTTGTAATTATAGCTGTATGGATTTCGACAAAAGGTCTAGATTCTCTAGAAGCCAGACTAGGCCGTGTGAGTAGTGGCGACAACAGAAACCAAGTATAGCTGGGCGCTATAATGGTTTAACTCTGCGGTATGTGGTGCTGACGTAGAGCTATCTATAGCTTTGTACAGCTGTGAAAGTCGGGAGGCTCGGCGGGCGGGGCGGTTGAGATGGCAAGCCACAACCGGGGTTGATGGGGCTGTTGTCCGTTTTAGGTGGCGGAATGGAAGGCCAATACTCAGGAAAGGCACTTTTTTGCTCTATCGACTGCAACGTTGGCGATGAACTTCTGTGCGGCAGATGTGCGGGAAGATGGGGCGCACAGGATGGATTGCGACTAGTAATTGAGTGTGTCGGTACGACGGCGGGCAGTGTAATAGCCGGTTTTGGTGGCGGCTTGCTGGTCGAGGATAGCGTAATGCGGTGGGAGGTTCAAGACAACGAGTGTTCTTGTATGCAGACGAACAGACAAGTCAAAGACAGAGAACCAAAATGCAAAGACGGAATGAAGAAATGAGAAAGACTCGAGCTTTTAGGTAGGGATTGTTGTTCAATGCGGCGAGTGGCAGGTTGTTGAGGTTCTAGGTTGTCGCCTAGATTGTCGCCAAGAATAGCTTGCTCGGCTGGGGGATGTAGAAACCACGGAAGAAAAAGAAAAGCTAGGTTTCTTATCAAAACAAAAGCGCCGCAGCGGTTCTATTAGTACCAAGCAGGGTCGCAGATGCTCTGGAATGACGCACTTTTCGCTATCTCTGGCGGATGTATGTAGATCGCCAAAGGGACGGGACAGCTTATATCTAAGAATTGAACAAAAAGATATATCAAACGCTTGATGTCCTTTTTTTTCTTCGGATTGCGGGATGGACGCAAGCGGCGAAACGCCAAGGTGGGCTTCTTTTCTCTTTATTGTCTTAATTTTGCGGGTGGCGAGCACTCCAGGGTCACTTTTGGGTAGTCGCAAAGCGAGCCGAACGGAGTGACCGGACTGGACGGTTGCTGTAGGTTTTGGTGGCGGAACTATGGCGAGTGTGGGAGGGCGACAATGAACTGTCTCCTGTCATGTATGTAAGCCGATATTCAATGATATCCGACGACGCTTGTGTAAGGATACTGGAGGTAAGACGGCATGTAAAGTGAGGGCCCTAAGCCAGCGGAGTTTGCTGTTCCTTGCCGTGTCTGCCGGAGCTGATGGTTCAGAGCAAGACAAGGCTTTATATGCATAGATGATATCCCAGCTGTTTGAGGACAACAACAAATTGAACCAGGCAAACCCAACTTGTTATTGATAACCAAGTAAAAGCAAAAACAGAGATCGAATAAACGAGTGTTCTGTTTAACGTCCGTTTGACCTTTGTCTGTGGCTGAAGTTCTATCACTGTGACCTGGTTCTAGCATGCGAACAGTGCCAAGCTTGACAGGCCAGGGAAAGATTCCCTCAGCTTTAGGGACCGCAAAAATGCGAACAAGAGGAGAGGAGGGCCGAATAGTTAACAATGATACAACAGTGAGGGGCTCGAAGAAAGGAGATCGGATCGCTTGGCACTAGAGTTGTTGGTTATAATGGAGAGAAGAGAAGAAACAGCGGAGCGAGTTTTACGGATTCACAACTAAGGTACGGCGTGGGATACTACCATTTTGACATCTCATCTGGGAAAGAACATGCAGAATAGACAATGCAAACGAACAAGGAGAAGCTACGGCCCGACCGGGGCAAATGCGTACGCCGCACATGGGATCACGGGTCGACAATTTCTTTTTTCTTTCTTTTTTTTTTCTCTACATCCGCTGGGAATAAGCCGAATATGCACATTCATTGTATGTACAGTTGTCCAAGGGGCCCTGCTAGCCACTCTGAAAAAGCCACCCACGACAGTGCAAAGAAGAGAAAAAAAAAAGAGTCCGTGACCGCTGGAAATAATATGCAAGTCAAAAAAAGCCAACAAGCGATGAAGTGAGGCCAGACGTGATGGCTATTTCCGCGTTGTCTGCGTTTCTGTGGCTGGTCGGTCTTGTGTATTTGGCAGCACCATCGTCACAGACTTGGTTATGGTGAGCTTGGCCTGGACCGTGGGAGCCAATTATTACCATGATGAAATCCAATAGCGGGGTTTAACTTGTCATGGCCTGAACAAAGACAGTTATAAGAGCTACTTAAAAGTGGAGTAACCAACCAGCTCATGCGAATACTTAATCCGGAAACCCGAAAGCGGGGCGGGAAACGGTGTTGCCTGCGGCTGATGAGAAGGAAGCTGTCTACTACTATCAGCAACTCTATTCGACAGACGAGCACAAACATGTCGGCATGGATTGCGAGATTCTGTGCGCCATGACTGGGAAGTGCGGAAGTCTTTCGGGTATCGTGTGTTTAGGTTTATTGATCATGTGAATGGTTGTTGTCGGTTGAGCGATGACCGGGGATTAATCAACCGGTTATATCTCGATACTAACATGTTCTGATAAAACACGGTCATAGCATGGCACATAGAAAGACATGAGTTTGTAGTTTTAGTTCGACTTGAACATGCGGTCGGTAGATTCATGCATCTATCTTCTGTAAGCAGATTTTGTCGGACGAACGGTCCAATCAAGCCAACCAGATATCTTATATTCTGCTCACTGATTAGATGGCTTTGACTTTTACATTTTATACTATCAAGGTGGCATCAGAATCCGTCATGCTTCAATTCATGCAGCTTAGGACAGGGCATTAAGTCCCACATAACCCACGGTATATCCGCTACATCCCCCATCTATATCTGGTCCGTTACGTCCGGATTAACAGCCGTATCTCTCCCTGAGTTGCACCACTACTCCCCTTGCATCGTAAAACTAACATATGTATCTATGTATGTATGTACGTACATACATGTGTGCATACATACCTGGTGACTCTAACACGGCTCATGCATGTTCACACACTTATACACATTGACAACGTTGTCTCCTACCAACCCTCCGATGTCCTTCCGACTAAACACTTGCGGCCGCCCCAACATGCCACTCTCGCCCTGCAGCGATAAGATGCTCACTTGCGACTGGTCGGCTCCCTATAATCTTATATGTAATTGTCTACGAACGTGGTACAGAGTTGAAATAACCCTGCGAGAGCTTATCTAGAACTACAAGGGTTAGACGGGCCTCATGCAGAGCCTCAATGTGATGTTGGTACCCGTTATTAGAACATACAGTACATCCTATACTGGCCCATGACACAGACCTATATGTGTATGTATCTGTGTATCTATGTGGCAGTTGATATGCGGTCATGAATTGTGACCATAGATTGTAACCATAGGTTGTGTTCAATGAGGCTCACATGTCACTTCAACTTGTTTGGTGGCTTGAGGCCTACATGTGACAGAATAAAATACAATATTTTGCAGATAGACATGAATACTCATGTCCTAGTAGTCGTACATGAAATGTTATACAGAAATGCGGCAGTCTTCTCCGGACTGCATGTCAACTCACCCTCAAACCAATCTACAAACCCTTTCCGAGCCTGGAACGTCGGATACCTTCCCCTTCAACGGCCCAATAACACCCATCTCCCAACTCATGCCACCACCTCGATACCAATAGACTGCGCCTGGTAAATGATAGCCCTGCACATACCCTCCAACGACAACCCCGATAGTCTGGACTCCGTAGTCTTAATCTTAGCAATCTCGTACACATGCTTCAGACTGATAGTCGCGATAATCTCTGTGCCGGGGTTACTAGAGCCTCGTCTCCGGCCCTTACGCATGGGAGCCTGAGCCGCGTTGAGAAGCAGCCATGACGTTTGCGGAGTACGGATCTCGAAGGTGAAGGAACGGTCGGGACGGACGGTCACGCGGCATGGCGTGGGGGTGCCGGGGACAATGTGGGAGGTACGGGCGTTGAACTCCTGTAAATCACCGTGTTAATCAATATGCCAACAGACACATATGCAGTCACAGCATACCTTGCAGAAATCCATAGACTTGACACCCTTGGAACCGAGAGCCGGACCAATGGGAGGACTGGGAGTCGCCTTTCCAGCACCGACAACCAGCTTAATGATCTGGTCTCTCATAGGCTTCGACATCGTGACAACCTTCTCAATAAAAATCACAAAAGACAAGAAGAAATCGGCCAAAACCCGGTCAACCGCAAGCCCTCTTCAACCCAGCTCAAAATCGCAAGTCCGCATCATCACGACAAATTTGGACCCCTGTAGTTAGCTGACTCAGCATGGTCTCACAGAGGTTGAATGAACATTCACCGCTTTTGCCTGATTGGGATGCCTTTGAGAATGGCCCTAGAGCCATCGATAGCGACTACCAATTTTTTTTATTCTGCCGCTTCGTGAAGAATTTCGGGCTCTGGTTCTTCTTTGGTTGCTACGGACATTTGGACGTGCGATTTTCCACTTTCTTATCGTCAAATTCCTTGCAATATCTCCGTTGATTCGTTTCTGAATCCGGCAGTCTCTTTCGTTACACTGGTGAATCTTTCCTCCTAATCGACTCTCTCTAACGACATCTTTCACGACCTTATCACCGCAACTCCTCACGATGCCCTCGACACACAAGAAGGAAAAGCCGTGGGATACGGATGACATTGACAAGTGGAAGGTCGATGTCTTCACCAAGGACGACAACAAAGCCGGCAGCTTCGCCGAGAAGTCGGAGTTTGTGACACTGTTCCCCAAGTACCGTGAGGTGTACCTGCGCGAGGCCTGGCCTCTGGTTCGCAAGTCGCTGGCCAAGTACCACGTTGATGGCGAGCTAGATGTCATCAAGGGCTGCATGACTGTGCGCACCACCCACGAGACTTACGACCCCGCTGTCATCCTTAACGCCCGCGACATGATCCGCCTGCTTGCCCGTTCCGTGCCGGCGCCACAGGCCGTCAAGATCCTTGAGGACGGTGTCGCTTGCGACATTATCAAGATCCGCAGCTTAGTGCGCAACAAGGACAAGTTCGTCAAGCGCCGCCAGCGTATTCTCGGTCCCAACGGGTCGACCCTCAAGGCCCTCGAGCTTCTCACCGAGACATACCTCCTCGTCCACGGTAACACAGTCTCCGCCATGGGCCCATACAAGGGTCTCAAGGAAGTCCGTCGCATCATCGAAGACTGCATGGACAACGTGCACCCCATCTACCACATCAAGTCTCTCATGGTAAAGCGCGAGCTCGCCAAAGACCCTACACTCGCCGCCGAGTCCTGGGACCGCTTCCTCCCCAAATTCGGCAAGCGCAACACCAGCAAGCGCCATGTCCCCCACGTCGTCACCGACAAGACCAAGAAGGTCTACACGCCGTTCCCGCCAGCGCCCGAGAAGAGCAAGATGGACAAGGAGATCGAGACGGGAGAGTACTTCCTTGGCAAGGAGGCCAAGGAGCGGGCGGCCAGACACGAGCGTATGGAGCAGCAAAAGGTCAAGAAGGAGGAGAAGAAGCGCGAGAGAGAAAAGGACTTTGTACCGCCCGAGGAGCCGGGGCTCAAGAAGAAGAAGAGAAGAAAGACCGAGGAATAGATTTTGGTGGGGAGAGGATAAGGAGGGAGTGGTTTGCATTGCCATTGTTATTATTACTGCTACGGAACGGATACCACGCTTTGCTTTTGTTTGTTTACCTATTTGTACATTTGAAAAAGAAAGGTTTTATCATGACATGATTTCGTGTTCATCAAATACAGTGAATTTCGTTACTACAGCTTTTCAGTAATTTCTCTGACCGGTTCATGTTCAATGACCAATTTCCCAAACTGGGCACCAGACTCCATGATCTGGAATAGTTCTTCAATCTCCTGTCGTCGGTCCAAACCTGGAACCACTCTACTAATTACCGGGACGATTCGCTTCTCATCAACGAAACGCACCATAGCAGCAAACTCCTTGCGTGATCCCATTGTGGTTCCGCGTAACTCAACATTCTTGAGAACTGCTTGCATGAGCCAATCCATCTTGGGGCCCTGTGTCATCCCATATGAGACTATGACACCGCCAGGCTTGATGATCCGTATGACATCCCCGATGATTGACCCACCAGCTCCATCAATAACGGCGTCGATGTATGGCCTGTCAGTCGGGAGTATTGATGTCAACTGATTAGACCAGTTGGCCTCTTTATAGCTCACACCGCCGGAAGCTCCAAGGTCAATGGCTGTCTGTATCTTCTCGCGGCTCCCGGAAGTAACAAAGACCCGACACCCAATAGCCACTGCAAACTTGAGCACCATGAGAGCAACTCCGCCACCAATCCCCGTCACTAGGATATTATGATCAACTCTCGCATTCCCACTCTTTGTAACCAGAGCCCTCCATGCCGTCAGTCCTGCCAAAGATAACGCCGCTGCTTGTACGGGTGTCAAGTGGCCTGGCGTTAACTCAACATCCGCTGAATTCACGACTACATAGTCCGCTCCGTACCCCAAGGGTGTTCTAGCAGATCCACCTACGACACTGAACAATGTTGGATCTTCCGGTCCCTCTGGTGAGTTCAACCACCCGACACACGGTGGAAGAATGACAGATCGTCCAAGGAGATCCGGTGCATTTGCGCCCAAAGCGGCGATTGTCCCGGCACCGTCAGAAAAGAGCGGGGCCGTGTGGGACGGATGTGGATACTTGTTTTGTCGTAGGAACAAATCCCGGTGATTCAAAGCAGTCGCAGCAATAGACACCAAGAAGTGTCCCGGTGGTGGTTGCGGTCTTGGAACCCATGTGTAAACGAGTCTAGCGGGCGGTTAGTTGGGTTGGACACTAACCCTTGGGTTTGCAGCAGGAAACTTACGGATTATATGAGCCGTCTGGGGCGACGGTCGGGTGCGGAAGCGTCACTTGACGACCGCGGTTGGTCAGGCGGATTGGCCGTGATCGGCTGGGAAAGACCAGGGCCGGGGACATGACATTTGACGTGGAGTTTACAGAATTCATTGTGGTATCTGGCGCAAACATGCTTTTTTTTGGGAGGGAACCAAGTGACGAGAAGAAAAGAAGAGCGATTGTCCGGGTTTTAAGCTGAGTGAGGTGACTCGGCTGAAGTGGCTGGTGTTCTGTGTTCCGGATTTAATAGGTTGCAGTTTTGGAGAATCAATTGTAACGGTTTGCGACAAATTGAATGGCTATAAGTCGCTTTGGCGCCTAGGAATGAGAACATGTGCCAGGGTCGGTAAGTAGTTCGGTGTGATGGAACCCTAACACGATTACCCACGCGACAACCCTGGTCTGAATAAACATCACCAGCTTCATACAAGCTTCACTAGTTAGTGAGTGTACATCAGTGACGATATTGTCAACAATACACATCACAATGGCTGGCCGGCAGTTGACACAGACTCAAGAGCTCGAGAAGCTGGAGCAGTCTATTACTCTGACTCTACAAGGTAGTTGAGTTTTATCCCCTATTTCAGACGGCATCACTAACAGATGACAGAAATTGATACCAACTTCAGTCGAGCGCACCGTATCATCAGCACAAGTATTTTGCCTATCATAGAGCAATATGGTGAACATAGCAAGGCTGTATGGGAAGCTTCCCAGTTTTGGAAGCAGTTTTTTGAGGCGTCGGCCAACATCACGATGGAGCCTAACCGAGGTGATGAAGCTGACTACACGCCTCCGACAATGGATGATGGGGAATCTTCAATAATGCGTGACGTATCAGCACCATCACCAAATGGCGAGGAAGCTCTTATAGACGGAGAAGATTATGAGCTTGGCGGAGATTATGTCGAACAAGATGAACAAAGGGGCTATCAAGAAGAGAGTGCCCTGGATGATCCATATGGAGAACTCGCTGAAGGTACCCCGCGGATCTCCGCGGCCATGAGACAAAGCGCTTACTCCGAGGCGCGGCCAGCCTATGATACTCCATCGGGTCGGTCTCGAGGTCAGCAACGAAATGAGCAAGAAATCAGTCAAATCTTCAGTGACGATGATATCCCTCTTCCATCGTCGGCGGTTCGTGTTAGACCTGCTCCACGAGAAGAAACACACGAAGACAGCAGTATCGCTTTTGAAGAACGGACCGCTCGTTTCTATAACTCTGTGACGCCCGCTGGAAAGGGTAAACAAGCGGAAACTGCATCACACTATCTTAAAAAGTCGTTCCGTCTACCTGAATCACCTGGTTGTTTTGTTGCCCGCATGAGATCACCTGTGAAAGGTGGTCCTTCCGGGGTCTCTCAAAGTCGGTCAACGGCTAGTGCTACTGGTAGAACAACTGGATCGAGAAATGAGCCAGCAAATGAGATGTTATCTTCGTCACCTGAAATTCTGATGCCTAAAATTCGCAGTCAGGCTTTCATGTCTCCCCTTAGAACTGAAGCTATCCGTTCTAAGCTTGAAGCTGTTCCTTCGGCACATGGGCCACGGACACCTGGTGTGAGTATTCTCGGAGGACGGGGTATTTCCGGAGCAAGTACCGGAGCGAGATATAACCCAAGTGACGATCCTTTTACCGTTCAAAAAACGGATACACAAAAGGGAAACGACAACTATGAAATCAACTGGAGTAGTGATGGTGAGGGCGATCCAAGTCCACCAAAGACTATTCGGTTTTCAATGGGTCCGGACAGAGTAGTTCAAACGCCAGCTAGAGAAGCTACCAGGAGGATTGTTGAGGATATTGTAGCTACGGCTGGTGGACAGTTGAGTGATGATGACGAAAGTCTTGGACAAATCACAATGCGCACCAACTTCAATGATGATGGATTCTAGGGTTTATTTTATGATGACAGGATTTACATGAAGATCACATTAGCTGGAAATTAAACAACGAAAAATTGTATTAAAGCTGCAGGCCGAAAGCCGTAGCAGCGAGAACCGAACTATCCACCATCTATAATGTGCACCTCTTTTGGTGCAATTAAGGGACAAAGCCCCAGTACCTTCAGGGTACCACGACCTGAAAAAACAAAGTAGGAAAGAAGCAAAGTCATAAACGTAGACCGAAAGGCCGTAATTGGGAATCAGAAATACAAGGACAGGTGACCAAAAAGAAAGCAAAGTCAAAAAACCAAGACAACAAGCCAAGAGAAGCAAAAAACTCGACCGAGAATATCGGGCGGGCTGCTAAAGATGTCACCAGTACACTTTAACCCTTATTGTCGAATAGCTCGGTGACCAGCACTTAGAGCGGAACTACACCCAGGCCAAAAGAGGCAAGGAGAGGGGGTGAAGTTCAGATCAGATCAGATCAGATTTGGAATATCTGAAGACGGCTCCTTAGTTGCGGGAAACGCTCTTGCGGAACTTGGCTTTGATGGTGGCACTTAGAGAGTGACGGGAGAGAATGGAGGCGTCATCGGAAGAAGACGAGTCGGTGGAGTGCTTGCGGTGGTGAGTGGTAGTCTTGGAGGAAGCGGCGGGAGCGGCTTCGGGGAACTTGTAGAGAAGACCTTCGAGGATTGGGTTGGTGTGACGACGATCGTTGACGGCGATATGGGGGAACCCGAGAGGACCGTAGGCGGACATTTTGGAATTGGTGAGGGTGAAGAGTGGAAAGTAGTAAGTGGTTTGGAGATCTGAAAAGATGGAATGTGAAGATTGGAAACTGAAGAGTGAACTGAAGAGTGAACTCAAGACTGTTTGTTTTCGTTGGGTGATGAGGAATAACAATCCAGACTCATCTACAAAGTCGGGAATGCCTCTCCCTTTTATATCGAATCATTGACACTCCGGTCCTCGTCTCTCCCTCCGAGTGTCCACTCCCCATCAAAAACGGGATTCTCTTCTTCATCTTGGGTGTGTTATAGTTTCTCCCCTTCTTTTACTTAGATACACACCCCTCTTCCAACTTACAAACGAAAACATCCCCATAGTGAACAAAAAACACACTTACCCCCTGTTTTGTTCGCGGTTACACCTATCATCATTGACCTCGCCTAAAACTATATGTCCCTAGTCTTCCATAGGGCCGCTGGGGCGTGTTCCTAAAACTTTGACTGATGGATTACCGAACTAACTCATGTCATCAGGCCTTATATCACCAAGACTCATCGCCTAAACAGGAAATTACTAGACTCGTCTACATGTTGGATGGAAAGCTCATCGTGACCATGATTGTGTTAAACTCTGGATTAAAGAGTGCATTGCCTCACTTCATCTAAAGGTATTCTTCAAATGTGTAAACAACACAACTAGTTTGACAAGCTTCATCTTGTAGTCTGTGATTTTTTCCCCTTTGTTGAATATTTTATCCCTTGGAAACTAGGGCTGAACAGGTCCATATACCCAAAGGTCGCTGTTTTCCAAAGGTCGCTGTTTTCCAAAAAATCTGCTTTTGGGCAAACAGGTCCACGCATGTAGGCAACCGAATAGAAAATCATGAAAAAACTGTACAAAGAAGGTGTGTGGCTTTTCTGCCGTTTATATCATGGATACATCATGGATACATCATCCCCAGATACAAATGGGGCGTCATACTTCCTGCCTTCACGAATTTGTTCTTTCTCAATCACACCCCGGCCTGACTATTACATACGTTGTCGGTGTCCAAATCCAGTAGTACAGAACCCAAACCTATCCGTCTGTATTTTCCTTTCTAGGTCCTTTAGAAGCTTGGGTCATCTGTCATAAAGGCCGGCCCTTTGGGTGTGTCTCCTGCAAACAGCAACTTAAGCTTTTTTGACCGACCCACCCGACATGACTGACATGCTCCCTGTCTATCCTCACCATCTCCTTTATTAATTCGGCTGCCTTGGGAAAATCACACTTATCTGTGGGACATCTAGACCTGCCAATATGCAGCTCCCGTTCACCATGATGCAAGACTACCAGGCACCATTCATAGCCCAAGTATCTCGCGGAATACAACCGTTTTTTGTTGTCCGTTACGGGCTACCGGATCGGTTCCAATATGGGATGTTTAGGGTAAGGGGCCAGTTTCGTGTTGAGATACTTTGGGACTGTGCATTTGGGCTGTGCAGATCTGGAAGGTTCATCGTGGACCTATGGGTGTTTGGAAAACTCTGAAGTGTGGATGCGTGGAGAAGCTTCGGTTGTGAAGACCGGAAAGCTTGGTTGTCTGTGCTTTTCGCCTCTTCGTGGTTATGACATAAACGTCCAAAGAGTTTACTTGTCGAATTCAGATGCCTGATGGGATTGTATGTATGTATCTATCTACATACTACAATACTGACTCAAACAACACCGGTGACAGATCTCTTTCACAACCATTGTGACGGGGCGATAAAGTTCCTGATATTCATTTGTAAGCCACCCAAATTAACAATCATCAGGCAACGGTATTTCCCAACCAAAGGGTTATCGGCGACACAATAAGGGTTAATGCCGCTCTACATGTAAGTCGCCACCACACAGCCATCATCTATGTTGTAGCATCTAGACCATAAGTTCTGTCTCAAACCGCCCAAACCGCCCAAGCTCCCACCAGAAAACACCCCAAAGCCACCTGCACGAACCCTTAACCACTCTATTTTCACAACACCCATTAACCAACACGAAACCCGCCATCAGCTGACAACCCACCAGTGCAACCCCCCGTGGTCGACACGAGCCAGATATACGCCACACGGACCGAACGGTTGACGGCGGATATGCTCGGGTGTCGTCTATCCAACTTCCTAATTAGGCTTCCTTGTGGCGTTTCCGGGTGGTCTTTTTGACGGGATGGCGACGGGCTTGAGACGTTTGGGGTTGTGGCTATTGCTTTCTTGAAGAGTTTTCTTTTTCTTTCTTTAAGAGGGGCGTGGGGCGTTTATTGGCGGGTGGGTGGGGGTTCGTCGTGAAGAGGGTCCACTCGGGTAGGTTGCCGGGCTGTTTTGCCACATGGACGATGAGCTGGAATAGAGTCCCGAGGACGGGTATGTGGGTCTTGGCGGAATAACTTGCCTTATGGGGCTAAGTTAAGTGGTTCTCATTACGCTTCGTGTTCTTTGTATAGACGCCGCTTAACCACTTAGAACACGGGGGCTCCCTTCTTTGTCTGCGACGGACTTTTTGTCTATACGATGAGTTTGAGTTTTACGTTTGTATGTGTGTATGTACATGTTTTTCTTTCACGGAGAGAACAAGGAAGATTCTATACTGTCAGGTGCTTGTACCATGGAACTTTCTACATGACGGGGGTGTGCCGTTGGAAACCGGCTTAGAGGCTCTGTTCGGCTGTAACCGAGAATTAAACAACAGTTTGATATAATTGATTGTGCTGTACAGTTATGCGTGTCACGGAGGGATGCAGAGTACTTTTTAGACGAGAAGGGTTACTGGCTGGGGTTAACCAAAGTACTGTATTTGGTGAAACCATGCAATGCTATTAGATCATGATATAAGCATGTAGTCTGTACTACCACATGTCTGACCTTAATCTGGTTTTAAAACACAAAAGAAGATAAGATCCCGGCAGTTGTAAACATTGCGCCAATGGTTACAAAGCTGGAGAGACTCATCAAACTCATTCCACTGATTCCATGCCCTGATGTGCAGCCACCAGCCATACGACTACCCACAACCATGGTAAATCCACCAATGATTGCTTTAGTAACAGTGACACTTTCAGCTGAATCGATGGTACCCAGCTCTGGGTTTACTACACCTATTAGAGCGGCACCAAGAGCTACACCACCGGCGAAGAGGCAATTGTTGTATGCGGCAGGTAGTGCTCTTTTGCCGAGGGTGAGTATTGACATGACTGTCTTGCCAGCTTCTTCAAAAGAACCCGACACACCAAGTAGAGCGTTGCGTAATATGTATGAAAGGAGTTGAGAGAGGCCGATAAGGAAACCACCAAGAAGTGGGATGGCGCCATGTGCATATGATGATGCCGGAGTGATTTTCGAAAGAGTTATCGCAACAGAGAGTGTCATGGCGGAAAACATGAATGATGATGTAAGTGGGGCAATACCACAAGCATCGGACACCGAAATTTTAGAAGCTGGGTTTGGCGCAAGCTTGGTTTGGATCTTGGTGATAGCTGGGTTGATTACACTCGTGAAGAGAGTACCACCGACGATCCCACCAGCTAGAATCAACAGAGATTTCGGCGCAGCTAGTCCAAGTTGTACATAGACGGACCCCGGACATGAACCAGTCAAGACCATTCCAGTACCTAAAAGAGCTCCACCAACAACATTTCCATCAAAGGGGAATACGCCAATAGTCGTGGGAGTTCGGCAAGCATGTTTTGGGTAACCGAGTTTTGGTAGCAGAGCAATAACAAGACTGATTTGTTAGTTTGTCCGCATGTTGAACAACACCAAGGAATGAACAACTCACGTGCTAGTTGCTGAAGCTGCAAGAAAAGCTTGAAGCATGTGATATTCTTCAAACTTGAACTGGGAAATAATAACATTCGGTTGGGCGATCCCAGCAGTCGTCATGGCCGCACCAAAGGCGGCACCGGAGATAATTGGGAAAAGCATCTTGGAAAACAGTCGTTCAGAAGGTGGAGATATGGGTGTTGTTCCCGTAGATGGGAGAAGAGGCGTCGTAAGAGTAGCCGTAGAAGACATGATGGTAATGCTTTATATAGTCAAGTGTTTTGAAAAAGGGAGTTACTAATTTACTAGTCTCTTGCCTAGACGAACTCAAACGGCGACCTCGATTTGCAACGACCCAAACCTGGGTATTTAAACAATCCATGGCATTCCGCATGAACATGAGATCCCTCACTCCTTATAAGACCATACTATAGTAACTGATCAATCACCTAATTACGACTCTCCCACACACCATTCCGTTCCCAACCCGGCAATCCGGGCAAGACAAGCCCCACGCCAAGAATTCTTTCTCGCCGACCACAAAGCCTGCCACATTCCCGCACCTACAACAATAAAAAAAAAACGCCCTTGAAGAATACCCGGGCTTTCTCGCAGAAAATCAAGAGTCGGCGTTCTGCACGTGAAAAGGCGAACGCCCTTCAACTAAAATGGTCGCCGATTGGATTCACATCTTCATGTCGGATTGGTCCCCGAATGAATCCTGGTTCAAGGTAACCCTGGCATCGTCGTTTGTGGCGTCTTGACTCGAGAGTTAGCCACAGTTGTGGTTTGTAGCGTCTGTGGCGTTGTAGGGTACCATAACCCTTTTTGTAGTCGCTGCGAACCCGTGGCGAATCCGGTTTTGTAACCCTTCCACAGATGTTCAAGGGATTGTTATGAAACCCTATATTCTGGTAATGAACCCCTTCACATGTGCCCCTGACAACCCGGGATTCATCATCTTATGAAACGTCCAGGGCCAATTGCACCCTGAGCCTCATGTGTCACAGATGAGCTGGAGCTAGCTATAGTTCAAAGCAAACAGATGAAATTTTATCACATTGGAGATGACGAATCCAATGTATGCGCTCTAGCTCAATAGTCGCCGTATCGCCCCATAATGTATCGATATATGAATCCCAAAAGTCCGTATTGAAAAATCCGCGATCGTGGCTTGTCATCGTTCCCCTTTCCGCAAAGTGGAGAGCTCCCCCTCATTCGGCCCCGCCCACATCCACATTCCTTCTGGAAGCATCACCCAAGCCGTTCCTACATATAGACATACAATTCAATCTCCAGCCACAAGGACACTTTTCCCAAACAGCCACCGGACGGACCCTCCATGTAATTCAAAATCGGTTCCTAAAATGGCCAGCGTAACCTCCTGCGGCCCGTAAAGCTCTAGCCACTAGCCTTATCGTATTTGCCCTCCCCCCCCGGAAGCCCGCTGTAAATCACAGCTCAAGCCGCCTCCAAAACCCACTAAAGTCCCGGCCAATCTTGTTAGCCAAAGCTCATTCCCCCAAAACTAACAGCATCTTAGCACATGTGGAGCTTTGGGGGGTTGTGATTTATCCTTCTAAGGCGTTCGTGTCCGTTTTACCAAAATCCCAAACCGGACAGTCCCATCAAGCCAACAAGCAGTAATCCTCTTTTCTATTCCCGACTGGCTCTTGCATACCGTCTTGAAGGCTTTTGCTGCCACTTTTTTCGTCTGTTTTTCTGTTTTTATTGGGAAATTCATTTCATTGTGTTTTGCTCGTTGATCGCTTCTGACCCCACTGCTCTATTCACCACAAAATTCACAAGCCAGAGGCTTCAAACAACGATATTAAAAGCTACGCGACAAAAGTGACAGACGCCAAAGGTTCATTACCCCGGCCCCCGTCTGCCCCCGTATCGTCGCCATTTGTCTTTTTTCCAGTCACTGACGTCTTGTTTTGCCTCCGGTTCAGCGAATTGGTGCCCCGACCGGCTTCTGTAAACACCCCCGACACCGAAAGACACACCGGCGGCCTACTGTCGGTATTTGTCCCGCTTTAGATACTTGGCCACGTCTGCTGTGCTGTCGTGTTGCTCTGTCGTGCTTGTCAAGTGTCCCTCGCTTGTTGCTCCTTCTTCACAATCATCGTCCTATCATGGCGCGTCCTATGGGTTCCGTCCGTATGCGGCGGTCAAGTCCGGCTTGCCTGGCCATTGGTCTGCTTGCATTCGTCGGCCTACTCTTTTTCTTTTTCTCGGGCTCTTCGACGCCCGCTCCGGGTGTTTCTTCGGCCAACCCCAATTCGTTGTCGCCGTCTATCCCATACCGCAAAGCCACTGGCAATGGCGCCAAGCCCCCACCAGTGGTTCGTTACAACATGAATACCGTTACAACCACTCCCGACCCTGTTGGTAACGGGGAGTCTATTCTGATTCTGACTCCCATGTCCCGCTTCTACGCCGAGTACTGGGACAATGTTTTGAAGCTGCAGTACCCCCACGACCTCATCACTCTTGGCTTCATCCTGCCCAAGACCAAGGAGGGCAACCTTGCCACCACTGCTCTCCAGGCCGCCGTCACTAAGCACCAGAAGTCGGCCTCGGCCAAGGACCGCTTCCACAGCGTCGTCATTCTGCGCCAGGACTTTGAGCCTCCTCTGATCTCGCAGGATGAGGCTGTCCGCCACAAGAAGGAGAACCAGAAGGAGCGTCGCGCGTCTATGGCCCGCGCCCGCAACTCACTTCTCTTCAGCACCCTTGAGACTTCCATCTCATGGGTTCTCTGGTTGGATGCCGACGTCATTGAGACGCCCCACACCATCATCCAAGACATGGCTTCCCACGACAAGCCTGTCATTGCCGCCAACACCTTCCAGCGCTTCATGGACCCCGAAAAGAACCAGATGGCCGAGCGTCCGTATGACTTTAACAACTGGCAAGATAGTGAGATCGCCCTTAAGATGGCTGCCGGTATGGGTAAGGACGACATTCTGCTCGAGGGTTACCCTGATATGGCCACTTACCGTGCCCTCATGGCCTTCATGGGCACTCCCGGTGGTGATATCCACTACGAGGTTCCCCTGGATGGTGTGGGTGGTTCTGCTTTGCTCGTCAAGGCCGAAGTTCACCGGGACGGTGCCATGTTCCCTCCTTTCCCCTTCTACAACCTCATTGAGACTGAGGGTTTTGCCAAGATGGTTCGCCGGTTAGGCAAGCAGCCCGCCGGTCTGCCTAACTACAAGGTATGTGTTAAATTTTGAAGTTTCCAGGGATGCAATTCTGACAGCAGTTATAGGTGTACCACTACAACGAGTAAAGATAGTTTGTTGTTGTCGTGATTTCCATGTTTATCTGATATGACAATCTCGGCTTTGGTCAAACAGACCCACAGCCAAAGTGTACGATGGATATTCTTTCTTGCTCTGGGGATTCAGTGTCATGACTTGTATTAGATTGGTTGGGGAAGTGTTTGGTTCTTTTCTTTTCTTCTCTTTTTTTACTTTTATTTTGTTCCCGTGGGAAAGCGGGGTTTCGGCGATGTTGGGTTATAAACACTAGGTCGGCGTTTTCTTTTTGCTTTGGACTTGTTTGTTTCGTATCTGGGTGTACAGGTGACGTTGTATTATCTTTTTTTCATGTTTGGACTATTTTAGTTGATTCGAGGGCAGATATGGTTTTGGATGAATGGTTACCTTGTGCTGTTATTTGATATATTGAAGTGATGTGTATATGGATATGACCAAGGCATAATGCGTAACTCGGATGTCTCTTGTTCTCTGTCAGTCTCATCTATTCCCCATCATAATAGCCATGTTCTTCACGGATCCATAATCCCACTAGTCCTCGTGCGGCAACGCCATCGCCGGCTCTCAGTAAAGAGGCAACATCAATATTCAACGGACTATCAAGACCCGGATCCCCAAGTAACATGCGAACGGCCTTGATAACCTCCACTATAGAATACTGGGGAGTCCAAGCAGTCTTTAACAAATCCAGACAAATCTCTCCCGTCTGTAAAGCTACATTAGGATGAATGATTTGCGTACGAAAGGACACCGTTGGTGGGGCTAACGGGTATGTTTGCGGAATAGTGATTTCCAATAGCCAACGGCCATCTAATAACATGTTAATATAAGATTCATCATAGACAACGATATAGGATATCTCACCATCATATCCATGGCCGATTCCACGACCGTTTATCACAGCCTGCCATGATAAAATGTTCTCGTCGGAGGTAGGTCCGATTCTCTCGATGCCGATATCTGGCGTTGGCGGGTTATTCCGGAGACCTTCCAGTTCCTTCATGAGGCGTTTTGTGGCGTTTAGGAGGTTTCTTGACATTTTTGTGTAGCGGGGTCTGTTTGCTTAGTTGGTTTTTTGGACTTTTGGTGGTAGAAATGGTTTGTTTGGGAAATTGGGAGGAGGAGGTTAAGAATCTTCTTGGTTTGATATGGAGGGCTTGGTGGTTTCTGTTACGTTCATTCGGTCGTGGCAAAATTAATAATGATGCACGCGTTTTATTGGCTGGTTGGGTGGTTTTGGCCAGGGTGGAGGGTTGGGTTTGTTTTCGCCTTGCTTTGTCTGGTTGCCGTGGTGTACCATCGTTTGGCCTAGTTACCTTGAGGACTCCTTCATCTGTCCCTCTGTCTATACACTCCTCATACGGTTCATAGTCGACGAAACAAATGCAGTGTAATATGCGAGTTCAATACTGTCTTTCTTCACCGCTCCCGAGGAATATACCCCCTTACATGGTCGTTGGATCTTGAAGAGAAACCCTAGTTGACCCTAGTTTGGTTGTGGTGACACAAGCTACTTGACGGCATCCTATGGATTTGACGAGACGGAAGCTGACGACGCAAAGGGGGGGAGGACGGATCTGGTGGGCTGATCCCGCAGGTGTACCGGTGATGTGGATTGTTTGGTGAGGGAGTACGAACCGGTGACGGGGTCGCAGTGAAGGCAAAAAAAGGAATAAGGCGTGAAGTTTGAATGGAGGGTTTGGGTTTTTGTTGAGGGGTCACTTGTACACTGGTGAGCATGTATTGGTATTGTACAAGTGATGTTGGAAGGATAGTGGTGGGTGTTACACGGTGACTTTGAGGGTTAGTGGATGGAGAATTTCTGTCTTCTTGGGGAACTGGGGAGACTGTGGGTGAGTTACGGTGGCATGTGTATCCCTTTAGATGCCGAGCTCGGTACGGTTGGCCGGTTCCTTGGCGAGATGAAGACATGGTTTTAAGAGGTTGGCGAAGTGTCAACTAGGCAGTTAGATCAGAGACCCGCCACCTCGGGTCATAGTCCAGCTTCAAATGATTAGTCTGGTCTGTAATTTATCCCATATCCCATCTTAACAAGGCCCCCTATGACATGATATCCGAACCAGCATCTTCGCCACTTAATCCCCTACAAACATATCTACAACCCCTCTTCTAGAATGGAGATTTCCCGGGTTAGTCAGCTGACCGATTATCCGGTTATATAGCTAGGTTCCTTGATAACCCCAACCCACTAACTAGACCAAGGCACTTTTTTACTCGTTCACGCCGACGACAGAAGCGTAGGGCAGTTATGGGCCTTTATAGTGGGTGAGAGTTCGGTTTAATAATGGACTAGACAGGCAAGGCAAAATGGAAGCTCCAGGGTTGCACGAACTTGGGATGGGGTCCCGGATTACCCGGTGGATTGTGAATACAGTGTGGTTAGGGTTATTGTGAAGGTAGAACAACCAGGAACTTTTAGTATTTATGATATATCTTCCGTGGGGGCCGGTGATGGAAATGGAGGTTTTCTAAGGGACTGGGGTTCGTGATTTTCGGATTCGGCGGTTGGTAGTTGGAGATTTTGTTTGGTTGGCTAGATAGTCTAAAGCATTAACATGGAAGACGATCATGCTGTTATGGGACATAAGTCTATTTGCAGTATCTCACGATCGACGAAACAGATATAAGATAGGCAAGGGGTTCTTTAAATAAAGATACGGATAATTTCATCACCTTAGTGTCCTTCAAATCTCCACGTCAAATCAACAAGATAAAAGAGTCGTCAACCTCATGACTCGGCACATTTGAAGAATACGTGTGTAGTTTCCAGGTTGCTAAGCACCACTTTCCATTTTCCTAGTTACCCCCCATTTTTCAGCCTCCCGTTGTAATAATCACACCCAACCCTTTTTGTTTCAAGACAACTGGAAATAAGCGCAATCCTGAAACACCCAATAGACGTCAACCTGCAGCCTTTCAATTCAAGAGGTTTCCAACTTTAAAATTGCCACTTTGGTAAGACGAACAAGATAAAGAATAAGCCGCTTTGTGCACCTTTTTTTATTTTTTTATTTTTGCATAAATTACCTCGTTGATACAGACTCGAGAAAACCCAGAGATAACAACATCACATTCTCACTAAGCAAAGTCCAATGCATAAACTCGCTTCTTCGTCATATTCACATAGGGTTGGTTACCCTTATTTATATTTTAAGTTGGAATCGGGGGATAATCAAAATGACGACAGATAGATTGTTTCCTCGGCTGTGATTTTTACGAGATGTGGGGGAATCAGGGATTAACGAGGCTGAGTTACACTTTGGTTGTTGTTCTCTCGTGTGAATCTGATGTTAGTTGGTTGGCGGTGTATTGAACGCTAAGGTCGTAATATAGAGTGACTCCGCCTCTTCCTCTCGTCATAGAATACTCTTCTGCTGCCTACAGAATTGTCAAACAATATAGTTAGATAGACGTCTGTTGTCAAAGTCAAAGAAAACGCCACCAGTGTGGTCTTTTGTCATGATGGTGTATCGGTGAAAGGGCAGAAAAACTGCACAGGGCTGTGATGTTGTTGAAGGTGAGACAGTCATTGGCCGGAGATGACGTGGGCCTTTTTCGGTTCTTACTCACTTGTTACTATTCAGAGGTCAACTACGTAAAGAACAACCAAGATCATATCCACCATAATGAGCATTTACTCAAACCTTTGACCGTGCGTATGCAGTATCGCTTGGGCCGTCTTCTTGCTTGTTTTTGTTATTTTTTTTTCACGCAGGTACCGTATTTTTGTCCAGCCCAGTCCATAAAATAATCCAGAAATAAATTCCTACAAAAAAAAGACCCTTAGCGCCCTGAACTTTAGTGCCTTTGTTGTCTCTCATAGTGTTACTCGTTCCTGACGCTAAATCGAACGGTCCCTAGATCCAAAATAAAAGGAAAGCCCCCATGATCCACTTGTGCTGATGTTTTCGTTTGCGTTGGGTAGACAACCATGATATATTTGGTTCATATATTCGTGTGTCGTGTTAGCTGAAGCTTCCTTTTGAGCTTTTTCATTATTCATTTCAAGGCTGTCTTGCATTACACCCGTTCATACTTCAATGTAACCCCAATCATACCTAAAGAACCCTAACAATGACACAGATGAAATTCCCCCTGCATTTGCCATCTGCAGGTCCCGATCACGGTTAAGCCGCGTTCCTGAGCTGGAAGTTGGGTTGTACTACCTATAATCACTTGTGGCCACGATGGATTTTGGTATTTTGACCGGCTTTGTTTTCTACCGCAAAGCAACGAGGCCTTCAATGTTTAGTATTCTTTTCTTTTTTTCCTGTATAACGCTATTTATAATGGTTTAGCTGTCTTGCCTTTTTTCTTCTTGGTTGTTACGATAATTTTTAATAAACCTGCGGTATCCGTATTGACAGGTCGGGCCCGTGATTTTGCCTCAATTTCCGTGATGGATGGAAGGACCTATATCAACCCACCAGCCTGGGACGTCTACATTCTTCCCCGCCCACCATAGACCATTGTCTGCCACATGCTTCTCTTCATTCCATTCTTTGGTCTTTTTTATTTTGACTTTTATTTTCCTTCTCTCGCTCATCGTCATCGCCGTCGCTAGCTTCCAGGCGTGGACTTAGCCTCGTCCAGCATACTCTTCAATTGCCCTTTCGCAGGCCAACCCTAGAATCAGGGATCTCTTTACGAACTGGGGTTTCCCCTGCAGCTTCCCATTTGTTTGTTCGATTTTATCACGTCTTGATCGTCGTTGGTTATTGCATTTCGGGATGTCATCTCGTTGTTGGCTTTAATGCGATTTGCTGTTTAATAGGTTCCGTGCCTGATTGACTATCACTGTACGGATACTTTTTCTGATAACACCTGGCTTTAGGCCATCCGCTTTCATCTCATTTATATAAGCTTGGCCATCCATCATACAAAGAAAGACTGCCTTTTTTGTACAACCATGATATTCTGTCCCTGTAAACCTAACTGTAAAAAGCCGACCGGTCTTTGATTAGCCGCACTGGTGATTGAAGCTGTGGTGGTGCCTTGTTCCTACAAGTACATAATATGCCAACGCATCAGGTCCCAATCCTGCGTCCACAACAACACATCACAAACCCGCATGACCTGAAGGATGATAATCTGAATGAATATACCCGGAATAAGCAAGACCTTATTAAAAGCCAGGTGATGGTCACCGCGTCTTCGTATTAAAAAAAAACACACTAGATTCCCTAATTCCGCGGCCGTTGGTGCTGCAACCTACCCGCCAACATAAACCTGTACACCCAAAATGCCACACATTGGCTCTCCCTATTCAGCCACGTAGAACCATTTTATCATTTCCACTGCTGTCCGTTTAGCAGAAAGTGTTTCTGGTCTGGCTCAGCCTCGGCGTCGTTTCTTCAAAGTTCATATGTCCTTACATCTTGTATAGTACATACATACATACTCACTTGAACACGCTGGTTCTTTCCAATATCTGTAGTCTTCAACCCCGGTTTCCGTGAAATCTATCCAAAGCCCTGCTTCCCGAAACTCCATCTTCAAAAGCCTTCTTTTCAGGTTCCAGTTCTCGCCTCTTTCTCGCCCATCGCATTCCGAACCTTGGTCCTCAAATTATTTTATCTCCTTTCGGCCACAAATCCTTCTCCCCCCAACGCTTCGACGCACCTTCCCTTTTTTTCTCTTTGGGACCAGCGCCCACCCACCATTTTCTATACTCGCTTGTTCGTCCCTAGCCTCGCTCGTCACCCAACAACACCGACCGCTTCTTCAGGTCCTGCCTTCTTTCTCTGATCAACCACACCCCCAGTAGTTGCTCAGTTGTCCTTCTTACTTCCTCCACTTGTTGTTGCACCCTGGGCCACCACATCTTCAAGGGTTCCAGCCTGGGCCCGTACCTGCTGTTTGCTTGGCTTCGCTTGTCGGTGTGGGTGGTCGTTGTTCATAATAACCCGACAGATAAATTCACTGTCCAATTTTCCGTCGCTCTCCAAAATCCATGCGCAAGCACCCTACCACCACTCTCTACCCGCTTTAATACTGGGCTTGGTAATTTCTCTCTTTATTTCCCTCGCTTCCTCATTTTTTTGCTTATTTCTTTCGACGCATTCCTACCCGTTCTGTCCATCCTTCGCCGTGGGTGGCTACTTACTATTTTCTCCTTCTTTTTCTTTCCCTTCTCGCGCTCTTTTTGTCAATCCCTTCCTTCCTTTTTCCCTCTTTTCCACTTCAGCCCTTTTGCTTAGCAAGTCGTCTGCAGTCGATTTAACGCTGCAGCAACTCGCTGTTCATTCTCTTTTCTTTCCCTCCTTCCCTTCCCTTCCTCCCCTTCCCTCTCTCTCTGCCCCTTCCCCCCTTCCGAGTCGCTCCATCCCAAATCCGGCCGCGTCTTCGGAACCTACCCATTTAATACGACAGCTATTGCACCTCCTCGCCCCGTCCATCTTGCGTGTGTGCCTGCATCTTGGTTTTTGAACCGTCCACTCCTTTGTCAACCAACAACTGCGTCTTTGCTTGCGGCTTTTCTCAGCACGCTGTCCATCGGGATCACCATCTCGCCCACAAGTCTCCGACACCCACCACTACCAAACTTAACTCTCGCTATCGCCAAACCCGCGTCGTCTGTCTTTTTTTGTCGATAAATCTTACTTGTTGTTTGTCACGTCTCTGATCTTCTACGGCCATTGTTTCGACCTCATCTTACACGCCCCAATTACTCCGACAACACCCCTAGCGGATTGCTGTTTCGTCGTCTGCTATAATCACGTTACTCTGCTTGCTCGTCACTGCAGACTTTACTTCTCAGCCTGCTTTCCATCTACCTGCACATCCGCGCTGCCGATTGTGTTTTCGATTCGTTACAGCCGCACCCACTGTTGGACCTGACTTGTTACTGCTACTGTCCACTTAACTGTGTTTGTCAGTGTCTCAAGCGTCTTGTCTATTGCTGTCATTCCAACCTTTTCGATTCCTGCTGTTTATTTTTTGCCACATTTATATTCCCAATTCCCATACTATTCTGTAAGTAGCTATTGTTCCGTTTTACCATTTACCATCAAGCTGTTGGTTACACCTCCAAATCCAACGTTGCCACTATCAGATTAGCCGTTAGTCTTGGTAGGCTCAAAGCACAGCAGCCATATTCGGATCTCGCTAAGCTCCATCGCTTCCCACTGACGGTTGCCCGCGTTCTATGCGCTATTATACTGCTGAATATTAGTGCTATTTACTGACCACTAACTTGTCTAGACTTTCTTAATCACCAAATACCCCTCTTCACGATTGTCTTGTACCGCCTTTTACGCGTACTTTATATCTATTTTTGTTTGTTCTTTCTAGCCTCGTTACGTCCGAAACGATTCGCCGCTTCCTCGATATACGTTTGTCCAATTGATCCGTAGTTGCATGGCCCTGTTCGAATAATCACCACTCTCACGGAACGAAATCTGCCGCCGTGCGGCACCCACACACTACACAACCATGGCTACTACCACTGGACCTCCCGTCTCAATGACGACCTCACCTGTTGCCCGGGGTCACTTCTCCCGCCCTTCAAAAAGCCAGTCTTATGACCCTCTGGCCCCATTACGGTCAAACAACAACATTCCACCACCAAACCCACACTTTGTCTTCCCCATGCGTCCAGAGTCTCCACCAGAAGCTGCTGTAGCTCCCTCTCAACGACGACCGAGATCAGCGATGGGCATGGAAACTATGGGGTCAAGTTTCAACCGCGCTTCCAAGGGCCAGAATGAATTGCCTGCTTTCAGCTTCAACCCTGGTGCTACTCTCTTGACGCCAGAGAAGAACAGCTTCCTGAGCCCCCCAGAGTCTCCCATGGCTCCTCAGTCACTTACGTCTCCTCCTTCACCAAGATCGTCACCAGTCAAACCCGGTTACCGCCATCGGAGAGGAGGAAGTGAGTTTGTTGGTGGAAGTATCAGAGGTGGAGATTCTATCACTGTGCTTGGCATCAGCCCTACCAAGTCTGAGAGTGGCTTTGAAGTTCCTTCGGATATCCGGTTACCACAAGGTCCTCCTGCTGGCCGCCGCGGCCATGCCCATAGACGATCAGCTGCCATCTCCAGCCACGACATTGCTTCCATCATGGTGCCAGCACAGACTATGGATCATGGTCACAGTGCTCCTGTCAGCCCTGCTACTATGGAAAGACCGGCGGTTCAATCACTTCAAGCCATCTTCGCACCACCAACTAAAGATCGAGATATCACCCCGGTGGCGACTCCCGTTGTTGAGCCTGTTGCCCTCGAAAGTGGTGCCAGATCAAGAGTCGGTTTCGCTGAGACTGTCGAGGTCATTCCTAGACCATTATCTGTTATCTCTACTGACACCACCATGACCATCACTGCTGCGAACAGCCACAGAGTTACCGGTAGCATGGCTTCATTATCAAATCTTCCTCCCATTAACACACAAGTTCCCACAACTGTGGTGACTGCTCCTGCAGCTTCTTCCGCCACTCCTACCACATCGCCTACTCGCCCTCCTCTCGAACACCGCCCTAGCACTGCTGGCGCCATCTTGGATCGCATGAGCAAGGCTCAAACACCTACTACTCCGGTCGACTCTGCGTCTAAGCGCCGCAACTCGATCCCTACTCTGCTGAACCTGCCCGAGGACCAGATGGCGGCTCTGCACAACATCAAGTCGCCCAAGCGGTGGTCCTTTTTCAGCCTCGACTCCCACAAGGCCCACACTAGTGGCTGTCACACAGCGCCTTGCAGTCGCAAACATTCCACAGAGGATGCTTCTGCTGTTGTGTCTGGCGATATTGCCGACATGGAGCAGGTGCCTAAAGCCAAGAAGGGAAAGAAGAGCAAGAAGAACAAGAAGAAGAAGAGCAAGACTGCCGACAAGGGTAAGGGCAAGGTCTGGGCCGTGCCAATGCTTGGTCGCAAGTCTCGTCCTCAGCTCCGCAAGTCGGTTAGTGGTAGCTCTCTTCGTCTTGGTGCTCCATTGATGACCTCCCTTCAAGCTTCCTCTGGGTCCCTCGAGGACTGTGTCATGCCTGGTTCCGACTTGGTCATGGACCCCGAAATTGTCACGACTCCCACTACTCCCAACATTCCTACCATCGAGCTTCCTGACGATACCCCTAAGCGCAACGATGAGGATCTCTCCTTTGCTATGATTGATCTTGACGCTGCTCTCGGTCCTTTCAACACTCCCCTGTCTCCCAACCCTGAATGGGACGCGGCTCAACGGGCTGCTGGCAATGTCAAGCGGAAGCTTCACAGTGCGCAGGGTATGAAGGGGTTCTCTGGGCCTGGCATGCACTACCATCGCCGCGCTGATAGTGCCCCGGAGATGGTTCAGTTTGACAGATCTGCCTTTGGTGTTCACCGCTTTGGCAGCAGCTCTACCATGGCTGATGTCTTTGAGGAGGACGAGGAAGATGATAACGCTATCGACAGTGATTCCAGCAGTGATGGTTCTGATGATGTAACCCCTACTGGTCACACCCCCATCCAGCACGTTGGCTCTGTGGCCTCTATGGCTACCAGTGCTGATGACAATGTTCCAGCTACTCCCTCCGGCCCTCGTGCTGTGTCGATGCTGGCTCTTCCGTCTGATGCTTCGTCTGGCTTCATGAAGTCTGAGGTCTCTTCCCACTCTCTCAAGACAGAATTGTCCTCGGAGGACATCATTTATGCTTCTCGTAGCCCTGCTTGGGTCTCTGACTCTCCTTCACAGGTCATTACTCCTTCGCCTCGCCGTTTGTTTGTTGGCAAGGACTTGGCCCCAGTCAGCGTCTCCCCCTTTCAGCTGCCTTCCAGCGGCCCTACACCCTCCAGTGTTATGTCTTTTCCCTCTCCCATGTCTCCGGCTTCATACGATGCTCAGTGCCTCTCTACGGCTCCATCATCACTCAACGACGAGAACACTTTCCAGTCTCTTCTCTGCGGCGAGCCTGGCCCTGAAGTACGCATCTCAGTCGATATTCCTTCTCTGACTTCTACCGAGTCTATTGGTACCCGTGATAGCGGTGTACCACAGAGCAGTGGCAGCACTCAGCCTGCGCCTGTCTTCCGCGAGCAGCGGCCCGTTTCTGTTTCTTCTGCGTTTGGTAGACGGCGGTCTAGTCTGGCGAGTTTGAGCCGGTTGATTAATAGTAGTCATGGGGAGCGGAGCAAGTTGTCCATGGAGACTAGCTTCAGCGAGTATACGGACAAGAAAAGCAAGTCGAGCCGGGCGAAGCGTATTAGTAGGTTAGTTCAGTTCTGGAAGCCTAAGGAGAGTTCACACTAGATACAATGTCTAGTGTTTTGATGGAGTTTTTGTTTGAGCAATATTTGGCTCTTGATTTCTGTGATGGGTTCATCAGCATATTGGACGGCTTCGCTCGTCTCTGAGTTTTGTTTGCTTGTTTATTGTGGCTTTGTTTCGGGATCTGGTTATTGTTCCCTGTACAACTACGGTTTAGACAGGAGTTTATATCCTTACGAATGTATGTGGTTTTATGTGTAACCATTTTTTCCTTGTACATACATATACCATGCTCGGGACTTGCCTCTTTTTTGGAGCCACCCAGAGCCTGAAACAGACGTGTTGCATAATCTTGCATTATCTTGGTTTATGCAGCCTTGTACCTTTTTTTTCCTCCCCCTTTTCCTTGTTTCCCCAGATTTTCAATTTTCTTTGTCCTCTTAACGTCCATTTGCGGCTTTGGCGTCACGCTCGTTCTTTTGTTCAACACCGCTCCAGTCGTGGACTGGCAGATTTCCTTTATCATTTATCTTTCGCGACATTCGTTTATTAGCAAGTTATGACATGGCATATGATGCATTTAGTTTTCCTTATTCAAAATTATACAACTACTTTTTTTCATAATCAATTACATGTGTGTTTTGGTGATTGTCCTGTGACTTTGTTTGTATGCATGTAGTTAGTTAGTGTAGTTCTCGACAATTAGCTTGGGCTGAGAAAGTGGGGCCGATAAGATAAGATAAGATAAATATGCTGGAAAAATGTTGCGACGCTTTCTAGAGTTCATTTGGCGGGATACTTGTGGTGGCTTGTCTCTTTTGATATTTTGACATTTACGAGATTTCAAGATGTCTGAGACTGAGACGAAGACGGCCGTTGCGCCGAGCAAGAACCTGGGCATGCGCAAGAATGGTAAGTTCTTTTTGTCCCGCTGAGCCTTTGAATTCACGCACCTCTTACACATCGCAATCATCATTATCATCCGCACCGTCACTAACAAACGACTCCCCCGTGTCCAGGCCACGCATGGCTCCCCACCAAGAAGGCCTTCCGTCCCGCCTCCGGGCTAACCTCATACGCCGCCCGCGCCAAGCAGCGGCTGGACATGATGGCCGTCAAGGCTAAGGAGAAGGAACTCAAGGACGAAAAGGCACAGGAGAAGAGAGAGCGCATTGAGAAGATCAAGGAGAAGAGAGAGGCTAAGGCTGAGAGGGAACGCTTGGCGGAGTTGGCGGCGAGAATGAATAAGAAGAAGTTGGACAGATTGAAGAGGAAGGAGAAGAGAAATAAGTTGTTGCATTCTTAGAGGGGTTTGGGGGCGTTTTCTTTGGGTACAGTGGGTTGGACTTGGATTTGGACTGGGCTTTGGGTTAATACATTCATTGTTTTGTTGTTGCTTTATTCTTGCGTTCTTGCTGATTGAGGATGTTGTTGTTGTGTTGTTGTTGATGATGTCCTTGGAGGGAGGGTTGACAGGTGGTGACATCCCTGGCGGGGATTGGCAGCTGGCAATTTAACCATATGACGATCGCGATCATGAGGCATGTGAATACTATGAACACCCATCTACAACTTTCCATATTCTGCCCAATTCATTAGCCTGATCGTCTATTTTTCTTAACCTGTTAATCGCGACAACTCCGCGACTCTAAAACATCAACATACGCAACAACATACCCGTTTAATTCCCACAACACCATAAAAATGTCCACAACATCCACACCACCACCACCAGCGGGACGCCCCAAACCCCTATCGTCAACAGCCTCTTCCACAGTCGATCCACCAAAAGTGACATCTCCATATCGTTCCCGCCACCAGATAACCCGATCCATCAGCGAACTATACTCACCAACCCGCTTAAACGCCCCTCTCACATCCCCGCCAATTCTCGCGACAGCACCAACCAGTGCGAGGGAGAGTTCCACATCAGTCAATGTCGTCGAGACCCCTTCGGGCAGTCTTGGACGAGAAGCTGGGAAGGGGAGACGAGATGCGCTAGAGAGAATGCATGCGGTGCAAATGGCGGCTTTGGCTCAGTCAGGATCGATAGGACAGACACAGGCGAGCGCGGGGAAGAGGAGGGAAGAGAAGAGTGGGTTTATTGTGGCGGTGGCGCCGGTTAAGGGGATCGTGGAACGACCGGTTGTGGAGAGTGGGAGGGCTTATAGAGCTTTGGGGGAGCAGGAGGGGAAGATGGAGAAGGCGGATTGGGTTAAAGAGGAGCAGGCTAGATTGTGTAGAGTGAAGGGGGTTAGGTATGTGTATGGAGATACTGGGAGTTGTATGGCCTTGCTAACATGGGAGTTGTAGTACCCTCCAAGAACTCTTAGACGATTTAACAGCTACCGCCGAGAAGGCAGCCACAGTAACTGATACGAACTACCACTCTATCATCGAATCCTTCGCCTCGCTCCAATCTATGGTCCGCGAAATGCGTACTCTTGTTGACGAATCAGAAGCTACTACATCCACATTCATCCAACAAACCGTCTCACTCGAAAACAAAATAACCTCGCAACTCTCAATATACAACAGTCTCAACAGTCGGCGTGACAGGATCGCCGCTATGGAGAAGAGACTAGAAGAAGGCAGAAAGAAAATGGAAGGACTGTCGGAACGAGTTGCAAAGGTTAATAGGACTGTTGGGGGATGGGAAGCTGCGGATGCGGAGTGGCAGGAGAGAACGAAGAAGAGATTGAGGAACGTTTGGATTGTAACGATGGTCTTGGCGGTGGTTGTGGCTGTTGTTTGGGTGTTTCAGGGAGTTGAGGCGGAGATGGAACGGGCTGGGGACATTGTGGAGGACATTGTGGAGGGCGTTACGACGGGCATTGCCGAAATGGGAGTTCCTGGAGTTGGGGTGTCTGATGAGCCGGATATAGGCAATGGGAGTTTACTAGATGAGGTTGTTGTGGACTTTGCTGAAAGTAAGACTGAGGCAATCCAGGCAGCCAGGGCCGTTATCAACGGAGAACAAAAAGTCGAAGCTGTCCCCCATGACAGCCAATCAACATCGGAGTCTGATAGTTCGAGTGAGTGGACAGAGTCACTTCGGATATTCGATGAGTTGTAGGTATTCCTTTCTTGTTAGTGGTGAGCTGACTAGAAGAACAAAAAGTTGATCTGAGGCGGTCTTGAACCGCCGACCTTTTGTGTCCAAGCAACGATGTTACTGTTAGACAAACGTGATAACCAACTACACCATCAGACCTTATTGAAGTGGTGTCGTGATATCACCGGTTATCCGGCACGCGGAAAGATGTGCCGGGGTGTGACGTCATGGGGACTGGCAAAGGACGACACCTTTGTGATCAGACGCGCCGGGTGAGGTCGTCGTATTGATAGTTAGCTCTGTTCAGGTAGACGATAAATAGAACAACAACAACAACAAGTCATGGGGACTGGGATTACGTAGGCTGTGGGGAGTTTCTGGTGGATATGGGGGGATTTGTTCACGCCGGGTCAGTGGTCACTTGAGTTGAGTTGTGAATGTTGATGTTATTCGTATGGCGTGGGGTTGTGGTATCTGAGACTTTGTCGTGATCGGGGTGACACAAGAGAGGCAATTTTCAAATATGATAGAGGTTGAACTGTGTATATATGTATGTAAGTGGTTCCTTTGTAGTTGTTAACTTGTTTGGTAACATTGGCTACGTATATACATACATACATAAGCGAACACTCAATCATATTCACATGTCTCTCAATTCTGCTCATAATGAGATGAGAAGAATACTGTCATTAGTAATTATGCTTACTTTGAAACTCCTCTCCACGTCTTAACATAGCATGATCACCGGCGTCTCATACCACCATAACCCTAAATACTCGGATCTCCTCGGTCACATGACCCGAGCCGGTTATATCGGATCTTGGCTAGAACATAGAGTATGCCTTGAGCGGGGTCTTGATAGTTTGGTTATCCTGCTGCCTGGTGTGGATGCAGGTGGTTGGGTACTGACATATCGGATTCATCGGGTGGGAAGAATCCCTTCAGGGGCGAGGTTGATTTTGTAAGCGTGGCGGCGGAGTTATGGTGGAGCGGAATGGAGAGCGGGTCTGGTGGTTATTAGATTGGAAGGTCGTTCGCTCGGCACTTATCCGGGACGGGAGATTTATTTGACGGGCTTGGGGTTTACCTTGCTGCCTTGGTGGATGGGGCATGGCATGGCGTTGGCATGCGCTTGTTGGTTATTTTAGTCTGGTCTGACATGCTTCTTACATGTGTACATCCTACGGGTATTGGGTAAGCAGGTGTAGTTCGGGAGCAAGGCGCAGCAGCTCTTAGTGAGCGGGATTGCGATGGGCGGTGATGGCTTTGACTTGCATATTGCATGTTGCCCAACAATACTTGTAGAGTTAATGTGTTACATACAATATAAAAACCAAGCACTGACGCAAGTAAAGGGCTAGACTCGTCGGCTTCCATCTGATTATGTACCACGCCCGGTATAAAACCAGGTCTAGCATCCATCTGCACCAATATTACTTTGGCTTGTAACTACACCAGTTCTTGCCACTTTATAGAATACCTCCCACATCCGGGTACCTTGAACTTCCCTATTTAACTCCAAGCATCGACGTTTCATCTTCAGACCGTCTTACTTGCCTCAATTCTTTTTTTGTTTTCTCTAAACGGAACCAGCTCTCGCCTTTGCAACCGCCCGCCTGTTCCCAAAAAAAAAAAAAAAACCCTGTAACTACTCCAGGGATTCCTGAAAACAGCCAGACACGCCTTCCCATTTCCTTGCCGTCATCAGGTCTCAAGCGCCCTTGTCAAACAGTTACCACGGGGGCACAGTCCAATTCGAGCTTTTTAAAAAGGTCTGTCTGCCTAATAACTATCGTCAAGTTGGTTATTGACATCATTTGCCACACATCGTCATAGTCCGTCTGTCTGTCATTCTCCTGCGGCAATATAAGAAATACCATTGTTGCCGTGTTTTCCGACTTTGTGTAATTCCTAATCTAAAGAGGAACGCCACTTGTGATCCTTTTTGACTTTGGTGTGTGTGACCTATTCTATTTTCACAATTCAGTGGTTCCTTCCGCGACGACCCCCTCTTTCTTTCTCAGAACATTCCGCTATTCGCTGGATTTTTTTTTTGCACCCCCTAGACTTAGACTGTCGTCATCGCCCGGGCTTAACATAAAAGACAACAACCAAAGACGGCGCGTTACGTTGTTTGGCGAGACTCGTGGCCCTTCCCTGGGAATTTTACCTGATTCTGGATCTTGCTGCGGTCATTCTAGTGGTGACGGAACAGGGATTCTGGGGTTCGTAAGTCACTATACTGCTTTAGGTAGTGCGGACAATAAGTTGAAGTGGGCGTGCATTTTACCTGCAGCTGCGACGTCTTGTCAAGTAAAGTGCTTTCTTCTCAACAATTTCCAACGTCATTTCAAGTCTTTTGTTTCTGGACTTTTGCGTTTTCTGGCATCTTTTTATATTCATATACCTTTCTTCGTCTTCGGCAACGACATCTTTTTATCTCTAGACCACGTTGGTTTTTGAAAGAACACCGATAATCCGGCTACGACGACGTTACTACTTCCCTATTTAGTATCCATTATTAGTCTGCGACTATCTCGACGATACCCAACCTATCTACGAATTCACAATTTAAAACTCACATATACACACAAAATGTCACAAAAATCATCAGACCCAGCAGTTTCGACGACTGCCGACATCACCCTAGCTCTCAACAACGTATCAATCACTCCTACCGATCAGAACAGTGCTGTTCCACGGTCAAATTCCCCACCAACATCCGATGTGCTTTCCGGATCTCCAGTGCTTACTGCCGAACCTGCCCTTTCTATTTCCGAATCTACAAAGCTTGCCTCGTCAAGTGTTTCTACTTCTGGTCGCTTGCTCACCGGCAAGCAAGAACATTGTTAGTACACCATCATCTGAACCTAATAGTTCGCATACTGTCGTGTATCCGCGCTACGGACCAATTGGATAGAAAGTTGGAGTGTACATGTACTAATAGTTTTCTTTTGTGCAGATTTAAAACGCGAACTCATCTCAGAACAAGTCAAGAAGGAAATCCATGAATTGAATTCACCGACGGCCTTGAGACGCTTTGGCGCTCCTTTCCGATCCGATCTGGGCGAAATTTCACCGCTTGATTCGGAATTACCCATTCTCAGATATATTTTTGTTCATCATATCCGTGACTTCCCATTCCTTGACAAGGCAAGGGAGAAGGAATTCTGGCAGGACAAACTCCAAGTTGTATGTACTACGAGATCCCCGACAAACTTGCTTAATGGAGGCGTTCGTCTTTTGGCGCTACATTGCGGTGGCGATTTTGCCGTCGGCTTGTGTGGACTGTCGTACATGGCGAATTACTAACTCCCAATATAGTTCCTCGAGTCATTTGCTAGTAAAAGCATTTCATCCTCCGAAGATCGCCTGGAAGAGACCAAGCGTCGTAAACTCGCCACAAAATGTCAGAAACTCATTGAACTCATGATTGTCTCTGGTGTCCGGACAGCCTCGGGGTTCGAAGAGCGCATTCGCTTTTCTGAAATCGAAATCGTTGACAGCAATGCCATTGATACCGGTGTCATGAATACCATTCCTGAGGGTAACTTTTTCAATGGTTGGGACGTCAATGTTGCCGGTGTTCGTATGGCGGAAAGCAAGAAGAGGCATATTAGACGGTCAAAACAGCATGCTGTAAGTGTTTGGTCTGGCCCTGTGTTTATGCTGCGTGCGGCATTACTCCATTTTCATGCAGCGTTTCACAAGGCTTCATATCTACTTTGGGATTTTGACACTAACTGGATTTATAGGAATTTATCCTTCGTGTGAAGCGCCAAGGCTCCGACAAGGAATATTATATTGCACGGAGATATGGCGAGTTTGTTGGTCTTCATAAGAATATTAGTGAGGAGCTTCCTGGAAAGGTACTACCGAATGTGCCAAAGAAGAACAAGACTAACACGGTTGCACCGTCGTTGTTTGGCAACTTGGTTGGTAGTACTGACTCGGCATCAATCTCGTCTGTCTCAACACGCGCTTCAAATTTGCAACCGGCTATGTCTAACGCTTCGGGCTCCGCATTGAAGGTTCCTGAGACCTTGACTACGCCGACAAAGAAATCTAAGCATAGCAGGTCGGAATCTAATGTGTCATGGTGGTCTCGTGGAACTTCACCACGTTCGTCACATGATATTCTGAGAAGTCCATTGGCTAGTTCCTTCTCTACTGCGTCTAAGCGGGAGGACCCACTGGTTGTTCTGGGACGTGAAAACCAGAGAATATCTTTGCGCGCCTTCTTGCGTTCGTTGCTTCAAAATACTAGTGTGGCTAATACCAAGAGCATCGAGGTGTTCCTTACCAAAGAGCCTATTACGCTGACTGCGGAGGATGAAGATGATTTGGCTATGCGCAAGTCGGTTGACGAGCGGAGAGTCGAGGAGCAGAAACGTTTCTACGAAATTGCTCGGAAGCGTGCTGCTGATCTTGATGAGTACATGGAGCAGTTCCGTTTGGACATTGTCGAACATAATGGCCTTACCAAGCTTTTTACTGAAATCAAGGAGAAGGAGCGCATTGATGATTTGAGTATCCAGTACCGCAAGTTTGCTGAGTGGCTGCGCATTGAGGTTGCTGCTACTATTTACCATTTGTTTCTGGCTGAAGACAATTCCCCAGAGTTGTTTGCTCAGGCTAAGCGGATTCATTCGTTGATTCCGTATACTGTACTCAAGAATACCCTGCGGTTCGCTAACCCGGCGGCTGTCATGTCTAGTATCCTAAAGGTGTTCTTGGCCAGACCTCTCGGTGCCCGGTCTCTTATGCAGCATATCTTTTCTTTGACTCTGCAAGACGGTATCCGCAGTTTCCAGTCGTCGATTGACACATTGGCTTGCAAGATTGATGATACCGTTCTGGTGGACAAGATCAAGGCGTACACATCTGCTTCTGACGATATCAAGAACCGAATTCGTGAGGAGGGCAATGATGTGGACATTGTTGTTGCTATTCTTCGGTCTGAAGAGATTGGTCAGGCCTTGACGGGTGAGCAAATGGTTCGTCTGGCGAGTGCTAAGCGCTCGTTTGATTCTGCTATTGCTACCACGGGTGACGAGACTGAAGCTAAGCAGAATGCTCAACTATTCTCGTACTTGAAGCAACTTCTCAAGTTGTGCACACGCCAGAGAGACAAGGCTATGATGCTGAATCTCATCGAGGAACCCGTCACATTACAATTGTTCAGTGACCTGTTTACCATTTTCTACGAGCCGCTTGTGCGTGTTTACAAGGCGGCTAATGTGTATAACAGCGTGACGGACTTTGCTCTGTTCATTGATGACATGATCAAGGTTGTTGAACAGTGTCAGGAGCAGGACGTTTCAGCGGACCCTAACCAGACTGTTCAGGCATTTATTGATTTGTGTGCTAGACATGAACATAACTTTTACAAGTTTGTTCATGAGGTGCATATCCATGACAATGGGTTGTTCACGCAGCTCATGGGATGGATCGAGGGTATCTTGGAGTTCCTCCGGAAGGGACCTACTAATGGAGCTCTTGACATCAATGCGCTATTCGAGGAGTCACTGTCTAAGAATGGTGTTGACGGCAAGGTCGCCCTTGGTGAGATTAACCAGTTAATTGCCTGGCAAGAGGCTCGCAAGAAGTGGCATCAGGACAAGACTCGCCAGAAAATGGCGGCCGAGACTGCACCCGAAGGCAACTTCATCTCAGGACTGTCGGCCAATTTCTCGCCAGAAGACTTTGGCCTTGATAGCGGTGACCTTATGGAGGTGAACGATGACTGCTACTATGAGTCGGAGACTGAAGATGAGGACATGGATGAGGTTGAAGAAATCGATCCTATTGAGGCGGAGAGAAGGCGGAGAGCGAAGAGACAGGACCGGTTGAGACGGACTGCTGGTGAACCAAAGAAGCCAACAGTGCAAGAAGTGCATAAGTTAAAGAGTAATTTCTTGGTCATGCTAAGAGGGGTTTTGGCCAAGTAAGCTGGCGGGAATTTATATGTACGCACGATTTCCATACTTTTAGACGGGGGCACGTTTTTACGTGATAGATTGTACGACGGGGTGGATATATTGGCGTTTGTGCCTATATGTAGTATAGTAGCGAGGTTTTCATTTATCAATCTTTTTCTTTCTCAATCCTTCACAATACATGACACGGACACAATCGGCAGTCGGCTCCCGGGCTTCGGAAACCGGGGCTGCCATCCCGGCCGGTTATGTTGACATGAATGACAAGCCAACCGGGTCACAAGACCACATTTGTGTTGTTTGACAGGGGTTTTAACATTTACGGATCAGACAGGGTCTTTGACAACTGGCGCGACCAAGACTGCCACTAGACATTTTGTAAGTGGGCTGGGCTGGGCTGGGCTGGGGCGAGCGCATCCGGTCGTCAACTGTCCACTACCATGAGCTTCCTCGGTACTCTTCGGCTAATCAGTGTAGTGGGGGAAATAATTAGGTAGGTTTTGATTGGTTGATGTCTAGGGTTCTTTGGGGTTGGCGGTGTCATGAGGTCATTGCGATGGTGGGTGATCTGGGGAAATTGGTAGTTGTCATGTGATGGGGGAATAATGAGACTAGAGGTGAGGATAGAGTAGTTGTAGAGAGAGAAGATTAACGAGAAAGGTGGATGTGATGACGGGTTTGAATGCCAAGTATCGTGAATAGAGGCGGGACCAAGGAAGTGTGTGTAGGGTTTTCTAGTTGGCGTGGACTGGGGTTTGACGGGAATGGAAGGGACCGGGTGGATGTGGGGGAGGGCGATTCCGGGTTGATTTTGAAGAGAGGTGGTATATCACGGGGAGAAGGCCATTCAAAGATGGTCGTTCATCAAGTCTATAGTATACCTCAGTATCCCGTCAAAGACATCTCCATCTAAACGGCAACAACCCTCTCAAAACTACCCTCATCAACCGTTCTAGACACCCCAATGATCCCCATCATGTTCCCCAGAAACCCGCCGGGTGTTAACAATCCCTGTCGCCTTCCAGGACCATGGGCCTTGGTGCAAGTACCCGTTTTCGCAAAAGCAGCTACGGCGGTTTTAAGTCACGGCTATGGAGAGAGAGAAATGTAGGCTTTGGTCGTGGAAGTAATTTGACTGGAATCTTTGATTCTTTTTCTTCTCATTTTTTGGGAATTCTAGATTTTTTGATACTGTGTTTTTTTTTATAGCACGTTTAGATTTTGTTCGGATTTTGCTTGGTTCCGTAACGGATAAGATTATTTAGCTGATTTACTTTTTTTTTTTTTTTGGCTTTGGTTGGCTTGGCTTTTGCTTGTTCACTTGATATTGAGGGGAGCTTGCTTGGGATTGGCCTAACTTGACTGACTCGTTCACGTCGACTTTCTTTGCTTTTTGTGGCTTTTGCTGCGTCTTTGTTTGATTACTCTCCGCTCTTCTATATATCTTAGCATAATGGCCGCTAGAATGGCCTTTGGCCGGCTCGGTGCCGTGTCTTCGTCGGTAAGTTATACACTCGACTTGGGGATAATGGACGGCGCAATACATGGACTCTAGACTCTCGCGCAGTTGGATCATTGCTGCGGCTTTATACTCAGAACTGTCCTGGTTTCTAAACTGCCCGATGATCTTGTGATGCCTAAAGATGTGGGCGGGTCCGATGCAACCTTCATGTTCTCGTAGCCATTGTTCTCCGGGCGTTTACTCCAGCGTCACAGTTACCCCAAATTCGAATTCTCCATGTTCAACAGTAACTAATACTTCTCCGTTCTTCAGCTTAAGACTCCCACCTTCACTCGTCCTTTCTCCTCTACGCGCTCCGTCGGTAAGCCATTCCAAATAACCCCGGCTCTCGCCCGGATCCTCGACCTTTCGACCACCATCTGACTCGCAATTCTTCACTTACAGCTCGCGTCTTCGCCAACGGTCCTCTCCGTGCTAAAGAGGCCCCTTCTTACGTCGGCAACAAGTACTCTGTCATTGTACGTTCTTCAGCCCACTAAACCGTCAATTCCCGGCTTACCCTTGTCTGGGCTGCCATTGGTCCAATTCTTCTCTTCAGCCAAAACTAACCCTTTTTGTGTGTTCCGTAGGACCACGAGTACGATGCTGTAGTTGTCGGTGCCGGTGGTGCCGGTCTTCGTGCCGCTTTCGGTCTGGCTGAGGCCGGTTTCAAGACTGCCTGTATTTCCAAGCTTTTCCCGACCCGTTCGCATACAGTCGCCGCCCAGGGTGGCATCAACGCTGCTCTCGGTAACATGCACGAGGATGACTGGAGATGGCACATGTACGACACTGTTAAGGGTTCCGACTGGCTCGGTGACCAGGACGCTATTCACTACATGACGCGCGAAGCTCCTCACTCCATTATTGAGCTCGAAAACTACGGTTGTCCCTTCTCACGTACCGAGGACGGCAAGATTTACCAGCGTGCCTTTGGTGGTCAGTCGCAAAAGTTCGGAAAGGGTGGTCAGGCTTACCGGACGTGTGCGGCTGCTGACCGTACTGGCCACGCTCTGCTTCACACTCTTTACGGCCAGTCTCTGCGCCATGACACCAACTACTTCATTGAATACTTTGCCCTGGATTTGATCATGGAGGATGGTGAGTGCCGTGGTGTCATTGCTCTCAACCAGGAGGACGGTACTCTGCACCGCTTCTTCGCCAACAACACGGTTCTGGCCACCGGTGGTTACGGACGTGCCTACTTCTCGTGTACTTCAGCCCACACTTGCACTGGTGACGGTAACGCTATGGTGACCCGTGCCGGTCTTCCCCAGCAGGATCTGGAGTTTGTTCAGTTCCACCCCACTGGTATCTACGGCGCTGGTTGCCTGATTACCGAGGGTGCTCGTGGTGAGGGTGGTTACCTTGTCAACTCGGAGGGTGAGCGTTTCATGGAGCGTTACGCGCCCACTGCCAAGGATTTGGCCTCGCGTGATGTCGTCTCGCGTTCCATTACTTTGGAGATTCGTGAGGGCCGTGGTGTCGGTGCTGATAAGGATCACATGTTCCTTCAGCTTAGCCACTTGCCCGCCGAGGTCCTGGCTGAGCGTCTGCCGGGTATTTCGGAGACTGCGGGTATTTTCGCCGGTGTTGATGTCCGTAAGCAGCCTATCCCTATTCTGCCCACTGTCCACTACAACATGGGTGGTATTCCTACTCGCTGGACTGGTGAGGCTCTCACTATTAATGAGAAGGGTGAGGATGTTGTTGTTCCTGGTCTGTACGCCTGTGGTGAGGCCGCTTCGGTCTCTGTTCACGGTGCTAACCGTCTGGGTGCCAACTCTCTTCTGGATCTGGTCGTCTTCGGCCGTGCCGTTGCTCACGATATTCGTGACAAGTCCACCCCTGGTGCTCCTCTGAAGCCCGTCTCGGCTGATGCCGGTTCCAAGTCCATTGAGGATCTTGATGCCGTCCGTACTTCCAGCGGTCCTCTCAAAACTGCTGATGTCCGTTTGGCTATGCAGAAGGCTATGCAGACTGATGTGTCTGTGTTCCGTACCCAGTCTTCTCTGGAGGACGGTGTCCGCCGCGTCAACGAGGTTGACAAGACCTTCCCCCAAATTGGTATTGAGGACCGGTCTATGATTTGGAACTCGGATCTCATTGAGACTCTGGAGCTGCGGAACCTGTTGACTTGCGCTGTTCAGACTGCCACTTCGGCCGTGAACCGTAAGGAGTCTCGTGGTGCGCACGCCCGTGAGGATTACCCTGAGCGTGACGATAAGGAGTGGATGAAGCACACTCTGTCGTGGCAGAAGGACCCCCACGGTGAGGTCGACCTTAAGTACCGTCGGGTAATTTCGACGACGCTGGATGAGAACGAGTGCAAGCCTGTTCCTCCGTTCAAGCGTGTGTACTAAACTAGGGGAGAATTTTGTATAATTAGCAACGGTGGTTTGTATGTACATACAAGGTGGGAGAGGAAATAGACTTGGTCGGGGAGGACCTGGTGGGATTCTTGGGCATGTCATGTCTGCATTGTGTTTGTACTTTTCTTTGGTTTTTGTTTGGGTTTGAGGGTGTTATTGCAGTATTTGTTTGTTATTTTATCCATTACAGGTTTTTTATGGTCCAGATGTTGTATGTACATATGTACGCTTTGATATGGTGAGATGATGTCATTCTTAGATTTAGGGGGGTATGTATGTATGTACATATGTGTGTGATCTTTCCTATTTTGGATATAACGGGAGTTCTTACTGAATGTAGATTGACAGTGGATTGTTTTGTTTTGTTGTAAAAGGATGTCTATGTTTCCTTGGATATATATTCTTCCTCTTGACATGTATGTAGAAGTACATACATACATAACTACCAACTATTACCCATACATTTCAAATTTCATTATATTCACTGATATCAGAATTATCCCGTGAATATATATATAGACAATTGATAGCCACTCTCGATCACGGGTAATCATTCATACTAAGAAGATGCAATTCGGGGCACACATGCCGACCCCGTCTTGGGGCTCCGACGTCCATATGCATGACACACCCGCATTTTCGTCCGACGCCGACGCCGACTACGATTCTTCTATCCACGCAACATCCGAGTCATCTGATGTCAGTAGTCTCCCAGTTGGCTCTGTCACTGATACTACCCATCTATCAACACACATTTCAACGACTAAGCCGCCACCTGATCCGCCCCGCAAGAAGGGTTACCGTGCTTGTCTAGCTACGATGGCTTTGGGGCCGCCGAGTGCTTGTCCATTATTGGGAAAGATTCGAGTTGTCAAGGCGGCGGGGTTCCAGGGAATTGAGCTGTAGTGGGCTGATTTTGAGGCTTTTACGCTGGCTGAGTATGGCGTTGTGGGCGAGTTGGAGTTGATGATGGCGGCGAAGAGAGTGTTTTATGTTTGTGATTCGTTGTCGATTGAGGTTGTTTCTGTACAGCCTTTTTGGCTGGGTGAGGTGGATGAGGGGAGTGAGGCGTTTCGTATCTGGCTTGGTGTTGCGCGCATTGTTATGCCTAGTGGTCCTATGATTGGTGTACCGGCTTCACTGGATAACAACGGTGAGAAGGCAAGAAAACAACATGATAGTTTGGTTGACAGTTTGTCCAGAGCAGTTCAGATTGCTGGTGATTGGGGAGCCACTCTTGGATATGAGAATCTATGCTTTGCTGCAAAGGTGGTCACGTGGGATTTGGCTCTGGATGTAGTTCAACAGGTTCAAGAGAGAAGTGGAAGTGGGATCACGTGGGTTCTTGACAGTTTCAACTTTTGGGGCGGGGAGTTGGCGGACCCGGCATCTGATTCGGGGTGGAGTAGGCCATGGGGACCAAAAGATAGTATTTATGAAGTGGAAAGGTTGAAGAGTATCGCTGGTGGTAACAAAGCCAAGGTGGGGTTTGTACAGCTTGCTGATGCGAAGAATATGCGGGATGCTTTGGGAGATAAAGAGTTTGCTAATTTTTCGAGACGAGATGATGCCAAACGGGTTTGGGGAAGACGACACCGGTTGTTTCCTGGGGAGGCCGGTGGATATCTCCCTGTTATCCCGTTTCTTCGGGCTGTTACAGAGGACACGGCGTGGGGTGGTTTGGGATATAAAGGGTGGATCAGTTTTGAAGTGTTTGCTCAAGTCGATGAGGACCAACTTGGAGATCTTGATCGTGACGGAGTTTGGGGTACATCTGTGAATTGGATGGGAAGTCACAGTTCAGTTCCGTTACCAGTACAGCAGTTGGCTCATCGGGCAAAAAAGAGTTGGTTATGGGTTTGTGATAAGATGAACTGGGAAAGTGATTGGAACCCGGTGAAGGAACGGAGAGACAAAAGAAGGGAGAAGATGATTAGTGCTATGAAGCTCAGTGCAAGTATGGCGAAGAAGCCTTGGTTGGATACAGTGATGGATTCTGAGGACACTGGTGAAGATGCTGAGAATCCTGAGGCGGTTGAGTCTTTAGAGAATCAGGAATTGGATGGGTAGAATAGTTTTATTAGATAGAATCACCAATAACCACTTTGATTTAGTTTGCGAACTGGTGTGTTTTCTTTGGATGGTTGGGGAATTTCCCTTGCTAATTCGACTTCTCGTTGAGCTTTTGCTAGTTCCTCTTCTAGTTGTAATATTCGTAGTGCCATTTCTCTTCGTTCCTTTTCTTCTTTACTTCGTAGTTTATCTTGTTGATGGATTTCATCTGTTAAGTCCTGGATAATGGCAAGGACTCCATCGGTTACTGAAGAATCGATACTAGCATCATTGAGGAGGTAAAGAGCTTTTTGCTGATGAAGTGATATGAAGCGTGGTTGTGAGTTGGTAGAAGATTGTTCGCCGGCAGAGATGAAAGAAGTAGATGTCGACCGGAATGATTCAGCAGATGTGCCAGGGGGGGCTATGGAAGGAACGGACGGGACGGAGGTTTGTCTGGCATGTTGTCTTGAGATTACAGGGACGAAAGATGTGCCAGGGGGACTGAAAGATCTGGTAGATATACCCGGGGGGCCGAGAGGAGGAACTGATGGGGCGGAGGTTTGTCTGGTATGTTGTCTTGAGATTACAGGGACGAAAGATGTACCAGGGGGAGCGAGAGAAGGAACTGACGGGACGGAGGTTTGTCCGACAGGTTGTCTCGGGATTACTGAGACAAAAGACGTGCCCGGGGGTGGACGAGGAGCTGATGTCACGGAGATGGAAGTTGACGGGGCAGGAACGGTGGAAAAAGAGGCTTGGGGAGGGACTGTGAGGGGTGGATTCGGGATAGAGGAGACGTTGAATTGGTGGGTAGATTTCAGTGAGTGTCGACGTTCAAGAGATTCTACCTCGGCTAGAATGGTGGAATCTAGGTCACTGAATTCGAAAGAGTCGCTTTCTGAAGGGGCAGGTGGTTGTGCGGGCGGAAAGTACGGACGGGACTTTGAACGGATTGTTTGGTAGCCGGGAGCTGAGGGGATGGACGAGAGGGAATCAGAATCGGCGTCGGAGTCGCTTGGTGGGGGTGGCGGGTGCATACCCCTTTGGGAACTGAGAGGGGGAGGTGGCGGAGATGTGAGATAGCGGACTAGGGGGAGGTTCGTATCTTCCATGGATCGACGGAGGAGAAAGGAGTCCATTGGGCCGGAGGGGACTCTGGGGAGAGAAGTGATTTTGCGGCGTTTAAGGACTGGAGAGGGGGGGGAGGGGGATGAGGCTCTTTTGCTGGGGGAGGTGGATGAAGCTACTTTGCTGGGCGAAGGGGATGAAGCTATTTTACTGGGTGGACGAGATTCAGGTTGGGCTGGTGGTTCGGGTGCTGAACAAGAGTTAGTTTGTGAGATTTCATCATCTAATCTGACTTACGGGCGTAGGGAGCGGAAGCGGGTTTGGAGATGGGTTGGAAGGGTTTGATAGTTGTGGCAATCTTGTCCATCGGGGTGACTTCTGGGATATAATGTTTACAAGAGGTCGTTTGTGTGCTATTTGAGCCGACTTGTCGACTTGGGGTACTCATTCTTTTCACTGGTGCTGCTTATTTATCTACTCCTCATCAGGCTTACTCCAGATGTAACCTGACTCGTCACACAATGCCATTCTTTGGCGCTTATCTTAGGGTCAAGGGTCACATATAACATATCGTCAAGTCTTCATGGTTGTACGGATAACTACAGGGATACAGATATAACCAAACTAGGGTTCACGAACCATGGCAGGAAACAGATTTATTTGCCACGGATCGACAGACAGGAAGATGCGGCGCGGGTAAAGGGTGGGTAATTCAGGGGTGTTTTGTGGATGATGGGATTGTGAAACGACGGGGACGGGGATTTTTTGAAGAGACGAGAGGAAGAAGGAGCGGTGATTTTGAAGAGATGACGATTATCTATGGTGATGGAGATACGGCATTTTCTTATGGATTGATGACGATGGGATAGGGACTTCCTAATGGGGATGGGACGACGTGAGGGATTTCCTTTTAGGGATAGGTTTGTGGGGTGGGAATGTATTGACGGGTGACGGATGGATGCGATGGGTGGTGGCAGGAACTAACGGAATGAGAATGGAATGAAACTAAATATGTGAGATATTGAACATGACATTTCTGTTACAGCAGGCGGGGGAATTACTCTTTGGATTGAATGGTATGTGGCAAGGGTGGGTAGTTGTAAAAAAACAAACCAAAAAAAAACATGTTTGTCATTGTCCCAGGTAGGAAGAAGGGGGAAGGAGGTACAAAGAACAAGGAAGGAGATGGCGCCACGACAGACGCCACACATGGTTAAACATGGCCTCGTTTCACATGCGCATGGCTGGCTTTTTTGGCGTATTTGGTTCTCGTTCTTGGAGTGGTAGACCGCTTGTTTTTTTAGACATATCATATTGGGAAGCTAGTTTAGTTTAGTTTGTGGAGAACGATGACGAGGGATGTAAGGTTTGTAAGGTTTGTAGCTTGTTATGTTGGACATAGCCACTGGAGGCGGAGGACGACTCTCCTGAGCTACTGGCAATTTTTGCGGGGCGTAACCTGTTGATGATGGCTGGATGGATGACAAACATAGATTCATCTTGGCGAGTCTTTCGGTTGACAGATGTCGTTGTGGATGGACACATGGTAGAGGCGTTTCATGGTGCATTTGACGTGGTCGATTGGCAAGGCAGAGTCCATATGTCTGGCATGAGCGAGCTTCGTATTATATGGGTCCGTGGTGGAGTCAACCTTCTAGACTATATGACATATCTCTAAGTCCCAAAAACGCGGCTATTTTCTCCACTTGAGATACATAATACGAGAAAGTCCACAGACGGATACCCTTCACAAGGCAGTCTTGATGCTTGGCTGTTTATAGTTTGGCAGGTCGAACCATATGTGATGTTCCGCGGACCCGAAGACCACCGGGTTAACGACGAATACGGATGATATAGGCGCGGAGTCGGGCTATCGCGGCCTAATCATAGTAACAACAAGCGCAAGTGGCGTCTGCGGTTGGAATCTGCGGGTGAGATGCAGTGGACCGGGTCGGCTGAGAACATGGCTTTGGAGGGGTATCCAGGTTTTTTTGCTGATGATGCGTGCTGCATTTCTCGTGTTTTGGACGCTATTTTGATGGGCTGCTTTATGGATTTTGTAAGGGGAAATGGCCTTTGGTGAGATGTAAAGTGTACATTTGATAATCTACTTCTTTCTATACGGAGATTGTCCATGTAGTACTTAAATATGTGCCCTCGTACATTGTATATTCGTATACTCGTTTGTTCTCTTTCTTGGATTACTGTGGCCACGACATCATTCCATATATTCATACATTACATACATAGTCACTCCCCTTTTGGGATCTACATGGATCCAAACAAAGCCTGGTCCTTCCTAGTCTCCCTCCACGCCAGTCCGTCAAACAAAGCTCCTCTTGCCTGCCAGCTTTCGATAGTCATCATCGTCACTTTTCCCCTCCTTCAGTCTACATATACATGGAAATAACTCCATTCTTCTTCTTCTCTTTTCATAAAGACACCCCGGAACCGGAACACACATACATACATACTTCCCTTATCCTATCTATCTGTCTCCTTGCTTGTCTAGCCTACAACCCCCCGAACCGTTCTGCGACACCACCATAACAATCCACACACCTCCTGGCCCATCATCACCTAATACACAAATAAACGGGCCCCACACCCGACATACCTCAGGAACCAAAGCTCATCCATTCCTGTCTCTGCACGCGCTCGAGGTCCGTTTGAGGAGGACAGAACGGCTCGCTTGTGTTTGTATATTGTCTGATTTGGGAAACTACCTTGGGATGCTCACCGAGTAGTTTCTTCCTTGTTTTTTTTTCCCGGATTTTTTTCTTATTTTTGGGCATTTTGGAAATTCGTGTTTCTGTCTTGCTTGGCAACTGCATTTGCTGGTTTCTTTCTTTCACGAGGGGTCTTTTTTTCGATATTCTCTTCTTCTTCTTTCTCTTTGGCATTCTTATTCTACTCCAATTTCTTTGCTATCAATCACATACACACACGTCCACCCGTGCAGCCTTGTCTGCCTCTTCTGCTCCCCTCATTTTCCCCTCATCATCATACAATTTCACTTGCTGTCTCTCCAAATCAAGTCTTATCGTCGTCATCATCGCTAGCACCAATCAATCATTCGTCCTCTTATCGCCACCTCCAGCTCCTCCCTAATCTAGCCAAAAATCAACGTTGACGTTTCCGCTAACGCCACCGCCTTCCGCCGGCTGTCAATTATCCAACCATGATGGAATCCGACCAGCCATCTTACGATTCTACCAAAATGTCCCGTAGAGACCGCTGGAAGGGCAAGCTGTTTGGCAAAGACCGCCACTCTGAAGAAGCCAACGCCACAAATGTTGACGACTTTTTAAATTCTACTGCTGATACATTGCAAGTCAACCATGCTGCTCCTACGAATGTCACTTCGCCCAACGTCATGGCCCGCTCGCCCGGCTTTGGCTATGGCCAACCTTCACCTGGGAACCCCCCACCACGACTCCTTTCTAAGCTGGATACTACCGCCGCTCCAAGATATCCGCAAGCTTCTTCAGTTGGACAGTCTGCGCCTCCCCAGAATGCTTACAACTTGTCCGTCAACATAGGGACCTCGCCAGCTTTTGGACAGCTTGCGCCTAGCCCGGATTTTCGTTCACCCTACTCGACCCAAACTACACATTCTACCGGCCGGCCGCGTAAAAATAAGGGGTTGAGGGTTTCATTTTCTCATGCTACTGCTGATGTTATTGGCGAGGGTGGTGAAGAATGCGAGGATGCTACCATGGAGATCTCCCGGAGAAAGCAATCCCGTATCGCCACTGGTAGACCTCCACCTGCACCTGCACCAGTTGCTCAACCGCGCATCGATGACGACCCGGGTTTCCAACCCCGCGCCTTGAAGCGCACTCAGACTGGCTACACTGGCCCCGTAGAGACCACCATTCACAGCTCTCCTCAACAACCGCCCATTGTTCCACGCTCTCAATACCCTACCGACGCCCCAGCTATTGTTCCCCGCTACAACGAATCGATTCGCCCGCCCGATGAAAACAGACGCTCCTTTATCGAAACACACCAGCAACAGATGCGCTTGGCTGAGGGTAGAGCCCTTGCCAAGGCCCGCTCCACCCATTTCGAGAGCGGAACCAACTTGACTCCGTCGCCGCCTAGTTCTTCGTATTCCGGGTCGCAGTCACCTATTAATCGCGAGGTTTCCCCCGAAGCGCCCATGTCAGCTAAATATGAAGCCGTCGCTTCTAAATACGAAGGCATGTCTGCGCGCTATGAGGCCACGCCGACCAATTCTAGTTCCATGGCTACTCCAGGGAGTTCCATGCCTATTCGTACCCGTGTTTCCCCACCGAGAGTTACCCCGCAGCAACTTCAGAAAATCCAGAGTTATAGTCCCGGATCTCACAATGGAAACGCCCCCAGATCGCCTTACTCTGGTGGATTTTCAAACCACTCTTCGCAAATACAGCAGCACCAAGCCCGCCTTTCAGCCGATCTTAACCGTAATGGAAGTAATGCTTCTCAGCGCGAACCACCTTCCGCTTACACTCAGACGTCCTACCCACACATGATCCCCGATGCTTCGGGCGCCGATAATCCCGAGTTTATTGCTTTCGTTGCTCGTACCAAGCATCTATTTGAGTTGTTCAGATTACACGCCGAAACTAATGGTCCACTTCAGTATTACGAACTCACCGCCCTTGCGCGCGCCGCGTTGTGGTGGTTCTTGAGGGGGAGACAGGCGCTGGAGACACTTATTCGGAATCGGGGACAAGTGGTGAATCAGGATGATATGCAGTATACCATGGACAAGCAGCAGGCATATGCGAACCTGTCCAAGGCTTACTGGCTTTGCGAGGAGGCTGTTCCTGAGGTCATGAAGCTACGTGGACTTCCGGCGCATCCCGAGGTTGAAGAGGTTAGAGCTGTGGTTCGGACGAATCTGCGCAAGTTGACGGTTTCTATGACGAGGAATAACTTTATGCCGCCCGAGGAGGCTTTCTTGCCACAGACTACCGACAAGTTCATTTGGGTTGAATATCCCAAGATCCCGGCCGATGTTTTACCCGTTATTCAATCTTCTGCGCCAACTTCACTTCTTGCGAACTCTGCGCGTGGGGCTTCCGGACCTAAAACGCTTACTGTGCTCGAGTCTTTGCCACTGGGAGATATGCCAAGTACCTTCAACTTTAGTAGAGTGTTGGTGGAGGCCACCCTTTTTGAGCAGGGCACACGCGAGGAACAAGGTCTTACTTTCCGCTGCTATCTCTCTACCGTCCGGCCCATAGATCAACCAAACCTTACTTTCTTGATTGTCAGTCAGAATGGAGAGATGCAGTTGCGTATCCAAGCAAACAAGGGTGGTGGTACTACTTGGGAAGATGTCAGATGGCGAGCACAGGCAAACACTATTGATATCAGATTGCCACGTGGTTTCCAGATGGCTGTCAGATGTTCGGCCTTGGATTACCGTATGTTGATGAACATGTACGACTACGGCATGAAGATGAACTCATTGTTGTATCCACGCATGGGAGAGTCCGCCATTTTCCGGACCACGCTGCCTTCGTTCCAGTACTTTGACAACGACGCAAACTCGCGCGTGTTCCCCAAGGAGGCTCTTCAAGGTTGCGAGTTGGCGTTGTTTGAACAGATTCAGAAGGAGGATGCTGCTACTGGACCGCGCCATCACCATCGGGGCTTCAGATTGGCTGTTATTACCGGGCCGAAAACGAGGACTTTGAATGGTGTTACGCACACTTATGCGCCGGCAATTCCTTTCCAGTTTGGCTTCCTGCGGGGTGAGAATGAGAGTCCGGCATTGTTGCTCAAGTTTGACAGTAGTAAGGGACGCGGGACCATGGTCTTTTCCTTTAGTGATGAGAAGGAGCGGTTGCGTTTCCATTCACTTGTTGTTGGTTCATCACTTAACCAGGAGCGCATCTTTGCCGAGCTGCCACTCCAGTCCTATGATATCTCGCCACGTCTGTTCGACAAGAGAGGCTTTCCGGGTATTAGTAGTGTACAGTGGAAGGGTGTTCGTGTTCTCAACGATGATAATGGGGAAGATATTCCGACGACTGTTTTGGCTGATAAGTTGCGCATTTTGACGGATTTCTTGAACGGTTCAGTTACCGACCGTGTCAATGTTACGCCTGGTGAGCTCCGTATCCGCCTTGGTGTCTCCAACCCCAACCTTTTCCAGATTCTTCGTCTTCCTCAACAGGACATGACCATGGCTGTTGCGGAGGCTCAAGTTCCTAAGGAGATGCCTGGTGAGTTGAAACAGGCTCTTGATAAGATTTCTACTGGGAGGAGTGTTCGTTCTTTTACTTTTACCAACACCAATGACTTGCACACTTTCCTGTTTGCTATTACTGGTTTCAAGGTTCTCTATGATGGAATTGCCGTTTCCTTTGCCATTACAAGACGGCGCATGGTGGTTCCTGTTCACAAGAAGTGGGAAGCTGGGTCAACGCGCATTGTCGTTGTTGAGCGCGAGGGTGTTTTACAGATGCTTGTCTTCTTTGAGGACTTCCACTATGGTCACTGCATGGGCCTGGTTCTCAAGAGAACTGATGAGTTTGAGGCCTTTGGGCGGAATGGTCGTCACGGGTTGAAGATCCTTGATGCCAAGTTCCCCTTGCCACGGGTACCAAAGGAGAAGGATCGCGAACGGGTAGAGGCCGAGGGATCAGCGGATGACATGGCATTTTTGTGTTTGGATTGGCCCGAGATTCCGGGTGAGCATGATGATATTTCGATTGTGTTTGATAATGACGAGGATAGGGCGCGCTTGGCTGAAGTGTTGCCGGCTGCCACTAAGGGGTTGCGTATGTAGATGCTCGAACGGGAAGGGAAGGGAGTTATGGTTACATGTATACATTCATAGGCGTTTGGTAATGACTACAATTTTCTTTAAATCAATCCTTTTATTAATGACGTCATGATTTTTGTTGGGGATGTTCTGAGGAAGCTATAGCTTCTGATAGCTCATTAGGTCGGGCGTTTTTTCCGTCTTTTTGGGAGAATAGTGTTGTAATCGGGAAGGTTACGTCACTAATAACCCCTGCATTGTCGGAGTGCATGAGACGAAGAGCGTAGAAAAGGAGGGGAATAAAGGAACAACCGGCAAAATCAAAAGGCAAACGGCTCAAGCAAATAACAAACAGGAGCGCAGCCACGATGGGAAAGCGGAAGGTGGGTCTCACGGGGTCACGGGGGACACGGAATGTGTTGAATAGTTTAGTTCGGGTTCGGGAGGCAACAAAGTACGTTTTTAGGGCTAACAGGTGTACTTGGTGAGTAAGCGGGGTTATTCGGTTTTGTTCTTACTTTACTCGTATGTAAGCTCCGTTGGTGGTTGCGTTTTTTACAGAGGACGGGATTGCTATGTATGTACTTTCTGGGATTGGTCGAGTCATGGGATTGGGAGGGGAAGGTGCGAGGGGAACGAGGAGTTTCTGCATGGAATGGATAGGATAGGAAAGGAGGGATAAGGGTGAAGATTAACAAGACGGACACTATCTACGTATGTACTCACATATCTTGGATTACATATCTTGGATTTGGATGGATGCAGCACCGACGGGTTGTTCTTTCCTTTTTCTCTTTTTATCACATTACTATTGCCTTTTTGTGCTCCCTCATTCCCTCTTCTCTCTATTCCGTCGTACAGTCTTGGTTTTTGAGTAATTCCCCACTTTCAAACCAGCCATCTAGTCCATCTAGTCCAGTCAGGTGTAGAACAGAAGGAAGTGAACATACACACGCATACAAACATATATACAGAGATAAACCCTCTTTTCGCCCTCTCTTTCCCTCGACCAAAAACGGCCTTTGCGGAACCTACTTCACTTATTGGCTTGTTCGGAAAGTGCCCCGCTATTCAGCTCTCTTCTGCTTTCAGATATACCGTACTTTTCGTACAGACACCAATTACGCGGGTTCCTACCGAGAAAGAGCCTTGTGACGTCTTTTTGAACGTGGAAAGGCTGCTGCTGCTGCTGATTTACCGTGACGAGGGACAAGTTTAGTCTCGTCATTTTATTACGCCGCTTTTCTTTTTTTACTTTGCGAACCTTTTGAAGAGATAGAGGGACTATTTCTCGATTTTCCTACTGTTTCTTTTATTATCCAAGCGCAAACTTCTTCCTTTTTTTTATACATATATATACCATACAGAATGCTGGGCTCGTGGTTTTCGGCACCAGCTAAGGCCGACGACGTCATCGGGGACGATGACGATGTGGAAATTGTCGAGGCTGGTGATGGAAATGGTGAGTTTGGAAGGGTCCTTAGTATTTAGTCCTAGTTATTGACATGTCATAGTCCTTACACACATCATCTCGCAGCTGCGACCGGGCGCCGACTTGAGTCGGGTCACGCTGCCGACCTTCATCCTCGAGCCGCGCAGTATGTTGGAGCGCATTACCAAGTATGCATCTAGAATTTGCCACCAAGTCCCGTAGCGTAAACTAACCCCCTCTAGCTTCATGTGCCACCCCGAAATGCTCCTCCCCATATCCACGATTGACGATCCCACCGAGCGCTTTGTCTCCGTTGTCAAGTTTTACCTCAGTGGTTGGCACATCCGGCCTCCGTAAGTCCCGAACCCACAGACCCCGCAACTGCCGAACACCCCCACTAACACCGTCTGTTTGTCTACTAAAGTGGCGTCAAGAAACCCCTAAACCCCATCCTCGGAGAAATTTACACATGCTACTGGGACTTCCCCGATGGCACCCGCGCTTACTATATTTCTGAGCAGACGTCGCATCACCCGCCCAAGTCAAGCTACTTCTACCTCGCCCCCGACCACCACATCCGCATTGACGGGACTCTTAAGCCCCGGTCCAAGTTCTTGGGGAACTCAGCGGCTAGTTTGATGGAGGGAGTTGCGTTTTTAACGCTGACTAACCGGGGGAAGAACACGGCTCATGGCGAGCGCTATGTGTTGACGCAGCCAAACATGTATGCGCGCGGTATTCTGTTTGGAAAGATGAAGTATGAGTTGGGTGACCATTCAATCGTCAAGTGTCCTGAGTTGGATTTGACTTGTGACATTGAGTTTAAGACCAAAGGATGGGTTAGCGGCACTTATAATGCCATCGGGGGCTTTATCAAGCGCGCTAGCACTGGCGAGGTCTTGTACGAACTGTCAGGTCTTTGGAGCGGCGCTATGTCAATCACTTGTGTCAAGGTAAGCTTTTAACAATGAAACATACTAAATTGGTAAAGACATGACTAACTAAATCTTCCATAGACTGGCCACACCGAAGTTTTCTTCAACGCTCCCAAATCTAAGCCTACCCCCCCTCTAACCCGGCCTATTTCTGAACAAGAGCCCCGCGAATCCCAACGTCTCTGGCAAACTACATCCCAAGCCGTCATCGACAAAGACCACGTCGTAGCCACCGACGAAAAGACCAAAATCGAAGACCGCCAGCGCGAGGAAGCCGCCCGCCGCACACAGACCGGGCAGGCCTGGAAGCCTCGCTTGTTCCGCCCTGTAGCGGGCAAGCCTGAGGAGGAAGGCGAGGATGGTCTTGAGTGGATATTGGATGTCGATTTGGAGAGGGGCGCTGAACCAAAACGGTTGGCAGAGCAGATTATGGCGGTTTATCCGGTTATTCCGGGACAGAAGGCGCAGGCAGTTGTTCCTGCGGCTACCACGAGTGCGCCAGCGCCTCAGCCTGGGGCGACGACGGGAGTGGATTTGACGAGGAGTGCGTCGGCGGATTTGATAGACCTTTAAGTTGATAGGGGGGAAGGAAAGTGAGGATGCCAGTTACTTTGTCTATTTTCTCTAGCTCGTGGCTTTGTTGTTGGTCTAGCATTGTTACCTTTGTCGCATATATATATATGTTTATATATATTAACATTACCACCCATTTAAACCAAACAATCAAGTTGCAGATTCCCAAAACTCCATACGCCAGCCTATGTCCATCAGATATAACCCTCTAAAAACGTCTCCTACTGGGCTCCGGCGTTGGGCTACGACTCGGGCTCCGATCACCCTTGCCGTTATTCTTGAGATGCTTCTTCGTCGCAAGGTATAATTCCCGATCAAGATCCGTAGAGGGATTCTTCCTATGGATAAAGTTGCAGAAACCACCGCGCATACATCCCTCTCCCGAGTTCAGACGACAGCAGGCTTCGCGGAAGTCGGTTACGGGCGATAGTTCGCAGTAGATGGGGCGGGCAGCGTACCAGCGGGTGTTGAGGGCGTCGCAGGCGGTTTGGGCGGAGTCTTCGTATTTGAAGCGGGCGTAGACATTGCCGATGAGGTCTTTAGAATCATGAAAAAGTTAGTATATTATTTTCTGAGCGGCTCGGACGTTTGTCTGTGAAAAAGACAAAAAAAAACTTACGGTCGTTGTTATTATCGCAAACAACTAACTCCTCTAGTTCTCCGTATTTACACAGCTCACACCAGATGTCCTCGTAGAAGGCGTCAAAGTGGTTCTGCAGCTGCGATGGGTTCATGCGGTTTTTACTGTCGTGCGCGGGGTTTTGGTATAGGTTGGGCATGAGGATGGTTTGCGAGTAGCTGGGTTTTACGTGTTTGCGCGAGCAGCGGTCGCCGTGGCGGCAGGCGCCGATTTTCTGGGCGAGGAGTGGTTAGTTATGGTGTTCTGTTGGCGGGTGGCAGTTGGAGAGATGGGATATCTTACAAAGTAGAACGAACAGTTCACTTTATCGAGCTCAGTGCCGAAAATTGATGCGAGGAAGTTGGCCATTTTGATGGGTTGGATGGGCTGGGCTGTGACGGCGCGCGGTGCGATGCGATGCTTTTTCGCGATGCTGAGAGCCTTCCTATGTAGCTAAGTAAATTTACGCCACTTGCGATGGATAAGATAGACGGGCATTACTAAGCGGGTTGGTCAGCCACTGTGGCGCCTTGGCATTTTGGTTGCAGGGGTTGTGTAACCGGATCGGGATGCGAATAAGTTGCGTGACAAGTTAGTGAGTGGAGATTGTTTTTTATATAAAGTTGGGTATCATGCTATGTGTACACGTATAATCTACACTTCGATCCAGTTATCAACGACCCCATTCTTAATCCTATCAACCCGCTCCATAAACATCTGATCGGACGCCACCTGATCCTTGGTATACTTCATCCTGATCAAGTCGTCCAGGAAATGCGCCAACTTCATAGCCGGGTCAAGCGCCGTGACTCGCCATTTCTCTCCGGTTTTAATGTTATACAGAATGGTCTCATCGGGTAGCCGGTCCGTCTGTCTGGCGAAAAGAGCGGCGTAGACGGCGGCTTGGAGGACGTGTTCGCCGGATAGACCGACGGTGAATTTGATTTCGCGGAGGCTCTTGCGGTCTTCTTTGATGTGGATTATGTCGGCTACAGCACCGATTGTGAGTTCGCGGGGTCCGAAGATTAAGGTGCTGTCTAGGGATGATTCGAAAACCAACGTGCCGTCCTGTTGTGTTTGGATTTCCTCCATCAGACGGGCAATGCCTTGTTCTACTGCGTCGGGTTGCATCCAGTCCCAGGTGTGATCCTTCATCTGTAGTAACCGGACTTTATACTCTGATCTCTCAACTCCATATTCACAAGCCTTCCTGCAAAGCCATGCGACATCCTCCTTCGTCAACGGGTTGGATAACTCTCTATCCGGCGCTCCCATGTTTCCAACCTGAAAGGTCCTGAGGGATCCTAACATGCGATATTCAGCAGCCGCCATGACAACCAGGGCGTTAATATCCGAAACACTCTCATGGAAGTCCCATTCACGTTGTGGATACAACGGGACCTCAGCAACTTCTTCCCCGGGAACAACCGTAGTGCGTTTCGAAAAGCCATTGATATACGCCTTAGGAAGTTTCTCAGCAGTCTGCTGGACAGCCCACTTGGTGGGGACGATATCCGGGATATCGATGTGGTCGGATTGTGAGAAGCCAGGGTGAACAACCTCAATGTCTAGGTACTGAAGTAATAGTCGCTGAATCGTCTCCTCTTGGAGAAACTTGACTAGTTCGGTGGCGGACACTCCAGTCGGAATATCTAAACCAGATAACTCGCCCAGGCGCTTGGGCTCCGGTCCGGCACGTAAATCGTGATCCTTCTCCGCAATATCCGTAGTATGAGCCCATAGTGCGTTGTCAGTTACGGCCACCGGATCAACAAATCCCATCAGGTCGTCACCTTTGTCGAAAATAGCTACTAGTTGCTTCTTGGCTCTTGTGAATGCGACAAATTGCTCGTTGGTGCACCGATCATCAGGCATCATGCGTGCCCAGTATGTAAAGTACTTTTGATTCATCATGTTAAACACAATGACCAAATCACGTTCACTCCCCTTGAACTGATGGATGGTCGAGACAACCAACTTGCCCTCCATAGCCTTCATTTCCAACTGTGAGTCGTCCGATTGAGGCGTGGCAATGGGAATGTGAAAACGCTCACTCAGCACATTGACCAGCGCCTTGAGTGGCTTTCCACGCTGCACGGAAGGTGCCAAGATAGCCGTGTTGTGGGCGCCATACTTGACAATAAGCCAATACAACTTGGTCGCAATATTCTGTTCATTGAAAGGGTGGGAATGAAGAACAATCGGATACGGCCCATTACCTGTCCCAACAATATATTGCTGCCCCTTCAACAGCGCGTTATTCACGAAACCAACAGACTCAATCGGCATTCTGAACGACCTACTCAGCGGCGCCCGAACCCACTGTCTCCCACCACTAAGGTCGCCGAATAACTGCGGAGCCATCGAAAGATATCTCGCGTCCGCCCCACGGAACTGGTAAATCGCCTGTTTCTCATCACCAAGAACGACTATCCGGGCCGTCTGCCCACCCATACTAGAGTTATTCGCCTTGACAAACATGCATACAAGCCAAAATAACATATCCGTGCAGTCCTGGAACTCATCCAGAATAATAACATCAAACGGACTCATACGCATCGGAAGAGGCAGTTCACCCGACCGCTCAAAGTGATTCCGCTGCTCCTTCAACGCAGCGTCATCCTTAACCAGTGTCCCGAAGAGTCTCGAAGCCAGCCCATGGAATGTACACACCTCCACATTCGTATGATGTTCGCCAATCCGTTTCTGCGTCTCATCCTTCAACCGGCGGTTATAAGACAGAATCACCACCCGCTGATCCTTCGGCGTCGCTTCAACAATGTATTCCGCCGTAGCCGTTTTTCCTGATCCAGGTCTCGCAGTGACGATAACGTTGTATTCCTGGCTGGCCCCAATGATATTCTGTTGTTCCTCTGAAGGCGGTTTCCGTTGCGGAGTAGTAAATTCACCGTCGTGCGGCTCGTAGATCGTAGCATGGCCAGAGTCTTGATCGAAATTGAGAGCCTCTGGAAGAACTCCTTTTGGCATGGCGTAGTGAGATTTGATAGCCGGTTTATGACGTTTAGTAGATTTCGATGCCTCTTTCCGCGCTCCTGACGTTGGTGATTTCTTTGTCCGTTTCTTCTTAACTGGGGTATCCGTGGATACTTCCGCCTCTTTAACCTTTTTAGTCTTCTTCCTTGGCTTCTTTTTTTTCGCCGCAGAAGGTGTCAAAATCTCCTCTACAACCTTCTTCGTTCTTGTGATCTTCTTCACAACACCGTCAACTGAATCCCACGAGAGCACGTCAGCTAAAGTACCATATAACGCCCGGCCAGTAGGAGGGTTGTTGCCCCGAAATAGAGTGGGCAGTCTGTTACTGGCTATTCCACCCGCCAAAACCTGATAGTGTCGCGGTGATATGGCAGTCACTCCAGGGTAGTGTCGGATGCATGAAGCAAGTTGTAGGCGCCGAAGCATTTCTTACGGTGAACGAGGTAAATGAGTGTGAGTAAAGAGAGAAGATAGACCCTGATAAGCTTGTAATATGTTGAACGAGAGTACAAGTGTCGATTGATATGACGGTTAACTTGAGTGAATGAGAGGAAGTTACCACTTCAATGTCGTTCCCTGAGATTCCTTTATAGGTTTACAATGTCACGATTCATTTCATCAGATGTGAATTCTCAATCAGATACCAATATTTTCATAGTAGGGTATATAAAACAATAGGGTTGCCTACTTAATCTTACAGTGTATACTAGGGTGCCAAAATATGGCACGCACAGTGACAGGCAGCGGGAAATCGACATGGATAACCGTCAATGATGACGATGTCCCATAGATGTAGTATGTACAATGCCTCCGTATTTGACCTCCATTATTCTCAACTAGGTTATTTTCCGTCATCATCTCCTCTTGTCGAGTTACCTGTCTGTGTACTTCCTCTCCGTAGCATCCCTAATCCCATGCTCACACTAGTACCCAGAATTCCTGCACCCATACTCTGTCGGACTCTCTCTACTGGCGCACCAACACCTCCATTTGGCAGGTTATCCAGGTCCAATACATTAGGTGGTAGTCCCAGAACTGGAATGTTAGCATCGGGAGTATTTTCAATAGCTCTGAGTGCCCGGGCATCTCTATCACGGGCTTGTCTCTCGAGACTAACGAGGTGTGGTGATGCCTTGATGCTGGGCGCAGCGGAAGCCGATGTGGGATAGACGTCAGTCATTGGGGACCGCGCGGGACCACTAAGATTGACGTCGTCACAAAGAACTTCATAGTAGAAATCTTCCACGGTCTGTTTATCGCGGCAGAAAGCTTCCAGTTCCGCCATTACCCGGTCGAACATGAACTGGTTGTGACTCAGGCTGGTCTCTGCCGCCTTTTTAGCTTCTTTCTGACCTGGAAGTACAGGTCCTAGAGCCGGCGAGTTTCTAAATGTCGGCTTGAGACGTGGCGAGTCGGTATATCTTGGGTCATGAAGATGTGCAGTATGAGAAGAAAACCCGGGATGAACTCCCTTTTCACGATCACGTTCGGCAGCCAGACTCTTTTCCTTGCTGCCGGCACGATTCGTAAACATGTGATTTTCAAGGATAAGAAAATGGCCCTCGTTGGTGATTTGGGCAAGAAGGCAGCCGGACCGATGGATGTACTGGGAGTACTTGAAGTCAGGAGGACCCCAAGAGTACCGAACTTCAACGTTGCTGGGAAAGTTATCCGCAGCTTCCATGTCAAGAACAAAATCGAACCGAAAAAGAATCTCCCTCTGTAAACGTAGCGCATGTGATCCGCGGGGTCTAGCTGTTTGAGGGATGGTAGGTATAGGTTGGACAGCCTGTGTCTGGAAGGGCAGGCGAATAGGTCCAAATAAGGGAGTGCTAGTTGGTGGCGTTGTCGCGATAGATACAATAGATGCCCGACTATCCGTCACTCTAATCTCATTAAGATAGGCAGCTGGTAGTTCAACCTTGATCAAGTAAGGCCTGCGGAATGGGTTTTGTATCGTAATCGAGCTGGCCTCGTTGATCGGAACCTCGACAAGTCGCAATCCATGTGAGATCGCTTCTCGCGCCCAGATGTCAATTGCATCTTCAATCAGCTTCGGTGTGGTGTTCAACCAGTCAATGCGAATATGAAAGCAGTTGTCAGGATTGTGCAGGCGGTCATAGTGAAGATCAATGCGTTCATCACGGTACGAACGTCTGCGATGATCCACATCATACTTGATAACCCTGCTTAGCATGACTATAGGTTTCGGTTTGGGCCGGGCCTTACCCCGTGCCCCAGGCAACTGAAGCGGGAACACGCTAGAAGCTGTCGGCGTCGTTGTGGTCGTCCAACTAACAGAGGGAGAATCTTCCGTACCGACAAGAGCCGCAGAAGAGCGCTCACGGTCTACACCCACTGCACCTATTTGGGGTGTCGCCGGAACAGAGGGGGCCTCCTTTTCTCGGCGTTTGAACCACGTGTGGGAGATACCTTGCTGAGGAGCAGGTCTAGAATGCTCGAGTGAAATACGGTAAAAGTACTGGCCGTCCCGGAAGCCGTGTTTGTTATGCACGTGGACAAACAAGCCATTGGGGTTCGGGTCTTTACCAGCGTCAGCAACCATCAGTCTATTACCCAGAGCCTCGGCATCCTCGCGTGTCTCAAGATCGTCAAAGTTGTCTAGAAGCCATGTTGTCATGTCAGATCCAATGAAGCAATTATCGTGGCTGTATAAATGCCACTTTCGAGTTTGCATCCGGATACCACCTTGATCTGCAGGCTGTTGGATAGCATCAGCCAGAACTTGGAGATTGAAAGTAGGCTTACGGAAGCCGTCACGCCGAGAAACCAAGTGGACTCTGCGTGGCGCATCTGGCCCTTCTAAGAACGGCGCTACTTCGTTCTCCATGGCAATTACTACCGAAGGATCATCTGTCTTGTACATGATATCCAGTGGGTTAGGATCACGACGACGACGTGAAGGCCCAGTGCCCCCAGGGACAGTTTGCCGTTCAGACTCGGGAACAACTCGATGTTTCTGCCACAGCCTAGCAATATTCTGGATACCTTCCAGTCGTCTCTCTTCGTCCAAGTACTCATTATTTTGCTTCTGAGACTTGGACAGCCGTCCGCTAACCGGAATCAATACAAGTCGTGTGCGCCAAAACCGCTTCGAGTCCATGAGAGTTTCCGTTTGCCCGGCAATATAAGAGTCGGTCTGGTTCCAGTTGTATTCGACTCTCTGCGAAAATACATGCATCTGCCGCTCTTCGTAATGGTGGTCTAGTAGCGTACGAATAGCTGGCTTGTAGACTGCTGGCATCGAGGAGGAAAAGACGGCGGGGTCGATCTTTCGTGTGTAGATGTTAACCTCGATTTCGGTTCCATTGGAGCAGGAAAGATGGTGAATAGAGTTTCCGGCACTCATGAAAATACTGGTGCCGTCTTCTACCGAAGTCTCTGGAGAGAAGATGTCAGTCAACTTGAGTAGTTTTTGACCAAAGGCCTTGGCCACTGCTGGACCAATAACCACCTGGAATCCCTGGGCAAATCGGAGAGAGATGAGTTCACATAGGAACTTCTGTCGTGACTTAGCATCCTGTTGATCAAATTCATCGTCGATATTCTGTGCGATACTGTAAGGAACACACTGCCAATCAGACTCGAACTCTTTTTGTGTAGGGAAGTACTCCGTGGTGAGTGGAACGGCCGCTGGACAACATAACGCCTTCCACTTCATTACTCGCATACGTGAGGTCCGAGGGAAGACATGCTGCCATGAGCGGTACCGGGTAGCGTCATCAATCTTTGAGACGTCAGGATTCGACGGATTGAGCATCATAAGCCAAGGGGAAACTTGCGCCGTATTACGATGGTGCCGGTGATCTCCATATCCGCCACCGTTAGCATTGGCTGGAGAACCTGACATGTCAATAAATCCACCACCTGTGCCGTTGCCAATGCTGTTGTTGGTACCCCACCCCCCTTTAAGTTTCATTGCGTTGACCTTGGCCTCGTCCTTACGAAACTTGTTCGATGTATTAACGTCTTTGTCATCATTGAACCGGTCCCGACCGAACATGGAAGGTGCCACACGGAACATGCTAGCTCTAGGTGTTGCAAGAGACTGCTGAAGTGAAGACACCGACCCGGTGTTGCTAGGGCGAATCGGAATGCTGGCAGGCGTGCCACCCATGATAGAACTTGAGTCCTTGCGCGATATGATAGATGGTGTAGGTGACGGCCTGGTCGGTAACGCCCGCGAGATATTTGACGCCGCAGTGACGTCACTAAGACTTACTAGTGGCGCTACTGGCTTCACAGCTACAGCTGGCAACAAGCTCGGCTCGGCAACAGAGGCTTTAGGTGCCGCAATTCCAAACCCATTGGTGCTAAAATGGATCCCTCCTCTCATAAATTTAGGCATCTTGAAAGACGGTAAGACGGACCGCGCAGGTTCTTTGGATGATTGTGCTTCTGATGATTGCAGTTTATTGTTCGTCGATAGGACGGAAGTCTCGGGAACTACGCTCATCATAGACTCTTTGCGATCTGACAAGTCTGATGACAGTTGGTGAGAGTTGCCGGTGCTGTATGTAGAAGCAGACATACTACCCCGTCTTCGAGACATATCTAAATCGTTAGGGGTGACTGACATCCTTCTAGCCATCATGTTGAACCCCGGACCCTTTGGAGTCTCTTGGCTCTCTGTCATGGATGTACCCAATAGATTGACAGGTTCGGTGCCGGTGCCGAGATCGCGACTCATCTTAGGATGCAGAGCATGGCCTCGACTCTTAGGTAACTTGGCCTTCTGATCGTCATACTGCATTAACAGTTGAAACTGTTTTTTGTAGTCTTTGCGTTGAGACGTTCGTGGAGGTTTGCTCATGTTAAACTCGTCCATACCTGTGACATGTTGACCGAATGAGTTGTACGCTTTAGTACGGGAGATGTAAATGTGGTGATTTCCAACACGTTTCAACTTGCTATGTTCGCGGCCAGTCAGGTTAAAGTCAAGGAGGGAATGGTTGAAAGCTTGGTCATCTGCAAGTGGTGCAGTCCCAATTTCATTTGTCTCGAGGACACTTCGCATCTGCAGACCATACATTCGGCAACGAATGACAAACTCTTCCTCGATATTCTGGTTCTTTTCGCCTCTGCCTTTGGCTTTGGTATCATCCTGATCCGCACCGGAGCCAGCAGCAACATTCAGCACAATGCCTTGGTAGGAGAGAGCCTCTTCCGATGTACCCGTCCAAAAAGCTACGTGCAGCCACTGGGGAACCGCATAACTCCATTCCTCCGTAGTCATTCCATAATTAGTAGAAGCGAATGAATCGTTACGTCGAAGGTGTCCACCAGCAGTACCAGTGACCGTTTTTGATGGTGAGATGGACTCTGCTACAGACGTACAGCTGCCAACAATTGATGCTTGGCCGCCACGCGGGGTACTCTCACGACTGCGAATCCATCTTTCCTTTCCATCCATCAGAAGTTGCCGAGTACGATACCGGAAGAGTGGTACAGAATGAAGAGGTAGCTTAGGCACGCAGACCAAGTCAATACCCATCCCATTTCCAACCAAAGATTCCGTAGTTCGTCGTAGAGTCTCATACTCCACTTCGAAGACACCAGGGCCCGGACTGATGATAACCAAAGAGGTACCTGTATGATTGAGGTCCCGGTCTAAAAAGTCAGAAGCAAACTGTGCGGACGCCATAGCGATAGCCTCTAGAAAGTTGCCAAACATGGCTAGCGAAGACTCCGCTTTAACTTGATTAAGCATCGTGCGAATCTCGTCGTCTGTGTAGGGCTGACCATTTATATTCTTGCCAGTGATTACGCCTGGCGCGTGTAGATGGAAGGTGCTGATGTCCCGCCGAAAGTAGTTGAACTCCTTCTTGAGCTGATACAAAATAGTAGTCCATTCACCGCTTGACATCTCGCTAATAACAACGCGGTAGAAGTCTTTATAAGGACGCTCGTTTCCAGAAGGCTGTTTTCCTGTGAAATACGGTGCAAGGTCTTCGAAATGCCGTTGAGTGGTGATACCAAAGTCATACTCCACCCGAGCAAACAAAACAATTGACACTCGATGATGTGCCTGTAATAATGCCCACTTTTTAAACAGCGCAGGCAAAAGGCCGTTGACCACTCTATTAAACATGATCTCGCCTGAGCCCTCTGCGTCAAAGTCCCACATTTCCCGGGCCATCTGAATGAAGATGACATATTTCGCACTCTCTGAACGGAATACGGGACGTGTATTCTTTGTGAAGAAGGCCGAATGTACTTTGGACTCCCCCACAAAAATAGACGATACTGTTGCTTTTATGGTCCCCATAAACAAAACAGATTGTCCTCGATAAACAGTGCGACCATTCAACTCATCTACCGCCATACGCCACATGTCCGCTCGAGACATGAACTGATCTCTAAAGGTCAGCTCCACAAAGGTAGCTTCAGTTATCGGGTTAGACCCGTCGATCTGCACATTCAGAGTTAGATTGTTTTCACCTGTCTGGTCGTATGGGTGTACTTACTGGGCCAAGTAACACTGGGGTGCCTTTCTTCATGCCAAAGTTATCTGCAATATGTTTCACAACATAAACTTCAACATTTGGATGCTTCACCTTCAGCTCATGTGGGAAGTCCCGAGCTATAAATGTGTATGTCTCGCCCAAAACCTCATTCTCCAACAGTCCGGGTACTCTCCCAGGGGCCTTCTTCTTGTTTGACGAGTCTTTTTCTCCCTCCAAGACTACTGATAATGAAACTAACTGGCCGGGCTTGATGTCACTACTAGCCACAAGATTAAAGTTCAAAAGGACCTCATCTGGTGAGTAATTTTCGTTTACAGTGACAGTACATCTCCGGGCAAGAAGTTTCGCACGACCATGGGCTGAATGGGCGGTTGTTGATGCTTGGCTGTGTGAATCTGGTGATACAGCACGGGGTGCCGATAATGAACGGTCGGTGCTTGCTCGGCTCAACTGCCGAAGATGACTGGGGAGCCGGCGTTGGGGTTGACGGCCCATAACAGCGGGTGTTAGGGTTCCGGCGGCCGAGGCAGTGGGATTGGTTTGTTGGAAATTAACGGCTGAATCTGTCAGAATTCGTCTCTCATCTGAGGCATCCGTGGCTATAAGCAAACGCCAATCAATGATTTAAATGGTTCGTATATGAATCGCGGTTCACTACAATGAAACTAAAGCACTTGAAAAATCCTGGTGTTTGATGCTTATTGGACAACAGCCATGATGATTTGTAATAGGCAATGTCAAATGACGCAAGTGCAGGACAATTTTGATTGATGATAATGAGATGAATGATACTCATCATGGTAGCTCACTGACGTTGAGGCATGCCAGGCAAAGCGGCAGAATTCAGGCGGTCAACACTGAAATATAAAACCCTTGTTATATAACCCTATCAATGACCAGCCGGAGTTCTAGGGTAAAAGAGACAAATCATGTACTGCAGGTATTAGATTGTCCGTTCATGAAGTCTTAGGTAGATATTGACTACATTCAACTGTTTTTGTGGTTATTAAACGGTAGCTTCACAAGTTGGAGATAGTCATGTTGAAAAGGGAATCCTTCGACTGTTGCATTACGTGTAACATCGAGTCGTAGTAGCATCACCACACCCCACCACCACACCTCGGCCCAAATTAGTATTGCAAGCTCTTGTCTCCGAGCTTCTTAATTCTGTCGTACTGATAAGCGACACGGTGCAGTACAAGCGGTCGGGTCCGCGCCGTAAGGAATCTCTCGGGATATGAAATTTAGACGAATAACAAACAAATCAGGTCTTATAGGGTGCGTTGTGTACCATGGACATACATAGTTTAGTTTATGAAGATGAACAAGATCCCGGCCGGTTGGATTATATGAGCTCCGGGCCCATACAGGTTTGACGTCCTACGAAGGTTATACCATGTCCCGACAAAAAAAAGTCACACGGCCGGGGTCAAGTCAAGGAAGTCATACCGACCCATTCAGTAGAGTGGATGCTTAGCTGGACACAAAACAGAACGATGGGGTACTCTACTTGCTGGCATGAAACTAGCGTTAGTTCCACGATTTTCCGGTGACAAGCTAAGAGCGATTTCAGGGTCAACACGATATGTCACCATCTAATCAGCCGATAAATGATGCGTCATCTAGGGTCTTTCTAAGCCGCCCCCCTGCAGCTCAAACTTTAATCAGGAGTTGTTTCTGAGGTTTGTGTCACCGTTATCCGTGAACACAAGACAAGTGTCTTTGGTATGCCGATACAGGCCCAGGGGATCAGCTAAGAGACCAAAAACAGATTGTCATCGTTGTCCATCGGTCTTCGCGATATTTGCTAACCCGTGAACCTAAACAATATGTACTCAATTTGTGTTGAGCAACAATGTCATAATAGTTTGATCGGTTGCGGTGTGTTAGTTGCGTATGTCACTGCTTCTTAGTTGTCTACTGAATATTTTAGGCAATTACATTCAAATGAAAAGAGATGAGAAACCAGAGCAACATGCCTAAGACGCCAAAATAGAAGACAATTGGTTCTTTGGTGCATTTGCAAGAAACTGCATCAATCACAGCCACAACTACTTAAACTCCTATGAATCGACGTTCCCCCATTAGACCTGGCGAACATAGACACTCCACCCTACTCAAAACCCAGCCTCGTTTTGTCCAACAACGAGAATTTTGCATAAGGTTTGCTTTCGAAATCAAAAGAAAAGTCGTTACAAGGTCCACTTCTACGACGGCTATTAACACATATACTCCCCGGTTCCCACTGCCGAGTTTGTGATAAGGTGCCACGCCTGTTCTTTTCTTGTTTCTTTTCTGTGTCTCATCGTCGATAGTTTGTATCGGCTTGATCCACTCTTTATAGCCCTACTTGCTTGGCTTTCTCATTGTAACACGAGTCTACGGAGTGACAAGCATTGTCCCGACCATTTATATCGACCCATTCTCGCACGTCACAAGTTGACGTTACTATTATCGCAGTGTCATTACAACTCGACGCCGCAACCATGTCTGATGGTAACTCTGATGCCTCAACAGGCCACCGCCATGAACATCAACATGGACACTCTCATGGGGACAGTAGCTCAACTCACTCCCATGATACTCACGGCAGCCACGCAAGCCGTAGATGCAGCAAGACGCTGCAGCGTAAGAAGTGGAAGATGGTTGTGGCCATCGCGATCGGAGTAGCCTTCTTCATTGCAGAGCTCGTTAGTACGTCGAATATTTCTTTATGAATATGCTGTAAACCTTGCTAACAATGATGTACTGTAGTTGGCTTCCGGACAGGCTCACTGGCCGTTGTCGCAGATGCATTTCACTATGTTTGTTTTGATTACTTGCCCTTGTTTTATCTTGCCTTCTCTAACATTTATTTAGATCAACGACGTGTTCGGTTATGTAGTAGCCTTGGTGGCCATCGTGGTAAGTAGGAAACATAACAGGCATAGATCAATTGCCGTCATTAACTTATAATTCAGCTGGCTTCACCGGATAGAAAAGCGCCTGGGGGCTTTTCCTACGGATGGGAAAGAGCAGAGCTCCTTGGTGCATTTTTTAATGGTGCCTTTTTGATGGCTCTGGGGTTGAGTATCTTCCTCCAAGCGATCGAAAGATTTATAAAAGTAGAAGGTACGTTGTCTCACCATTGCCCGTGAGTTATAATGCCGTTTTCTAACAATACGCAGAGGTCGAAGATCCGAAAATGGTAATGATCATCGGAGCCGTCGGATTTGCACTTAACATTGTCGTGTTGCTTTGCATTGGTATGAGTAGAACTTTAATTTTGTACAATTCAAACAGACAATGGCTAATTAGCTATAGGGCACGAGCACCATGACCATTCCCACGAAGAGGAACAAACCGGTGACATTCATACCCCCGAGAGTCAAGACGTACGTTGTAACCTTAAACTTCGGTGAAAGATTGAACGGTAGAAAGCTGACATTTCCTTTCCTTCCCATGTAGTATGCGGCCGATCATCGAGACCACAGTCACATGGACAGATCAACCAAAAAGGAACATCATCACGACTTGGGGATGGCCAGCGTTCTCGCCCATGTAATGGGTGATGCCCTCAACAACATCGGAGTGGTAATCTCTGGGGCAGTTATCTGGAAGGTTGAGAGTCCGTACCGTTTCTACGTAGACCCAGCTATCAGTGTGACTATAGCGATCATGATCTTTATATCGGCTATCAAAGTCACACGCGCTTCTGGACGCATGCTCCTCCAAGCTGCCCCACACAACATTGACTTAGAGGGCGTCCGCAAGGACTTGGAACGAATTCCTGGTGTTAAGTCGATTCATCAACTTCGTGTTTGGAGTTTGAACGAGCGAGAGAGAATTGCCTCTGTCCACGCGGTGGTATTGGACACCTCGACGGTGGAATTTATGCTGCGACTTAAGACATTTAGCGAATGTCTTCATGCTAGTGGCATTCACACCTATACAATCCAGCCCGAGTTCTATTGCGGAAAGGATAGCGGATCGGAAGAAGGGCCGCTTGGTCCGCAAATCTTTGTATCGGATGATCAAGTAGCTTTGGAGCCTTTTGCAGAGGGAGCGGCTGCTGTTGTTGGCGACTCTGATATGACTAAGGAAATGCAGGCGCCAGTGATACGTGGGTCGACGGAAAGGATCACGGTCGAGCGTGATCGGTGTGCCAACCAATGTGAGATTCGGGCGTGCGGGCGCAAGTCTGAGGCTTGATTTGCCGAGGGTGGAGCTTGGTGCTACGAACTTGGTTGATTTGGCATGTGAGAAGGCTGTGATTGGTAGTTTGGTTGCTCAAATGTGACCAATGTTGCGGGGACTGCCGGTGTAGGGCTAGACTCTGTACTGGGGTGAGTAGTAGAAATTCATGTCGATGAATACATATGTACATGGACAGAATTAAAAGCCTTGAAAAATACTGTTCTTTGGAGATGCAGATTATGACGAAAGTTACGGCCGTGCAACGTGGATTTGTGTTCATGCACATTTGGAAGTTAAATAGGATGATTGTTGGGTGACGTGAGGCCAAAGGGGTTCTTGGGACTCTTTTTTCGACCTTTTACTACCGGAGGAGCGGAAGGCTTGGATCGTGATAGATCGGTTAGATGCAGCCAAGCGGATTCACCAAAGCGGAAGGTGATATGCTGGAGGTTGGGTTATAAAGTGTCATAGCAATGACAGCGAGAAGCTGTTTGGGGATTATCGAGGGATCGTAAAAGCTTGTGTGTTTGCATATGCACAGTGGATAATGGGGTGTATGTATGCAGAGTTGACGTCTGCGGTACCCGGGGTTTTGTGGGGCATGATGTCGACATAAACGCTTTGTGGCGACACTGACCAGGGAAGTACTGGGCGGATGTAAAGTGGGGCAAGAGGGGTAGATACGGAAGAATTTTGGGTTCGGGTACGTGTCAGCCAGCGGAGATATGTGGGAACTATAGATGGACGCGGAAAGAAAGTGTGACTAGTTATAAAGAGTGTTTATAGTGACGGAGTGACGGTAGACAATAGGTTCTTGGTAGTACGGAAAGGGACAATGCATGGATACTCAGACATAACCCTATAAATAGTTTTGCATAACCCTTATACCGAATATCAAGGCCGAACATCACGCCTGTGCGGGCTGAGCATTGTGGATGAGTATGATTGGCCATATAAATATTGACGATATGCAGGATGACATAATGTTCGTTCTGCAGGTGGTTGTCGGCGGGTTTAAGATGATTTGGAGGGATGCAAGTTCCCCACCAGGAATGATGTAGCGAGCGCCAGAGAGGGGCCATCTCCGCGCTCGCCTGACGCTTTTGTGTGGGTTACATGGGTAAGCATAGACGATGATAGCACGTGAGGAGGTGGCATGGAATCAATGACTAGACCTTTGGCGAGATATATGGATATGCTACTCTACATTGGCATTCGAGAATTCGTTAGTCCTGCCGACACATACATCTTGTGTGTTCGGAGGCTATAAACGACGCTTCTCAGATACCGATACCAGCCGCCCTGCAACAAGCCACATCCCGTCCCTATTATATGTATGCACATACATACGTATATACACGCAATCGCCCACAACTGCTCAAAGCGTTCATTCCCCTCCTGGCCCTGTCACCACAGCGTGCGAACTGCTCACCGACGTCATTTTGCTGTATCTGCCAAGTCAGCACACCGACGGCAGTTTTTCCTCCGTCCGCAAACGCCGTCAACGCGTCTTTGTCGCCGTTGAATAATATTTCTTCATCCGGAATTTTCCACCACCTGCCAATTCCCGGCGGCTAGGATTCTTTTCGGCATCCCCTAGGCCAGTTTGCATCGCCAACCACAGTCCAAAATCAAATTTGTCGGACCTTCACTCCGAACGCGACTGGAGCACCACTGTGTCCTACGTCAGTCATTGGTGAAATTTGCCCAGTGCCTGTTTTTCGTCATCTCGTCAGAAACTTTCCACCGTCGTGTTGCCGTCCCTGCCTCGTCGCCGACCACCTGCACCAAGTGGCTGCATTTCCCCCACCCAGAAACGCAAGCTCATAGTCGCCATTCCCTTTGCTGTGAACAAGTCGTTTTGCCACCCTCTACGACACAGCTGAACGCCTGTACTAGCAAACGCAAGGTCATTTGTGCCTTCTGTGGTTTCCCATATCCGACGTGCGTTTGTACCCACGTCGGCTTACGGAAGAGCATATTTACATACGTGCGTGAGATCCTGCTTGGTTTTTATTATCGTTTATTACTGCATTACCGGGCAACAGGTTACGGTCAAAGACAGAAAGCGGCTTGTCAAGAGACGGAAAGATAGGCCGAGCCGCAAGCTATACGTGTGCTGTTTCCTATTCTTAAATCGCGACAAGGCTACGCTTGAGAAAGAGCTCTAGTATTTGTGAGAGAGTCTAGTCGTGAGCCTCACTGTCGTCTTTTCTCTTTCGCCTCGTCTTCATTTTCACGTTTTTGTACATGAGGCATATAGATCGTTGATTTTTTCTCGTTTTTTCGGCAACATTTTAGACTGCGCGACGGGCGGCGTTTCCCGTAACACCAGGTACAAGCGAATCTCCGATCATCTCACACGTTTCGCTTTGGATTTTAGAAGGCCAACCTCCAAGTGTTTGTTTACAGCGTTCTACGACATCTTGCCTTGAAAGTGCGTTCAGTTACAAATTTGGCATTGCGATAGCCGGGTTTGTGTTTCGGCGAAACGGGGTTCCCTGGTTGTAGAGAGTCTGATTTGGCCGGAACAAAGTGCCGTGAGTGCTTGTCTAAGTGTGTGTACACACATACATATGTGAGTGCGTGAGTGTGTGTTTTTGTGCATGTGTTTGCGTGGTGGTCTTGAGCGTTCCACCACGGCCAGCCAGCACTTTGGAATTTGTCTTTGCAATGGCAGCTGACGATTATAGTCCGGCGTGACAAGAATTGTCAACGACCTCTTCGATTTGAGACCAGCATTAAGAAGCCTGCTGAAACTAGTACCGAATCTGTGTCGTTTGCGGTTTCTTCGGCTTTTTTTTACCCCGTCGCAGCGGAGACATACGATTTATTACGTCAAGATGCTGGGAAAGTTATTTACTCGGAGCACTAGCTCCTCCGGTTTGACGGGAATCACTCAGTCGACCACTGCTACTAGTAAGCCGGTATTGACCCTAGAGTCTGTCCAAGAAGACATGCATACCCGCTCTCTCTTATTCCCCGACCCCCAAACGTTGGCACAAACACGCAACGATCAGCTGTTTCCCATGCCATTGCCGCCACCAACTACCAATCAACTACCCCCATTTGATTGTATCCCAGAGATTTGTCTGGAAGAGCGCGACGTGCGCATCCTGATCATGCAGGATAGTATCAAGTCTTTAACTTCTTCGGTTTTGTACGATACGCATCCTGCCCCACCGTCCCCACCAGCCCAGCAACCACCGTCTGAAGCATGGCGTTCCTCCGCTTCGAGCCGCCGCAGCAGTGTGCCTCATGCCCCGTCATTTTCAAGCGTGCGTGGCTCTGGTAGTGAATTACCAAATTCTCGCTCGGGAGCCTTTGATCGCCGTTCTTCAACTACTGGCCGATTTCCTTTGAATTCCGAAACAGACTCACAACGCGCTGGCCGCGAATACCGCGAGGAGATTAATACTTTGCTGGGCTGCACATTCGGAAACTCGGAGCTTCTGAGTTATAAAGGAACATCAACGAAAGTACACCTGATACCATCAGACTCTCGGTCTTGTGATTTTGGGTCCTCTTCTTTAGTTGGCGATGGTAGAAACTCAATAGGTCGGTCAAGTTTGAGGTCTTCACGGCTTGCCCAATCTTACTCGTCAGATGTCTTTTCTCCGGGCTTTCCACCAAATTTATCATATACCACCTTGGCCTCAAGTTCAATGAGTACCCGTAGTGTCGATAATAAGCGTGTCATCATCACCCGGATGTTTCCAGTAGCTCCTCCAGTAAGCGAAGACCCACCAACAAGTCCAGATGCTCAAGAAGGGCCACGAAGACCAAGTCGGATGACTCGTGTGCCTATGTATGCGGTTGTGCTGGTCATAAACCTTCAAGCATTATCAGGTTTGGCAGCACGACCAAATTTCAAGGGATCGGGTTCTTTTACAGAGCATGAAAGTTTACCATCGTCGTATGGCTCTGGACGGAAGATGATGTGGCAGAGTGCAGGGTCTGCAATCGCCGAGCCGGTCGAGTTCACCTACCCCGAGTCTGATGAGAGACTTGAGCATATTACACAACATTGGGACATCATAATGCGAGCATTAACATCCCTCCAATCCGTTGCAACTTCCAGGATCACAGAGCAACTGAAGCAGCAGGAAATCGAGGCAAATGCACCCGCGGTTAGCACTCCGCCAATAAGTGGCCACCGACAATACCCCCCCAGTTTAGTGAAAAGCACGACAAAGTGGCTTTTTCTTCCGGTATCGTCCCTTGTTAAGGATGAGATGTTATCGGTAGAACTTCCACGAGTTCGTGAACGCATCATAACCGGCCTTCAAGCAGAGCGTGTGGTCACTGGCCAAGGACGATGGTCTGTTTGGCGTGACGAAGCTAGAACGTTTGCGCGGATGAACATTAAAGATGGAGTGTCATCTAAGGAGTTCTTACACCAGGCGTTGACGGGGTTCTTGGGAAGCCACTCAAATTGGATACAAGCACTAGGTCCAGATTCATATCGCCAACGACGGCTTGATCGAGATATCTTGCTTCAGGACGAAGATCTCGTTATTCCATCACGTACGGTCGTGATTTCCCAGGACAAGATGTCTGCGCGACGGATGGTGTTCCTACTGTCGGCATTTTTCCCGGCATCAATACAGGACGGGATCAGTATATTCGGGGGCCTTAGGAGGGCCCGGATACCTAGTTCTACGTCCTTGAATCTCTCTGGCTCTCCACCCGCATTCGCCATTCCTGGTAGGGAGCAGTGTCTTCGGAAAAAAGTGGGGCGGAAGCCTGAACCCAAGAAAAAGATGCCTGTTCATAGGAGGACACCAAGTCAAAATACGCGGTTAGCACTGGCGCCAACTGGTATTGGCATCTTTAATTATTCGGTGAATGGCCCCTCCTCAGCTACGGGTGAACCCGCCACCCCGGGAGTTCCTGGATCACAGTCTGCTGATCCACCTGTGGTTGACCCATCTAGAACACCGGCTACTGCTTCAGCGGCTGTTCCAGAACCTGCCATCGCCCATATTACTAGTCTGCAGTGGAACGAAAAGTTCCGCGCCCATAGACCAGGCAGCAGCAGCTCAGTGGCAGCAGACGACCTCAAAAGATCCCTCAAGCGCAGTGAGAGTATGTCCATGGGCTCTGACACGACTGCAGGCTCTAGATGGGGCAGTATCATGAGTGGTCTATGGGGTGGTACGCCAAATACGCGGCGCGAGAGTCTTACATCTGTTACACAAAGTCACATGTCATCTCCAGTGCGTGGTGGTGTTGTAAGCAGAGATCCCATGTCACCACGACGATCACCAGATAAGAGAGGTGTTCGAGCAGATCCCGTTGCGAATCTTGGGTTTTCTAGTGAAGAGTTGTCTTCGGCTGTATCGAAGGCCGAACCGCAGCCTGCAGATTTGACCGAGTCAGACGGTGGTGCGTTGCAAAGTGCACCGGATATTCAGCCCCGACAGCCCATCGATGTGCCAAAGGATAATCTTTTTGGATCTCCGATTAAGTCAACGGTCAATCCGAATGATGGCATTATTGATATTGACATTCCTATGTCTGATTTTGTAACGTCTTTTGAGACGGCGGTTTCATCCCCGTGTAGCAGCGGCTACATGTCAATTCCGGGTCGTACCGTCGACCCAATTACAATGTTTGAACAGGCAGCTCGCTTATGGGGTGACGTTGACCGTCCTGTTAATGTTGCTGGGTGGCTTCGGACTTATCATCCTGACTTTGCTCTGCAGAGCGTACCGCCTTCTGATGACTTGGTGACCAAGATCAAGGAGGCTCTTCGTGGTGAGCGGACACCAGGAATCAGCCAAGACCATGAGGGATGGGTTCTTGTAAGTGAAGCCACGATGATTGATATTGGAAAGGCTGTGGTTTCACGCATCCGCTATAGTCGGTTCTTCCCCGAACGGGATAATGACGGAACCAGACCTATCGGACCTTCTGGGAACCAATGGACGAATGAACGTTTTGCTATTAGCACTATCGACATTGTGGAGGATGCATTGGTTGAGGCCGTGGATCGGGTGATTGCCATGCCTGGTGAGATTGTCAAGACTAGTAGCAACCCGCGGGCAGTTCCGGTTCCTGGGGCGAAAGACACACGTGGATCAGACACCTTGCAGGTATCCAGACCGATGATTCTTTCATCTTCTATGCCTCCTGTGTCGTCCTTGGATCCTGACTTACTGGACAAGTCCTCACTACGCAACTCTGCGCCTCGAGACGTTCCATCACCTCTTTTCCAAAAGGTAGCTCGTGAACGGATCTTGGGTAATGGCGAGGTCCCTCGTGGTGAGTGTCGTGGTGTTCTGCTTGGTAGTCTCAAGAGTATCATCAAGCAGGTACAGAAGGAACGGGAACGCCGGGGTGACCCGTCATTTTTGGAGGAGGAAGGTGGGGCTGTCAGAGAGGCAGTTGGTAGATGGTTGGCCGAAGGGTCATTATGAGTGATGTTTTATTTTCTTCATCCGTGGCATTTGCCTTTACATATAGTTATTTAATTAAGCATGGTGGTTCATTTCGCAAACAGACAAACGCACATCTAGAAATATTGTTGAAACTCTTGCATGGTGGTATATTAAAGATATGCACATTCTATAATCCTCTTCTTTTTTGTCACACTCATCTCCTCTTCGCCGGCCGAGCATTCTTGAGCCTCTTCTTCTCCTTCTCGATACGGCCCTTCCGAACAGCATCAGTGCCCTTAAGTTCCTTCCTATCACCAGCACCATCTCTAAATCTACCGACTCTCTTGTCTCTCGCCTCGGCAACTCTCTTCTTCCGTACATGGTAATCATCTCTCCACTTATCAGCATCCTTAGGAGCCTTCTCCTGCTTATGCTTGAATCTACCACCACCACCCGGTCCAGGATCCACACCTGGTCTGCCCTCGGCCGCCAATCTGGCAACACTCGGCTTCTCGATTTCACCCGTCCGTGGCAGTGACACCTTCTTGCCCTGTTGCCATCTCTGGAACCGACCACTTTGGAATGTCGCGGCAATCTTTACACCAGACTCACCAATAATCAACTTGGTACCCTTGGAACCATCCTCATCGTTGGCTCTCGCCACGTACTTTCTCGCCTTCTTGTCCCAACGCATACCCTGGGCTTTAGCTGGCGCACCAAAGTTCTTGCTGTCGTCGTTGGTCAGGTCCATGGTAACTGCACGGGCAGCCTCCACGAAGGAAGACATCTGGGAACCGGAGTGGACTCCGTATCCGCGCTCGGAGGCAGCGTTGTTGGTACGGGGGGTGTATGACATGAAGAGGGCGGGGTCGGCGTAGGAGGTGGGACCGGAGGATTTTGAAGGCTTGGAAGTGGTGATTGTGACTTCAAGGTCGTCTTCTGAGTCGTCTGAGTTGTAGGCGGCGGCGGAAGCAGCATTGTCGTCCTCGGCATCTGAGGCTTCGGAATCCGAGTTTGAATCAGCGGCTGCGGGAGCTTCGGGCATTTCAATGTCCTCGGTGTTGTCGAATTCGGACTTTTCCTTTTGTCCGTTGCGCATGCGGGGGGTTACCCGTTTCCGGATATCCTGCATGATCTTGAGAGCCTCGGAGCTGGAGTTCTTGCTACCTCTGGCCACCTCGAAGATAGTCTCCGGTGGACGGAAGCCCGAAATACGGGCGAGCATTTGACTGAGAGCCTGGGAGGCGGGGTCATTGTCGACACCGAATTTCATGTTGAGTTCCGTCCAGCCAGCGGTGGCAATGAGTTCCTTGGCGCGCTTGGCGGACTGGGCACTGGCACTGTGACGGGTCTTCATGTACAGACGCTCGGCCTTGTCGGCGACAGTACGGATGGCATCCAGATCGGTGGTGTCACGAACAACCTTGATAACCCACTCGTGGTTCTCATCGAGAGCTCTTCTCTTGAGGGAACCCACGACAACGTCGGTGGCGAAGTTGACGGCAGATTCGGACGACTTCTGGCCAACGGCAAGAGGACGGCCAAGGAAAAGCTGGAGGTCGATGAGATAGGGGGCGTCGTTTTCACGGACGAGAGAGTAGGCCCAACCGGACTGGCCGGCACGAGCAGTACGACCGACACGGTGAACGAAGACCTTGGGCTGTGGGGGGAAATCGTAATTGATGACGTTCTTCAGGACAGGGATATCGATACCACGGGCAGCAACGTCAGTGACAACAAGGATGTTTGAGCGGCCGCAGCGGAAGTTCTCAACTTGGATTCTACGGGCCTCCTGGTCAAGGGAACCGTAGACGAAGGCAACAGCGAAGCCAGCAATCTTGAGAAGCTCAGCAAGGTACTCCACGCGATGCTTGGTAGCGGCAAAAACAATGGTGCTGTGTTCAGTAGGCTTTCCACGACCGAAGGCATCGGGGTTCTTTCTCTTCTTCTTGCCCTCTGAAAAGTCGGGGATGGCACCGGCTGGTGGACCGGTAGGCATCTGAATGATATCGTGGAGAACATGGAGAAGAGCAGCTTCCTTTTCTTCAGCTTTGATGGTGAAGAAGGCGGATTGCAGGTCGGGTGAGACCTTGGTTTCAGCATCGAGACGGATGAGTTCGGGGTCTTGAAGACCAGCGCGGGCGAATTCGACGAGCGAGGCGGGGAGAGTAGCGGAGAAAAGAAGGGTTTGGCGGTTAAGCGGGAGGGCGTGAAGAATCTCGGTGAGTTGCACAGCGAAACCCATTTCGAACAGACGATCAGCTTCATCGAAGACTACATACTGAATAGATGAAAGATCCAGGTTCATTTCAACCTTCAAATGCAGAAAACGACCGGGCGTGGCAATGATGATATCGGGGTTAGACGCCATCATACCGAACTGCTCTTCAAGAGAGTCACCACCGACAAGCAGAACCGACTTGAGATCAGTTCCGCGACCGAATTCCTTAACAACCTTGAGAGTCTGGATAGCCAGTTCACGGGAGGGCGACATGATGAGGGCGCGGGCACCGACACGGGGAGAGTGGGCCTTGAGACGCTCGATCATGGGGATGACGAATGCGCCGGTCTTTCCGGAACCGGTACGAGCCATACCGACTACATCTTTGCGCGAGAGGATTACGGGGATGGTCTTGCGCTGAATGGGGGTGGGCACGGCGAAACCCTTCTTGGTGATAGCCTTAAGCAGGTTGGCATTGAGACCTATGGGTGAGGGTATTGTTAGTTTTTGGATTCTAGAGATAGTAGAGTTCCTTTTTGCGCCGGTTCTTACCCATAGACTGGAAACCACCACCCTTCTTGGTGCTCTTTCCAACCATGTTAGTAGTCTTGCGGTACTGCGCCGCCTGTCTCAACGCAATGAAAGCCTCATCGTCATCCTCGGCTTCACCTGTCTCGCCACCACCGTTCATGAGACCGTCGAAATCAAAGCCATACTCGGTGTCTTCGGCCTCGGGGCCCTTCTTTCTGCCGGACTTGTTGGTGCTGGTGACATCGTCGGCGGGGGCCAGCGAAGAAAAAATGTCGACTTCCGTCTCGGAGAGGGCGGGGGAAACTGCCCGGCGACCCATTTTTGGCAAATTTGTGAGTGAGTCGTGTGGTTATTGACTCGTTTATGTCATAGAATGTCTTGACTTTTTTCTATATGTACCGAAAAGACTACGATCCTCCCAAAGTTTTTGGTGGGTCCGCTTCAACGGCGCTATCGATAAGCAGGGATTAGGCTCTGTGTTTGGAATTGACGTCGATGGTCAATCAAGCAAGAAATATTTCCATCGATGCGCCAGTAGATATCCTACAAAACTTCCCAATCGCATCACCATGGGCTTCAAGAAAATCGGCGCATTGGCGCCAAACAACAAATCAGACGATGGCGACAAAAAATCAGACACCGCCACCAAAAAAGCTGATGAGGCTGATGCCCTCGAAGCTCTCAGCGCACTCGACTCTGAAGCTAAAGAGTTTGACAAGGTTAGTTCAATCTGCCCATCTACCCATTCCACGCCCCCGCTAACCACTCTACTATCAACTAGGACGCCGAAATCGACCGTATTCTTCGCGCCTTCCGTCTCGATGCCTATGCCGTCCTCGACTTGAACCCAGGTGTCGCCGAAAGCGACATCAAGGCTGCCTATCGCAAGAAATCACTACTGATCCATCCTGACAAGACGCGCAATGAGCGTGCGCCCGACGCATTCGATCGGCTGAAGAAGGCGCAGGTGGAACTTATGGATGAGAAGCATCGGGCGCGTTTGGACGAGTCGATTGCCGATGCGCGGAGACTTTTAATCAGAGAGAATAAGTGGACGGTACATAGCGAGGAACTTAAAACGGAGGAATTCGCAAAGATGTGGAGAGAGAAGACGCGCATTGTCCTGATTGAGGAGGAACATAGACGGAGACGTCAGGCTAAGGTTCAGATGGAGGAGGAAGGTAGAGAACAGAAGAAGCAGGAAGATGCTTTGGAAGAAAGGAAGCGGAAGAGACAGCATGAGCAGGATTGGGAGGCTACGAGGGATCAGCGCATTTCTAGTTGGCGACAGTTTAGTAAGAAGAAGAAGACTGGGGAGGAAGGTGGGAAGAAGAAGAAGATGAAGCCCATTGGCTGAGTTGGGACACCCCAATACTGATGATTTCACGTTTCATGCACACTTTCACATGTACTTAATATATACGGCATTTACACTAAATACATTGGCAATGGCCTTTTTGCATTCATCACTTCGTTACTCCTTTTGGGTGTATATATCTAAGCTTTGGGCTGGTGCTTGCGCTTATACGCAAGGAATCTAGGCAGGTTCATGACCGACTCCTCCGCTCTATTCCGGAGCTCCGCCGTCGCGGGATCCTTCTTGTGAATTCCTCTAAGCATCGCCTTAATCTTGGCAGTGTGCTCTTCTAATCTCTTGTTAAAGTCACCCTTCCAGTAAACCTCCACATCACACTCAGCCTCCTCATCAGCATAGATATCGAAGAACTGGTTGAGAGCCTCGACCGCATCAACTGCTGGAGTGGCGGGGAGGTTACCGAGGACAGAAAGAAGGAAGAGACCGATGGCTTGGTTGCGGGCGACGGGAGCTGGTGGGGCGGCAAGTTGGCCGAGGACACCGATGCATTTGACGCTAAGACCGGTGAATGGATCACTTTCCTTATCCTTCTTGGGGTCCACGGCAGCAGCCATCTGGCTGGTAGCTTGGTAAAGGGCAATGAAGCGCTCGTGCTCATTTCCGGCATATGGAATATCCTCCTTGAGGACACGAGCAACAGCCCAGGCTAATGAAGTGGCGTTCATAGCCAGCTCGATATCTGCGGTGTCAGAGCTGAGAGTGCTGACGATAGCGTCAGTCCAGATCTTGGCGGCGATGGGCTTCCAGGCACCGAGGATGCCGGCGTTTTGGCCGGAGGAGAAATCAAGGCAGCTGATGGACCAGGCGAGGTTGTTAAGAGCGGAAATGGCGTGAGACTTGACGCGGATGTGCTCATCTGAGTCGGTAGGGAGAGCAGAGAGGCGGAGAGCTTGTGGGATGGCCTTGTGGAGGAAGGCTTCAAGGGTGGGAAGGTCATCGATACCTTCGACGTCATCAGCCCCAGTTACGTGGGCGAGATCCTCAAGGAGGGCTTCATCGTCCATCTCATCATCATCTTCCTCCTTGGAACCCGCCTCGCTGAGCCCATCAACTTCAACTTCCTTAGGCTCCTCTTCCTCTTCGTCCTCATCCTCGTCCATCTTATCGTCGGATCCCTCGGTAGTGGCACCGGGGGCGTCGGCGCGGGGACCGGCAAAGGTGGTTAGGACACTGGTGCCGATGGAGGCGAGAATTTCAAGAGCCAGCTTGACGACTTCGCATGGGGCGTGGAACTCTTGGCCTTCAACGGGCTTCTGGGAAACTCCGTCGTAGTCTTGAAGAGTGCGAGCAAGACGACGGATGAGAATCTCATCAGTGGCGTCGTCCTTGCCGGGGGTCTGATCGTTCCACTCCATAGTCTCAAAGATGTTATGTAACACGCCGCAGGCAAGAACGGACGAGGCACCGTCAAGTTCCTTGTACTTGAGTAGTAATGAGAAGAGGCCAGTAGTAGCAAGAATACGCTCGCACATCTCCCGGTTATCCTCAGTCAGCGTCATCAGGCAAGTCATGATCTCATCGGTAGTGTTAGGCTCGGTGGATTCACGGGATACCAGAGTCAACAGGAAGTTAACAATCTTCTCGTTACCAGTGACCGCCGTCCAGACCTCCTCGGAGGCCTCAGCAAGACAAGCGAGAAGCCCGGCAATGGTGCGGGAAATTCTCCAGACGATGGACTGTTGCGCCTTGGTGGCGGAGGAGAATGGAGTCTCGGTGGAGTTGAGAGTCTCGAGAATCTGAGGTTGTGTTAGTTACCTTTTTTTTCACTCACACTCATAAATACTCACCATGTTCATAGCAAACTCAACAGCCGTCAACACATCCAACCGGAACAAATGAACCGAGAACCCGGCATCCTCCTCCTCCGCCAGAATCTTCAAAATCTCCCAGCCTGCCGCCTTACTATCCACACTAGAATCCGTCAATGTCTCGCTAAGAACAATCTGAACCAACTGCTCCCGCAGCATCAACTTGCGGACCTTCTCATTGGTGATGATGTTGGCAATAGCATTGGCGGCTACAGACCGGGACTTGGGATCGGTAGACTTGAGTTCGGCGATCACGGGCAACACCTTGGTTTCCCGGAGGGCAACAAGTTCCGGGTCTGAGGGGAGTTTTGGCTGGCGGGCAATGGGGTCTTTGCGACGTTCCCGGCGGTTTGTTCTAGATTTGCCCATTTCGAAAATTTTGAATTTGAAATAAATGTCTGTAAGTTATTTCAAAAAACAATCTTCATCAACTTCATCGGTTCGCTTATATACCGTTTTTGTACTTGATGTTGAATATTTTTGCAGGGTTATGTGTAAATGTAACCCTATCGCAGCCACACGAGCCCGTTCCGCAGTGTGGCGTTCGATGATCCCCGTGTCAGGCCATGTTCCGAAACCTTAAATCAAGAAACAGGAAGTTACCAACGTATTTCATGACGTCGAAATAAGTATCAATCTCAACGTCACTTCATAACTCACTCACAACTGAGTTAACAATAAATTGTCATCGCCACCCCCAAATTCTCCCCAATTCTCACGTCACGCTTACCGCGGCTCAAAAATCTTGGCGTTTCTCGTCCTCCCCTGTGACACCCCCCTCGGGCTCTGCACTTTAACCAAACAACTTAACCCGTCTCGTTAGAGCTCGGGAGTCTCACGGTCCCCACCAAAAACATCCGCGCTTCCATATAAAAAAGGTCTATTCCCAGTCTTGTGACATTAGCCGCGAGGAGCTCATTATTTTCTTTTCCTCTATTGTTTAAACAATGTGAGCTCTTTGGCTCCACTGAACGATTTCCACCGTCGTTTAAAAAGACATCTTGCGCTTTTGCTTCTCCACTTTGTTCCACGTCTGTCCGCGTGTGCGCATTTCGAGGATACATACATACTTGTCTTTCAATTCTCAATTACCTTGAATATATTTACCGTCTTCAACCCTATTTTAAACCACATCGCACGTCATGGCATCTGCCGTCGCTGCCCTTCGCGAATCAGTGAATGCCGCATTAGGGCCAGATTCACCACATAAGAAAGATGATGATCTCCCTCGAAGCCCCTCACAATGGCCCGCTGCTTCCCGAAGCCCAAAACGACGATCTATGCGTCGGATTGCGTACTGGGCGGTCGGCGCAATTGTACTGTACACTGGATATACCCAATTAACTGCCCGCCACGACTCCGAGGATAGTCCATTCTTCCAGGGGAATAGAATTATTGAATCCGCTAGATCCGGATTCGGATACCCTGCTAGACCATTATCTGGTGTCCCAGTGCGCGGGAGCAACCAACCACCACCCGGCGGCCTGGGAATCGGCTTGGACAAGTTACCACCAGGTCCTGGCAAGTCAACGGACACATCGAAAGATACCAGCAAGACCGGTGCAGAAGTCGCAGTAGTTGGAGCTGCAACCCCACATACTTGGGAAGGCCCCTTTCGATTCAATGATTTGGCCTTGACTATATTGTACATTGGCCGTACAGGCGGTGGCCAGGCGAAAAACAAAAATATTTTGTTTGCCGCAGGTAGTTTGCGGAGTGCGGCTACTTTGATTCCCATGGCTTGTGAAATGGCCGAGGAATTAAACAACTATGTACACTTTGCCCTAGTCAGTCGCGAGGACATGCCGTTTTCCGATGTCAGGGAAATCAATGGGGCGGCTTCCGGGTGTAAAGTGATTTTCCATGATGCTCGGCCAGATAATGGACCTACCTCTACTACGGCGCGCATGGAAATGGCTGCCAGCAGAGCTTTGTGTAAGTTAGCAGGATATATTAGGGGGGATTTGGAGTACAGCCCACTAACACATCATAGTCCATATTCAACGGTACATGCACCCGCAAGCCATCATCGTAGATGGTGGGGGCGATGAGGGTTTCTTCCTAAACGGCTTTAGATCTTTCACCTCCAACGAGAACATCCCCCTCATCGAATTGCCTGCTTCACCACCAAAAGAGCTCGCCTTCATCTCCAAGTTAGACAGTGGAGCTCTAGCTCAATGGCACGCCGCCTCAGTCGACATTCTTATCCAGGCACCAGCTAATCACGCCGGCGGCCTCATCCGGCTATTGAAATCACTCAGTCGAGCGGATTTTAGTGGCGTCTCTGTTCCACATCTGACTATTGAGATTCCCTATGGTCTGGATGAAGCTGCCAAGCAGTATCTCGATACCTTCGTGTGGCCTCCTAAGCACTATGCCGGGGTTGGCAACAAGGGGAAAATGCTGACTGTGAGACGTCGTCTTATGCGCCGCCATGCCAACGAAGAAGAGGTTATTACCCGTTTCATGGAGAGCTTCTGGCCTGTCGACCCTAAGAACCAGCATGTTCTGTTACTGTCCCCCCAAGTCGAAGTCTCCAAGTATTTTTTCCACTATGTTCAATACGCCATCCTTCATTATCACTACTCTGCCGAGGCTACTTCGCAATCCTGGCCTACGCGCTTGTTAGGTATCAGTTTGGACTACCCTACCACCAAGCTCGACGGCGTCACACCCTTCACTCACCCCGCCCTGCCCGTGAAAACCCGGCAAGGCGAGCACACTGAAGATTCCTTCCTTTGGCAATCACCTACTAGCCGGGCCCTTCTTGTCCTCGGCGAGAAATGGACTGAGACTCATGGTCTGGTATCTGAGCTATTCAACATGCCTAATGACGTTGCCCCACCTCTTAGCAAGAACATTAGTAAGGCGTTCCCCAGCTGGCTGGAGTACTTCTTCCTTCTGTCAAAGCTACGCGGGTACATGACTTTATACCCCGGCTTCGCAACAGCGCGAACCATCGCTACCGTCCATGATGAGTCCTATGTAGCGCCTGAGGAATATACACCAGGCGAAGTCAACGAGGGCTCCCGGCGCCGCGGCAACGAGGAAGTCCCTTTGGCTGTTGGCTCACAGGTGACGAGTTTGGATACTCTTTGGGACGGTGTGCTGCCTAGTTTAGGGGATGTTGCGTTGGTTTCTTGGAAGGGCGAAGTGGTTAAGGTGGCCGAGCTGAATGAGCTTTCTTCAGGCGATATGAAAGTCTTCAAGGAGGAACAGGGTGGATGTACAGAGGCGATTTTGGAGACACTGGGGAAGGAAAAGTTGAGAGAGAGAGGCCGGGTTATGGGTAGTGTGAGAGATTTGTTCTGTTGGGATGTGAAGGAGACTTGATTTAGCCCCATAGAGAGAATGATCTTTTTTATCTTGGACTTAGATGAACCTATGGTGATGAGGGATCTTGGTGAACGGCGGATACAAGTCTCAAGGATCGTTTGGCTCTGGCAATTACATGAGTATTTATATCAGCAATCTAGAGTTGATATAACCAATATTTTACTTTCTACCGTGCTGTTTGTACCCCGCGGCTCTATTCCCAAACCTAAATACATAACAGGTTACACGTAAAAACGTCGGACATTTTAGTTGGTATGACCTTGAGATGTAGCCTGATTTGGCGTTGACGTGTGCGAAATCACACTCCATGATACATTAGGTAACCCTGTTCCTAAAACGGGCATTATCTCAGATCAATACCATTACTACTACTACTACTTCTATAATAGGTAATCTTCAGAAAATGATGGAATTCTTGATGCGTTTAAATTCTTTCTCATGACGGGTTGGAGATGCTTTCAGCATACCACTGCGCTAAAAAGAACTGAAACCTGTGCTTTCGTTCTTGTTGATTGTTCTACTTTTTTTTATAAGTGAATGGCTCTTGAGTCCCGTCTTACGGTATACGGGCCCCCACGTAAGACAGATTATGGCCTTGCTTCCTGTGAGCACCCCAACTTCTTCATTCAGCATTGGCCTGAATGGTAGGAATGTGTCATGATATCCCTACATTTAACTCGGTTGGATAAGCTTAAAATTATTGATGTTAGTTATGACGTCATATAGGGGAGGTTCTGTGGTTAAAAATGACAACATCACACGTAAGTATGTCTGTCTTCATGTACATGTGTCGAGTATCATGCATCTGCGCATGCTTCTAACATATGGAGCCGAGTAAATGACACCCATAAATGCCGGGCGTTTCGTTTTTTAAGCCTGGACAAACTTGGCGAACATGTCGACAACGCTACGACTGTCGCTAATGTTATTCAAAGCTACATTTTGCAGCTTTCAGCCAACTTCGACTTGCAGATAGTTCCGTACCATTAATAGTAGACTGGTGTTATGAAGAAACGAGTCATTACAGCCTAAAAAGGTTACATGGTTGCTTTCACAGACAGTTCTGTCAGGCGATGCCCTGTAAGCTAAGCCTAGCTCTCACTGGTTGCAAGCCAACTGTTCTGTTCTAGAGTAAGGCACCGTATGTGTAGGACGTTACTTATAAGGAAGAACATAAGTAACAGCTATAAAAACATATTTTTTGGCACAGTGGTATGCTGATGCATCCCCTTGTCCGGCAAGTTCCTCTGGCCCTGTAGATCTTCCATCCAAAGGGGCCTAAGCACACCAGGGAGAACGCCTACATAAGCCCTCAGTACACCATTTTCGCCCGGGGGAGACGGGCGATTGATTAACTACTACAGATGTACTTTAATGGCACTGGCTCTTATTTAGAAATTTAGTGCCAAAAGCGCATATTCTACTACACTACAAGACGCTTTTCTTAAGGCGATACAGAGTTTTTTTTCGAGACATGGGAGATGGATAGACCTAGGTTGGCGCGGTATGCCTCGTGGCGAAAGCTTTGAGATGTCTCATTTCATACCCAAAGAACTACAAAAAATGGAGCCGAAAATCATTAAACCCTTGTTCGTCTACTGAAGCGGGATGGGTTTCGGGTCGTCAATAACGACGGATCAAAAGAAGTGGGCAAACGAGCGCGGTACTTCCTGGTCTAGAAGCCAGGCATGAAGCCGAACGTTGTTTAGGGTAGTGCAGTGGAGTTGACCGATTTTAAATACTGGGTAACTATCAGGGTGATTAGACACTTGATCTAAAATTCCAGCAAAACAATGGCTTTTTGTTCATTTAAAAACAGCAACTCAGAAGCGCCAAGGTACCAACTACTGCCCTGGACTAACAGCACAAGGCAAGTGGTGAAGGTGGATGGAGAAAAAAAAGCCGTATAATGAATATCTACAGCAATCGATAGAGACAACCACTTGGTCTCGGGGGGCATCTCGGGCAAGGCAGAGCAATGGGGCGGGAAGTGAATGAACTAAGTATGTACTTGTAAAAATCACAAACGAAAAAACACAACTTCACGTAACCAAACCTCTCAAGTGCTGGGTAGCAAGAGTGCGGCTACTGTGACGGTATACTGTTCGCTGTGAAACAGAAGCAAGAAAAAGAGTTGAACGGATGTAGGAGTGCGCGGCTTGAGTGGTGTAGGGGACTCGTCCACCTGGCCATTCCTGGCGAGGTAGCAAAAGAAGGAATTAACCCACAATGTGGGAAACGGGTTGTGGACTGTCTAAGTGGCAGCCACAGCAACGTTTTTATGATGAGAATCAAAAGGCAAAAAAGGCAACAAAAAATCGTCAGGACCACGCTTGGGACCGGAAACGCAAATGATAAGAGTGTGAGAACGGCGGGCAAAAAAAAGATCAATAGCAGGGCAGAGGTTACGAAAAATACAGAGGACAAAAAGATAATCGCTGGGGAAAAGAGGCAACAAAGAAACGAACTCTTATATGAAATACGATAGTATATAGCATATAGAACGAGAAGTTAGATAAATACAAATGGAGTGAAAAGGTGCCGTGCTCGAAATAAAATCTTGACGGCAATGTCATGGCATTGAACACACGAACTGATGAAATAGTATGAATATGAGAGATATAATTTTGTGATGAAATAAGAAAGCGAATGACTACGATTTTAAGGAACAAAGGGAGGTATTTATACTGACTCGTGTTTTGTATTTGTATATTGACATGTTCACCTGTTAACACGCTTTTTGATTTTCCTAGTCACAAGCCCCTTTATTATTACCTAGCACGACCCTACGGCTCTCTCGGCGTGATATCGATAATGGGCTCTACGTTGGAGACACCCGTCCCTAAAATGTTTAGTTGTGCAGTTCATAAACCCTGCAATGACACGAAAAGATAAACATACCCCCCCTCATGGGAGTAATGGCAAAAAAACAATACATATGTACATCCCCTGTATACAAGTGGTAAACCAAGAGGTCCACTTTGTTTTACTGAACATTGGCAGACGATTCCTCGTTGTAGGTACATGGAGTAAGTTTTCTTGTGTAAAAACCTAACTTGCTTGTCCACAGACCGTGTTCTATGGCATCCCCCAAACAACTCATCGTTCTATATCAGTTGATCTGTTCATCACTCCTAACTTAACCTCTTCCTACAAAGAGACTACATATAAGTACCTCTTGAACCCGCACCCACATCAACATGTTAGAACGAGCAATATCCAGTTTACTCATATGCGCACCTCATCTCTGATATCATTTGGCCACTACAACCAACAAGAACACGACAGAATGCCATCTTTCAATACAGATATCACTACTGCCATCGGCACCCAGTTCCCTCTCGAGGTTATCCGGCCCCTCCCCGGAGAGGTCAACGCCGACCTAGATGCGATTCTAGTAGAATCGCCATAGTTTACTATATTCTTTATTCAGGACTTGGACTTCTCTCGTTGTCTCAACGCTTTGTAGTGTATTTGGTACCATAGATTCGAAATATCGGCTACCATACCACATGTTAGTGGTTGTCTGGTGGTTATCTTCAAGACAATTTGTATGTATGTCACAATCCATGAGAGGTCGAAGTTGCTTGGCTAGTCTTTTGAGTCCCTATGGCTAACATATTTGGTTTCTAGTAGTGACTTGAGCTGAACTTATTCTCGCATTTCTGGTTTTTGTCTATGGACGTCTACTTCCACAACGGGTGTTACTGGGGATATTACAAAGAAATATATCACACTCAACCTAAAAAATGGTTCATAAACCCTGTGATCCTTACGTGATCCACGAGAATGCTTCGAGAACATTATTCGTTTATACGCTGCATCGTCTTTATAAACTCGAAGCCTCAATGAACTAAAGAACGTTGACCACATGTTCCAACTGCAAAACACCCCAATATCGTTGATCAAAGGACAATTCTCTTTCTCGTTTCCAGTCTCACGGCGAGGCAAGTTTCACACAGAGTCTTTTCGGGTTGAAACCCCTACGAATGGTATTTGTGTATTCAGAGTATCGTCAACAAGATCCGTGTGCCTGACCGCACTCCCAGCTTAATTGTTGGCAACCTCAGCTTAAGCCCACGTATAAAGCATTACCTGACAGGCTGGAAGCATCGGCATTTGGCCGAATGGAACCACAACAGGACTCTACGGGGGCGGGTCTCGAACCTTGTACCGCTAGATGTGGCTTGGCAAGGATATAAATTGAAAGAACTGTTTTGAACACACTACGGCAGAATCGCTTGTTACTGATTACTGAACAGAGCCATGATGAGCGATCCCTTGATCTATGTTTTATAGGCTAGTGTATGACATTTATGTTCTGTCTAGACTCGTCTAGTGTCGGTATTATCGGCTCTAACATATAAACAGACGATTCATACATGTAGATACCTATGTATGTATGTACGATGATATTTTGCAATGGCGGTGTTTGGACTGCATGTACACAAGATGTGTGGTGTCTTTTCTATTATGTCATCAACGTTGAGCACGGACCTTGTCTTTCTTACCATGTTACCATCACCAATCAGCAACTCGAGCCTGTTGTTCGCCGTTTGGGCCACATAGGGGTACAAATGTATTTCGAGACACATGAACGAACCGAGTGACGGAGGTTCTTGTCCTGTCTAACATCGGAGACCATTAACTGTAAATTTTAAACGAAGAGATGAATGTCTTGGTGAAAGACTAAGTTAACTGAAACAGCCCGAACAGGATAATGAGCCCAGTACATACATATGCATGCACACATACATGCCACAATAAACCCAATTAGCCATATCCAAAATATTAGGTGGCCATGAAGACCAATCAACGCAGACAGCATTATATATATACCTGTATGTATATGAGGTCATTCAGGTGTTATACGTAGGCACACACATACGTGCAGTCTCTCTATAGCCTTAGTCTGCACCAAAGTAATGAGTGAAGAGAATAAAAAACGAAACGCATGTGTGTATACACATGAATGACATGCGGCGCTTTCTCTTAACGGTGAAGACATGGGCCGACAGCAGGTGCGCTCCGGCGTGCCACAGGGCTCCCCGATGTCACCTATCCTGTTCATTACGTTCATCGCAAGCATGCATGAGCGGATCGAATGTGGTATTCCTAGCGTCACGGAGGTCGAATTCGCAGACGACACCAACTTGCTGATTTGCGCGAAAAAACGTGCACAAGCTGAGGAGTCTGCTCAATTCGAGTGTAATTTGCTGGCGGAATGGACTGAGACGAGAGGAAGAGTGGTTTTTGAGCCAGCTAAGAGTACACTTTTGGCACTCAACGTGCACACTAGTAACCAGTGGAAAGATCATCCGCTGGCGCTTAACGGTCATGAAGTGAAGGTGCAAGAGAGCTCGAGGTTTCTCGGAATGCAACTCCACCGATCAGAGACGGGAAAGCTCCAAGGAGAGGCTGTCCTCGGGACCGTCAAGAAAGGATTGCGACTACTTAAGAGTCTTGGGCGGAAGTCAGAGGTGGGGTATAAGACACTCCGCGCTTCTTTGAAGACGGGGTTGCGGCCGACTTTGACATATGTACCCGCAGCATTAGCGCACACTGGCATCTCCCAAGTCCAGATGGACAAGCTGGAGGCTGCCCAGTCTATAGCTCTACGCGTGTACACCGGTGCTCAAAATAGTACGCCTCTCCTCTGTCATCGCATTAAAGCTGCTTGCGAACCACTTCAGGAATATTTAGTTCACCGCGCTGCCTATAGCGAGGCCCGGGTTATAGAATCCCCCACGTGGACGTCAGTTCTCACACAGATCGTGCGAGCAACCAGTACTTCACTCGACGAATCTTTTCCTCGGTCAGAATACCAGGGCAAGATTAATGGTCTCAGGTTTGTGGGAGATGAGAGAGAGAGGAGGTGGATGCTGGAGCGGAGGAGCGCCGGGCGCGAGATAGTTGATGCTCTTTCTGGAGATCCTGGCCAAGAAGCGTGGACGGATTGGCAATGGAGACGAGTGAGAAAGATACGGAAGGGGCTAACATTGGA
>MJMS01000046.1:0-191517 GCA_002018275.1 Huntiella bhutanensis | reverse complement strand
ATTCAGAGTGGAAAACTCGTGGATGGACCATGCAAGAAGAACATCTTTCTCCTCGTCGGCTCTACTTCACTGATTCAACCATTCTATGGCACATCAATTGTCCAATAGTTGTGTACCAGGATGCAGATTTTATAAACGAGCTCAAGTGTCGAACTGAATGTTTGGACACCAGTTCAATTTCGCCATTCACTTTGATAGCGGCTTATTCTTCCCGTAAATTGACGTTTCCCGGCGACAGAATCAACGCAATTGCCGGGCTTTTAAAAACCCGAGGGATTGACCATATTTCGGGGATTCCTACACGCGACATGCAATATTCCCTTTGTTGGTCCGTTCTGGGCCCGCCTGAACCATTCATCGACCAGTTCCCTAGCTGGTCCTGGGCTTCGAGAGACTCTGTGATAGAATGGTTCGACCGTGACGACGTACGTGACTGGGCCAAATGTAAGATCCTACATGCCCACACGAGACCGCAGAAGAAAATATCATTATTACGCCAAATGGGTTTCCCTATATCTGTGTTTGATCACCTGTCTGATAGTCGGCTTCTCATACGAGTGAGAGCTAAACGTATCCGAAGGTATGAAGATTATAACCTGGCTATTGATGTTGAATTGAACCGTGCAGCATCACGTTGCTTGGAAGTTCCTATGTATAGAACCTATGACGGCAACATCGCCTATCTTGTGATCGAACCCTTTACTCCCCAAGACGTTCGTAGCGGTAGCGATGCTATCCATGCTCGACGTATCGGGAGGTTTACGAGAAAATCAAAGTACAGTTTTGGGGGTTGTCTTAGACGAGAAGTTTATGAAATAGACAACTACTACCTGCCTCCGTTAGGTCGTCTTGCCAAAGCTCGTCTTATGGCAATTCAAACTCTGACGATTCTAAAAAGACGACGCATCCCAAGACTTGTAATACACCAGAAGGCTTCGGTTAAATGCAAGAGGGACAAAGTGTTCGACGGACCACAAAAGACACCACAGAATTTGGATGCCATCTTACCCCAGCGCCATCAGCGTCCAGATGATATCCTCGCAGTATTCGTGTTGACCTTTTTGTATTTCTATACACCACCTGCATTATTTCTGGTGTTGTTGTGTTATTTTGCGTCACTGGAAGAATTCCCCAAGTTAAAATCGTCGAAGCCCGACCGGCCATTGCAGCCAAAGCGGTCAGATGGCAGTGGAGTAGACGTCCTAGCTGACCATAGGGGGGTTGTAAATCAATCACTCGTTAGCGCAATAAAGAGACAAAAGCGTCGTCGTCAAGCCCTGCGCCAAAGGCGAAGAAAACCGGTTCGCCGGCCGTTCTTCGGCTATAACGCATTCAAAGACTACGCATCTAAATTCCGAAATATCATGCTACATTAACGCAAACTTTGGGAATAATTCTGGTGCTTATCTCTCAGAAAGACATCCTATACTCTCGCCTGGAACGACTGGCCCTGAAAGCATGAGAAAGACCTTGTCACTAGAGTTTAACGGCTACTAAAAGGCCACTGTGGAAGACCATTATAATCTGCCTTACACCCCGCAGTGTCTTGCCCCGAACTCATTAGTGGCCGAACTCTATGTATGTACATACATAGAATGATGAATTTATGGAAGCCCAAGTTAGGAGAGACCCGGTCAAGACACTCATTAAACTGCTCTATGGTTACGATGACGCCTTGCTCTATCCGTTGGTAATTCTCATGCGGGGGAATCTGTTTGCTCCGTAGCGACGGATCGAGCTCTTTGAGCTTGCGTCGTCATAAGCAGGCTCCTACGGTCTACTTACACAAGACTTGCGCCTGCGTGTCTTTCTTCCCCCTTCGTCTCCGCCTACGTTCAGTTATACATTGAGTACATTTCCTTCTTGTCTTATTCTCTCGGTACAGCTTATTGATTCGCTCTAGCTGGTTTTTATTTTCTGTTGTTCTCTTTACTTTTCCTGAACTCTCCTTCCTCTCTCTCTTATTTACTTTTCGTTAATTTCTTGGTTTTTGGGTGCGGTCTGTTTCTCTTGGGGGTGGTTCATATCTGATTTTAGTGGGGTTGGATGTTTTTGTTTTCGTCTTTGAAGTAGTTGGAGCCCACCTGTTTGTACTTATGAAGTCTTCAGCTAGTATATACGAATCTTGTGGTGCTCGATGGTCCTCTGGCCGCAGCCTTATCCATTAAGCACGGGGTTGTTCGTGTATTACCCGGGCTTTCACTCTAAACCAAGCATCCATATGAACACGTGATATTTCGCGTGCGGCGGCTACCTTTTTTAGTAGGCAAGCTTAAAACGTAGACAACTCTCAAACATTCCATAATACTTTTTTTTTCTTGTTCCTATACTCTCTAAACACGCCATCCGTTTGCTTTTGTTCACCTGACGTCAGAACTATGTCCCGATTAAGGCCGTGGGAATTGGCATGTGCGTATGGTCCTTCCACTATTGATCAAACGTGTGTTCTCCGCACGGTGAAATGTACGCTATCACAGTGCACACACATATATTCACTCGTGCTACGACAGAAGGTATCGGGTGATTTTTAGCATTACGTCCACAAACTTCCTCTGTTGTTCTTTTCACTCTATTATTTCACCAATGTATGCTGCCGAACTTCTATATCTCCCTCATAGCCCGCTATTTAAACCTCGGCGTTGGAAACGCTGCTATTCAGGTTATCCACCCATCCTCTCATGGCATGCCCATTTATTATTCCCGTAGCCCTCCGGATCTTCATACACTGGTCGTTGCTTGCGGTAAAAAATAGACATGTATTCCTTTATCAAGAGCGTCTCTCAAGTACAGGTCGTTTATAACGGCGCCATGAGTTGCCCGGACAGTGTATTTGCTGCTCAATGAGTACATTCTAGAGGTAGGAGTGATAATACGGACTGTAACTCTAGTGTTGTCACTACCAGCAGTGGTGGGGGGAAAGCCAATGGGTGTTGTAACTATGAAGGGTCAAAGAGAAATTGTTTTAGATGAGGCTTGAGGAGCCATTATCGCAAGCATCGGCGTGTGTTCTACAGGCGTTGTCGAAGAAAACTCTGGAGCCGGCTGGGTACAGGTTTGGCCGTCAGTTCAAATGATCAGAAGGTCTGGGGGCATCTTTCCTCGACCCGGAAACTTCCGGACGCGGAGAAGACACAGACCAGTATGTGTTCGAATGACAAATAATGGCCAGCCCCAGCCCTCGGCATATTTATACGTCTTGAGCTATGAATTGAAATCAGGGATATAAACCAGGACCTCATCTTCAGTAGCTCGCACATAGAACTGCACGATCTAGAGATCTCTTACATTAGCTTAATTAGGCAAGACATCCATTATCAGCGCCGCAATGAGCTTCTGACCTGCGCCGAACTCCCGGACTTGCTAAGCTGGAAAAGACTCGCTTCTAGAACTCGAGGATCATCACGCGCTTGTACGGGACACTGCAACCCTGGCATATGCGTGCCAATCTGCGCTGCAGTATCAAGGCCGCTTTAATTGCCAGACATCCTTCAAACTTGCTGTACATGCTGTGGCGTCTAGCGGGTAGACCTCTGTAACCACTGCAAAACGCCACGAACGTTACAGTAGGACACTGTGACGTTGAGACATCGCTATCAGTGAGTGGCACGCATGTAAGCTCCTCTAATCAACACTGACGTTCAACACACTAGTGAACGGAGCCGCCAGCTCCGCTTGTCGGCTCACACCAAAGCTGTGGCGACAGTATACAAGAGCAAAGCAGCTCCCCGCAACCCAGGGTAGAATAGCATACGATAACCTATATCACTATATATTTCAGAACTCCCTTATGTTTGTATTAACTTCAACAGCGCAATGCATCGGTGCAGACGATAAATACGAAAACAACAACAACGGAAAGCATCACTTCTTCGGCGACCGCTAGACCGTCCAACTCACAGGATTGCGGTGAGCTTACTGCCATAGCTGTTCTGTCTTCTTTTATGTTTGTACGCAAGAGAGCCAGCATGCGTAAATGTATTTTTGTTGTGGACATACAAGTGCGCTCACCTCATTGGAATTTGTCCGCAAACGTGGGCCCTGATGGACATAGAGTAGAAACAACAAAGTAAACAAATCTCACATTTACTATCTTTTGAACTACTGTGTCGTACATGTGTACAGTATGCGGCAATTTATGTCACGAGTTATGATAGCGTTTACAAATGTCATAACTTGCACAAGCGCCATTCTGCGGAAAAGCATTTGAATGAAGGTCTCCCCCACCGTCTTCTAGGGAACTCAATTTCCTCGCTGCCGGCTGGAAAGCCATCGAGTTCAGCAAGGGCTTCTGCTTCATGGCCATTAAGTGGCTGGCTCAGTCTATGATGAATCTGGACATCGATATGGGAGACCACCCGATCGTAGGGACCGACACCCAGACATTTGTGGAAGATTCCGACTTCGACATTGAAGATGAAGGATACTGCTCTGGATCTGGCAGTGAGTTTGAGTATGAGTCTGATGCCGAGACTTGGAGCGAGGCTGAGCTTGAAGACTTGGAATATCCCGTTCAATTCCGCAACAAGTTCTTCATCAACTGGAATGTCATCATTGACGAGCTCAAGCGTCATTCTCACTCTCGTTCTTACAAGTCTCTCATCAAAAGACTCCTCAAAGCTCTCGAACAAGTCTTCTGCGAGTTGGTCGGCTCTGAAGGGGTCGAGAGGTTTGCCCCATACATGACCTGTGTGGACATGGAGCGCACCCCTGGCAACTATTATCGTGACGAACTTCTGAGAAAGAGATTCCAACTGAAAATTGAAGTCAATGTAAGTTCTTGTAGTCTTCAGTTCATCTTCAATGACGCAACGCCGATAGATAGTTACTAACACACTGATAGGTTTGCAGCGGTATTAAAAGCCGTGTCTTTTGGGACAACCACACCGGCCATATCCGTGGCTGCTTACCGACCAAAGATGTCATGGCCTGTCGTGATAGATATGTTCTGGCACTGCATAACCTTCTCTATCGTTTCACGTTTCCCAACGTCTCAGAAATGCCTGCGTTAAATCACGGGGATTCTAAAAGCCAACAGGAAGGACCTCCAGTGCCAACAACACTTGGTCACGAGCACCGCGCTGCTGGTGGCCACAAGATGATCTTCAACCGCAATCATCGAAAAATCCAAGTTGTGTCGCCGAATGCGGCTGCCATTGTTTGGCTGGCTGACCATGTCACCAAGGAATATGATCCTGTCACTAATGATTACCCACACCATGTGAACCCAACTGTAAGTATACCCCAAATCCTTGGCTATATATCGTGACATGCTAACATCAACTCTAGTCTTATTTTCTATCTCGGGACTCGGGCGATTGGAAGGAACATGGCCGGAAACTTGCGAGTGTCACCTTCCGAGTTCCCACTCCCACATTTATTGGTAACATTCCTGATGGGCCATATAATTTCACTAGAAATCCGTCTACGGATCACCTGTTGCAAACCTTCATCAAAGAGAAGATGCCTTCTATTCGGTTTTCGCAGTCCACTTCCACCGAAGTCTTATTCAGCAAACGATCCAGGGTTGTCTCTGAAGTTGAAGATTCCGACGGGCCGCCTTCCAAGAAACGCCGCAGTAGATAGAGTTTAATGCACCAGAATATCATCTGTTTACTTTGTTTTATAACTCTTCAAAGAAGCAAGTAAACCCAGTGATTAACCATGTTTTCGCGATGGCAGTCATATCATGTATAGACACACAGGCCCATCAATAACCATGGTCGTTCTCGCCCGCAGTCAACCTGTAGGCCATGCCTGGCTCCCCTCGCTCAAACCAAGCAGACAACACCACTGAGCTCCAAAACAAACCCCCACTCTTTCCTATGTCTACAGAAAATAGAAAACTAGAAGGTCTCGTGTATAGATAAGATAGCCGGCTAGCAGCTCAAATTGAGCATGCCATATCCCTAGATAGGATAATAAGCATTTATGATTATAAAAATAAAAAAATAAAAAGCCATGGTCGTTGCAATCCTTGTTCGCAACCCGCTTCGGTGAGCTCGGTGACCACACACCCGGTTTCCTAATTTGGATGTGTGTTAATTCTGCCGGTACCAACTGACAGCGCAAATTCGGCGCCAGTACCAATACTCCCCATCAACGAATTCACAACCAAAATAAGGTATCATGAACGACAACAGAGTTATTATTCAAGAGCTTGAACCAGAGATCAATGACCCAATGCGCGCCTTGTTACTCAAGGCTGTCGCAAAGCAGAAGTTCAAGCCAAGTTCCCCTCAGAACAACGACTCTCAGGAAGCTATCTGCTAGAAGGAAGATGTACTTGGCTACGGACAAGACATGGCGTAGGCTAAAACAATTTCAATGGCTAAGGATATAAGTATCTCAATTTTCCGTTTTGCCTCACCTCCGTTCCATTTGAAATCTTGACGGGCGCATTTTTTTTTCGCAAGTTGTCGCAATTTGTTCTGTCGTAAAATGACGTCATATCTTATCGGAATGTCTTACATGAATCCTTTGCGACAGAGCCGCCAACTTTTGTTTTTCGTGATAGGCCTTCGACAAAATCGGCTCTACCCGGTGAACCACAACCGACCGATGTGTGGTGATGATGAATCGGACCCCACCGGAGACTGACCTACGTAAATCAAAGTTTAAAATGATGTGTAATCAACTTAGAAAAGAGCCGAGGTTCCACCAACGTCAAATAGGCATCCATGGCCTTTAAGTTTGGCTTGCCTACACCGCAAGAGTTAAATCGATTGAGCCAGACGCACAATCTTCCTACTTAGAGTTCCGGGACCCAGAATTCCCGGGCTTAAAGGGCCATGGGACCCACAATTTTCAAGTAAAATTTAGAATGGAGAAGGGTTCCTGCCTACAAAGTCAACTCCACCAGCCGGGTTTTGTGACTACACGAAGCTTTTCTATTTCCCCGCCAGACTTTTCCCAACTTCTTCTTCCTTTTCTTTTCCTCATCGCAGCACGTACATATTTCCATCTACCATCAATTCAACTTTTGTAAGTCATCGCCTCCGGCATTTTATTCAACTGAAGTGATTCAAATAATGATTGTTAATATAGTTTGGCTTTCTGATTCGGATCAGCTATCATAATTGTGTTCTAGCTGTATCGACTCCAGACACACCGACAGTCTCGCCACTGCACCAGACAACAACTGCTTTTTACCAACTATCAACCCTCTGACAAACGCCAGCATCTTCCGATGATCACGCCATGTGCTGGCTGTGGTTCTCGTCGTCTTTGCTTAATCCGTTGTGGCTTCGCTTGGGCTAACGTTGGCCATTGCCGGTCACATTAATACGTACGAATGTCTAGCCAGAAGCTCCGGGCCCCTCGGCACCCGATGACCGTCGTATCTAGAGACAGCGGTGCGATCCCTGAATAAAACACACCGCAGCGTCGCTGCAATAGGCGGATCAAGTAGTCTCGTATCGTCGGCTGGGGTAACCCCCAAGACATCCGGAGGGGCGTCAACGGAGGATCAGGTAGTGAGGACAGGGCTGTAGAGTGCTAGTAACTGACCTTGTCTTCGGGTAAGCAGTTCAGGCACATGGTTGGCCGATCTCCTCAACATCGTGGTACACAATTTGAGTTCTAGACTAACTCAGTGCCCATCCTTTCCCAGGACTTTCTTCAGCTGTACCCCCAACAACGAGCACTAACGACGAACACCAATGACGAACACTGACTACCAATACCAACGCGACCAACCACCGAAAGCCAGCAGTCGGAGCCTTCGGTTTACTATTTCACGGGCTGTGGGGATCACCCGGTAGCTCGATTCAGTCGACCAGGCGGTTAACGGTGGTGCCAACACTGACGTGGTTCTGGTGTTCAGCACCTCAACGGTCGTTTGTGTGGGAGACTGGTGGCTGTCGGTAAGTTGTTTTGTCAGCATCGGGGGATTAGGAAGCGGGCCCCGACGTCAGTTGTTCTTGTTCATCTTTGTTTTTTCAGCTTGGCCGGTAGTGGGGGTCTTAGACCGCTGGGGTTCGACTTCATCTTGGATGACTTCGAATGGGTTACCAGGTAGAGTCGGTGGTTATGCCGACTCTACGGGGCACGATCCGGCCAACTCCTTTTCTTCTTACTTCTTTGTTTCTTACTTGGCCGGTCGTGGGGGTCTCAGACCGCTGGGGTTCGACTTCATCTTAGATGACTTCGAATGGGTTACCAAGTAGAGTCGGTGGTGATGCCGACTCTACGGGGCACGACCCGGCCAACTCCTTTTCTTCTTACTTCTTTGTTTCTTTCTTTGGCCCTCATCTTTCGATGATGTGACACTAATGCATGTGTGATTTTTAGTTATGTGGAGGGCACGCTTCGTCTTCCTCCTTATACCATTTACAGAAAGTGTACTGTCGGTATAATGATATATACACACTAACACCAATTGAATGAACATTATCCCGTACTCCCGGAGGAAATATCAGCGATTGTCAATGCTTCCATGGATAGCATGCCTGCTGTGGATACATGTCAAGCTAGCTGGCCGATACATCGAAATGTGTACACCAAAAATAACCACTTACTGCGTATATCACGATGAGCGCCTAACAAGCGTGTATTCAAAATAAAAGATACCTACAAATTCCCTCCATTATTTTTCAGAAGCCATCACTTCACTTATACCTCCAAACTTCCATACCAACACCAGATACTACAAATCCCCCATCAACGGCTTCCACACTGCCAGCGTCTGAAACTCCACTATACCGGTCATCCGCCAATTCTATCTTGATACCTCCACTTATGACCCCCGTGACTCTCCAGAACTTCACTCGTTGGTCGTTACTTGCTGTAACAAAGAGACATTCATCGCTCGATAATGACACATTCGCCATAGCGAGGCCGTTTATAGCAGCCCCGTGAGCTCCCCGAACGGCATATTTACCGGACACTGAGTAGATTCCAGAAGGAGATGTAGTAATGCGGACTATAGCCACGGCGTTGTCATCACCTGCTGTGGCCAGAAGAAACCCGTTATCTGTGGAGGTTGAGAAGGGTTGAAGAGAAATTGATTTTGGTGAGTTTTGGTGGGCAGTTGTCGCTAGTGTGAGAGTGTATTCTGCGGGCGTTGATGAGGAAGACTCTGGAGCGGACCAGATGCAGAGGTGACCGTCGGTTGAAGTTGTAAGAAGATCTGGCAGAATCTTTTGTGAACCAGGGATCTCCAAGACATGGAGAAGACAAGCACCAGTGTACTTTCCAACAGCAAGTAATGTCCACCCCTTACCCTCAACATACCGATACGTCTTAACCTCTGAATTAGAATAAGCCATATGAATCAAAAACCCATCTTCAGTAGCCCGCACATCAAAATCCATGATCCGTAGATCACCGATGGGAGACTTATCAGGCAATGCGTCCACAAATACCGCTGCAACGACCTTCTGGCCTGCTCCAAGTTCCCTAACTCGCCAAACGAAGAATTCCTCGTTTCCAGAGCTCGAAAATAACCACTCATCTCCCGCCCATTTGAGACTCTGTAACCCTGAGACATGCGTGCTCAGCTGTGCTGCAGCATCAAGGCTTCTACAATCATCAGATAGTCTCCAAATCCGCACCGTAGTATCCTCCGATCCAGAAGCCATAAGCTGGCCTCCCTCTGCCACAGCCACCGTGCGAATCTCTCTTCCATGAATCCCCTTCTTAATCGTCCGGACAGCCGGTGTCCGTTGCGAGTGTACTGAGACTTGGGAAGCCTTGGTATATGCCACTCTGATAGCCCGGGGGTCTGAAGGGACGGTATGCGCGAAGACTCGGTGGGCACCACCACAGTCTACCGAGGCAATCTGTTCGCGGCGAGTCTCGTTCCAAACTATCAGGCGGGTGCTTCGGAAGCCACACAGGATAAGCTCGTTCGAGGAGAACCAGGCGCGGGAAACTACAGGGCCAAATGGAAGGGCCACTTCGTGATAGAGAGAAACAATTGGGGTGGAGTTGGAAGAGGCAGGGTTGGTTACCCGGTAGATGCGGTATTTCCCATCTCGACCAGTTGTTACAAAGCTTGGAGTAGAGCTGTTTTCCTCTGAACCAGGCACGGTGACAACGCTTGTTACTGCATCGTGGGCCCGTGGGGGTATTTCAAGGATGAACTCATGCTTATCACCGTCAACAGACAAAAGGTTAAGGAAGCCCTTGCGAGAACCAATAACCAAGTATCCACCGACATATGCAGCAGCGGTAACAATGAATCGAGGGTCAACGCCTACAAGGGTAGTCTCGGATGTAATAGACGCAGCCGCGAAGTCAATGGTAACTATGCGAGTTTCTGGACTGTTGAAAGCAGTGAAAAGAACACGCGTGGTAGATGGAGATGAAGAGTCGGTCTGCAGAGAAATCAACTGCATGATCTTGCCCGACAAAGTCGCCAACTTGCAGAGACCCGTGTCAAGAGAATAGCTATACAAGTGACCCCGGCTAGTCCCAAGGACAGCACGGCCGTTGCCGGTAGCAATTATGGTTGTACAAGTCTTCATATGATCTCTGGCTTCCTCTGTAGTCTCTGCTTCTGTCCAGGTAGTTTCGGTCGCAAAGGTGCCCACAATGAGCTTACCTGACTTAGTCGTCGCCACCAGACAATCATCGGTGATGAATGCATATTGCCGGAGGTTATCAGCATTCTTCCCTTGGTTTTTTTCCTGTGCAAGCGGGTCATCTGCTAACACTGTGATATCCATAGAACTCCCCGAGTCTTCGTTGGCCTTTGCAACAGTCTCAATCACCGAGATCTTCCCATCCGCACCACCAATAGCGATTCTTGGCATTGCCTCGTGACCCCACAAGGCAGTTGACCAAAGATGTTTCCCGTCATGGTTCGCGTAGCTCCCAATGTGCTTCAACGTTTTCGTCCCTTGAGTCTCCGTCTGACTAGACATCTCAAACAACCATCTCTGAACAGTCGTATCTTCACCAAACGAATAAACCGGCAACACGAACCCCTTCTCGTCCATCTTCAACGCCTTCTCGGGGAACTTAACATGCCAAATCCGCGATAAATGCCCCATGGCCATAGCCAGCGGAACAGCCTTAGTCTCAACAAGCTTCTCCTCTTTCTTCTCAAGATGGTCACCAAAGCCCGTCTCTCTCGCCACATGTAGTGAGGAAATAGTCGTCTTTTCAGATTCCACTGTTGGTGAAATGTCCCAGATACGGATAGTCCGGTCATCACTACAACTACCCAGGAACCTCCGTGGACCAGCCGGTGTCTCGAAGACTTCTGATATCTGTACGCCGAAGATGGACCCTTCGTGGCCAGTGAATACGTGGATTAGATGGCCGGCTGGTGTACCCTTGGTATCCCAAGTATACTTCCATACCAAAATTTCACCAAAGACCGTTCCGGAGGCAACCAAAACGGCATCAGCTTCCAACCACCTTAAATTCGCCGAGTAAAGAATCGGTCTAGAGATAGAAAATACCAGTCCGACCGTAACTCCATCCGCTCCAATATCCACCGGGACCATCTCATTATGAGCCAAAATCAGCACAGCGCGAGTCCCATCAAACGGCGAAATAACACCATCATAAATCCAATCCGCCACCTGCGCCCATGGATATAAGCAATGCTCAGTCTCAAGTAGTCTATCAGCAATAGCCGCCTCAAGAGCATCAAGTTCAATAGCCGCTACATTCTGGCCACCCCAAATGAGTAGATGAGAGCCTGGTGTGTATTCCGGTGTAAAGGCAGATTTCCCAGCTGGTATACCAAGGTGGAACCCGTGGATAGATTGCCCCGGGAATACTTTCAATGAGCATAGTAAAGTTCCCTCGGGTGTTGTCCCATCACTCTCGGCATCTGGAAGATATACGTTAAGTTGATTATCTTCACCAGCCAGTAAACATAAAGTCCCAGAACGACTCTTATAAAATGACAGTGCCGTTACTGGCACAACTGCTAGCTCTCGTCGCAGCTTCAAAGTCTACCATCAGTCAGTTGATATACCTATTAACACTATAGCTTCTATCTCACCTTTTCTACACTCATTTTTGTTTGCTCCGTTCACACAATCCAAAACTTATTACCTCTGATGTCATCCCGTTGCACTCGACTCATCCGAACATATCGATATAAGGGTTCTGACAAGGGTTCATTCCATCTCCGCTAATGATTTTTCCATTGCGTCACACAGAATCCTCAATCCACTATTTAGTTGCGCCACATTACATTGCACTGCCATTTCTAAATTTAGACATTTATGAAGTTGATTTAATTGTATTGATCATAGAGACTCTATACCGATCCCAGATTGCGGCAATAGCCACTTTGTATAGCCAAAAAGCAAGAAAACAAAAAAGAGCAAAACCAAGAGATTGTACGCCAAGCCGTGAGCCATAGAAAAAACATGTAACAAAGAGTGTATCGGATAAAAAAACAAGACATAAGAAAATAGCCAGAATCGAATGGGCCGTTACTTCGATTGGCCATAGACACCACCAGTCGCCATCAAAATAGCTTAGACACGGTGGCTGTAGGGCTCATAAGCGGTACCACTGTGCTGCTTCTGCTGGCCACCAGGGAAGCCGCTGTAGCCCTGGTTGGCACCTGAGGCGTACTGAGGGCCGATAGACTCGTACTTCTCACCAGACATGCCCCGGCTCTTCTTAGAGGACGTGGGCTTGCAGCAGCAGACAGTGAAGATCCAGAAGATGCCGGCACCGAAGCAGAAGACAACGGCGAGCCAAACGGCAGTGAGGAAAGAAGTGTTCATGGAGCCCTTAGCGCCGTATACCTTGACAGTAGACTTGATAGCGGCGACAACAACACTAGAGACGACAGTACTCATGACAGCAGAGGCACCGGTAGCGACGGAGGCAAGAGTAGCCATGACCCAGGCGAAGCAGCTGACAATACGAGAGCAGGTAGCGAAAACACCCAGGAGAAGATCAGCAGCGAGAGCAATTATAGCAATGATGAAGACAACCTCAGTCCACTTGGAAACCTTCACGAAGGTCTTGAGAGCCTTGCTGATGGTTTCGACAGTGTCTGTGGTAGAGTTGGCAATGGATTCGATCTCGGTGATGTTGATGTGCTTAGCGGCCCAGTTGAACTCGGGACTGCTGCACTTCTTGGTTCCGTTGCTGTAGGTAGCGCAGTAACCCCAAACCGAGATATCATAGATGTTGGCCAGGCCGAGATCCTCAGCAGTGATGTTGCCATCTGAGGAGCTGCTAGTCAAAGACTCAATGATTGAAGAAATAGACGAGGAAGAAGAGCTAGTAGCAGATTCAATAGAGGAGATGAGGCTGGAAAGATCGGTGCGGGCATTAAGATCGCGGGAGGTGAGTTCTGAAGTGAGAATATCGGTAAGACTGTCGGTTGAGACGGAAAAGTTGCTGAGGTTCACACGGAACATGTAAAGACCCTTGTTTGTGACACCGCTAAGCGCGGCGATCAAGAGAGCCACGAGAGCTGCCGCCGTCAAGGCGAAGGGCAGAAACACGCAGATGAAGCGACCGACGTTGGCCATTTTGAATATGTGTGATGAGTTTGAAGAGGAGAGAAAAGAGGGGTAAGAGGTGGAGGAGACGAGATATATCGAGAGACTTGCTATATAAAAGAAGCTAGACAAGTTGTTTTGGGTTAGATGTCGTTGATATCAAGTCCGAAAATAGAAAGTATCTGATGAAACCAAGAATGGTAAGTAGATGATGAAAGCAAGAGCAAATCCAAACCAGAAACATCCGGAAATCCCATCCAGTTATAACCAAACGACTCTGTGTTCATGTGCTTACCCAACCCAACGTCACACACCCACCCTCGCCCGGGCTGAGTTCCTTCCTGCCCCTCCTCTTCGCCCCTCCAGAAACGCAACATCCCCACCTAAACCACGACGCTCACTACTACCCAATACTGCATACCCCTGTCGCTTTTTTTACACAAGCAGTTGCCCGAAACCAAGGGCTTTCCGCTGCGCTATTCTTGGCCTATTCTTCCCCAGATGAACCCTGGCTTCTTTCCTCCCCTGTGCCACTTTTTTTCGCCGCTGCGCCAGCACTTGCTGAGCCCGCCTGTGTATTTTGGCTTGGCTATGTCCTTTGGGAAGTGGACGGGCGGAGTAGCTATCTAACTTGGCAGCTAAAAAGCGTGCTTGCGTATCCCCTTACTGATTGCAAGATCCCACACCATCCATCCGCAGCACCAAAGCCAAAGGATGTTGCCCTAGAACATCACCTTTTAGTCTGACATGCACCAATTTCCACTTCCGTCAACAGGCACCAGTATTTTTTTTTTCCTCCCTTCTACTCTGCAGCGTCTATTGAAGGCTCTGCACAGGTGACGTAATGAGCTTGGTCGATCTGGAATTGCACCCTGCACGACAGGGGGAAGAACCACTGAAGCGGCCATTTAGCGCGGTAGAATACGGAGCTCCTCCCGTAGTTTTCTACGCCACGATCGGCAAAAGCGGCTGCGCCTCGTGTGCGTGGCGTGGGAGGAATAACGCTCTGTCGGTTGGTTTCATGTGGGTAGTTACATACGGATAGAGAATGTTGAACGGTCTAGATGTATTGAATAGAGCAAGTGCATATTGTAAGTGGGTAGAGTAACTTCGTTATGGTTCACTATGGTTCACATCAATAGCGCTTGCTTGCCAATGGATATGCCGTCATAACCCAAAAGTCTAGCCTTTATAAGCCCAGACCAACAGACGGATATATCTCCAGAATCTAGAATACCAAAATCCAATCCAGTTATTGCATCTACACTCTCACTTGAACTTGGTCACAGTAATTCTCATCGTCCCGATATATCCCCTTAGAAGCCACCGGAACACTACACTAAAATCTCGTGAAACCCGTCATTTCTTAGTCAGGGGTGTTGTTCACTAAACTACATTGTATCTTTTTGTCCCCAAACTTTTGCTCGTCGGTCAATCCTACGGAGACATTCCCAATCATCCTCCAGATCTACACTTAATATCCGTCGGGCGACACTACTAGACCACATGTCAGCCCGAAACCTCATTTTCTGACCGCCTTTGACATCTGACGGGCAATTAAAATACTACATAACCTTCCTTCAAGTGTTTGCCGCGAGAGGCCTCTTTTTGCCCATCTCACGAGCCAGTCACTTATAGAATTCCGCTTTTGTTTGCCTACGCAATCAGCGGTAATAGCCGCCAATCCATGGACAGACTCGATGGTAGTGTTGCGTCTACATCAATAAGTTCCGTCAGTGCTTGTCTAGGTGTACACATCTTGAATCGTCCCTAGATCCATTCATCTTCAGATGATCCGTAGCATGGCCAAATTAACCAGGTCTAACCAGTAACTCAGCCCAAAATCGGCCACTATCACGGCTAACCGGCCTCACTCCAGACCACCTCATGGTCAAAGCCGCTAACTCTAATCCAGCCCACCTTATTCATGCTCCCAACTCGGCACGCGCTTCCGTTAAAATCCTGCAAAGCTTACGAGTCGTAGAGGCTGAGCTCCACAAACCCACCAGCTATGGCAACCACAGATGTCCCAACTCACCTGCCACCAAAGTCACATTGTCTTTCCTCGGTAGTCCGATGCTATGGGACAGATTTACATACATATGTACATACATACGCACGACCAACCGGTTTTCCGCACGTCAAAACACTGACAACCATGATGAGGCACTGTTAGGCTTCCATATATCACCAGTTATAGAAACTAGAGTCTGCCCTGTAGGAAGCAAACAACATATTCCCGTTCTTGGCGTTGACCCCGCTTGTTCCGACTTCCACACCGCTATCTATGTCCTATGTATCCCCGCATTTATGTCGGACCATGTCAAAGACAACATCAAAGTTTTCAAACGAAGTAGCCCATATGGCAGGACACTCACCCTTGAGGCTCTCTTAACCACACCAAGTGACTGTCACCCGGCACCTGGTCCAAGCCCAAGCAGTAACCCTCAGCCCAAACACCCATGTCATTTCTCCCAAGAAAAAAAAAAATCCCCCGGAAAAAAACATCACGACCTCCGCCGAGCACCGAAAAAAAGAATTGAACACCCAGGTTTGAAGGTCCGGTTGAACCGGAACATTAGGAATTGAGCCCAATGCGGGGGTCGAACCCGCAGCCTTGAGATTAAGAGTCTCACGCTCTACCGATTGAGCTAACCGGGCGGGTATTTGTTCTTGTTGTATATATCGGTCTAATCGGATCCCATAACCGCAGAGTTTTCACACCGGGCCCGGTTTTGTGGGTCTGCCCCGGTTTTAGATCCACTTTGTGGGTGGTTACCCTTTTGGGGTTTTGGTCCGTGCTTGCACATGCTTGCTGTTATTAGGGTTTGGTGTGGTCATCGATAGGGTTGTGTTCACTGATATCAGACAACAACAGCAACATTAATCAGATTCGAAATCTTGTCTTTAGTAATAGTGGATGACTGAACAAATGGTGTCCCAGAATATACCCAACATATACATGTCTGATTACGTGTCACCTTGGTTCATTGTCTTGGCAGTGACAACCTCATGGTGGGTAGCAGATGGAGAATTACAAAACATGCCTATGGATGTGGTACCATAACAAGTTGCAGACGTTGTGATACTATCCCTCTATACATTCATGCATACCTACATATACGCAAGTATGCGTGCACAAACATACACTTCAATAGGCTCCCATTAACAACCAACTCCGTCTCCGTCCCGTCCGACTTACACAACTTGTGTAACTATCCACAGAACCCTACAAGCCAACCATCTCCACCACCCACCCTAATCTCCGTAAACAAGGGTTATCACCAAATGTGACCTCCGCGCGGCCAGGATTGCCTGTTTTTCTTATCGCGACTCAGCCACAAATATAAGGCCACTGGAAATGATTGTGGTGGCGGTAACCCCGATAACCCTACATATTACTGATGATGATCATCTGCGGAAATAAACGAGATGTGAAATGCGTTTCACGTTTGAAATATTTTCAAACGCATGTGACTACGGTGTCTACGACGGATGCATAACAAACGATGCAAAAATCCACAAAGGCAAACTGACGCGCAACAAAAAACACAACGAAAAACTGATTTGTTCATGATGCTTCATGCTTCATGCATTGCGTCAGACAAAATGCCCATCTTACTTCTCACCGTACACAGAAAGGCGAAAGGACATGTATCAATCACACGGCATCACCAATACCAACCAATATCATGTCGTGCTGAAGCAAAGAAAAATCTCCACAGAAGGAAGCCGTCAAAAAGTGCAGGTACTGGTACTTCTCAATCTTGCACAGGTGACTTGTTGTACAGAAGAAGGCATCTCCGGCAACGTATAGAATCACAAAGAAGCCGTTAGATTTTGATCGGTCATGGAAACTCAGGATACCAAGCCCACGAGCAGATTAAGAGCCTGGATAAGGAAAAAGCCAACGTAAATCGAGAGTAACGCCCGCTCCTGGAACCATTGCAATCACAAGATAGCAACGCGAAGGAAGCAATAAAAAGTGAGAAAAAAGCAAAAAACTTAGGCAAATTGCAAAAAGGTGTTAGCAAAAAGAAGCACCCCTTGGCCTTTGGCCCTTGGAGTTCCAGCTTCCGTGCCAGTGACTCATCCGGCGGCACAACTAAATTCTGGTGCACAAGACGAGACAACAAGGTGATAAAAGCCGATAATGTGACACCCCTTTGACGAAAGAGGCAAATTACAGCATGGTCACAAATGTGTCGATAGATGCCTAGAGTACGGCACCAAGATATGCAAGAAGATGCCAGTTGGAGAGCAAAGAGCAAGAAATGAAACAGTGAAGTGTTGGCATGTCGCGCGACAAACGTCTAAATAGGGGGCCTCAAGAATTGTATAGACAATGGCGTTATGATTGCGCAAGAATCTCTGCAAATAAAAATGTGTTGGGGAGAGTGACGCGGTGACGAAAACCGAGAAAAACACACATGTCTCTGAGAGAAATGAAGGAAGCTCAGATCTTGATCGCTCTCAGACACGCACGCGCTGCAGTACACGTACCAAGTCCAAGGACGGGGTCAGTAACAGGGCCAATCGTCGTCGAGGTACAGCTTTCTGCGAGAATAGGCCAGCGCACGAACAGCCTAAGTGACAGAGCTGTCGAACCGTTTACTAGGGATTTCAAGAAATCCCAATGGGCCATGGGACAGGGAGAAGCTAACCTGGGGGCGTCTCGAAAAAAAAAAAGAAGGGGTGATGTATGATCTGTTCTGGATAACGGGGCGGATATGCGTTTCAGGGATAGAAAAAGGAGAGAGGTACCATTCATGGTTGCCCAGCGGCCAGCCAAACATATCTGGCACAGGAGGGCTTCAAGACATGGAAAGACACGTTTCCAACGAGAGACCAATGATTATGGACGGCTGCATGTTGTATCGTATCAAGAACATGTAGGCGCAGTCAACGACGCAACCAAAGAAACAATCCGATCAGACAAATACACAGAAAACACACTCACAAGTTCCTTCACTCGCAAGGACCTCGGATGTGAAGTGAGGGCCAACAACCAACGTCGTGATCCGCCACTATAACATCCAACAACGGTGGAGTTCAGCTGGGACCCCCCATGAATTGTGATAAGCTTGCATGTTACCATGAGCCGGTGAGGAAACATGGGGCTCTTAATGCACAATCAGCCCGAAACCATAGACAGACAAACGAGACGAGATGTGAAGCTAGTGACATGACATGAACAATAAGTACATAGCATGCAGTTGCAACAACATGCACTGCTGTGAATTGCGACGGGACAAGGTCTTGAAAGGGTCTCGGGATCGGTCAAGGTGATAAACGAGCCAGGCCGTATTGCCGACCCTGGATAAACATGCGCGACAAATCTGTTCACAACCGGGGCCCCGGCGTGCTTACGCCTGTCTTTTTGCCTTGATAATTTTGATAGACTCGGCGAATGTCAATGCGAAATGAACTGAGCGGGCGGCGGACACAAGCAAACTGCAATAGAAAAAAAAACGAGAAGGCGGGTAGAAATGGCTGAAGAGGCGGACGAGGAAAACGGGGTCCACAAGTTTTGCATCGGAAAACTGGGCGGATAGCAAGTTGCGTGGGACGTGATCCCCCTTCTGGACGGGTAATTAGTGGCTCTTTAGATTACCAAAAACAGCTCCTAAGACGGACAAAAGGGCGTTGCGCTTGCGACAAAACGGCAAGGAATGGCGAATGACTGATTGCAAGCGGCTGTGTCGGAGATGCGATAATCAAAGAGACATGACAGACGTGACTGGTGATTTGTCTTTTGTCGAACAAATACTATAGGCCGCGATATTGGAATGGGAAAAAAGGAAATTTCTGTAAAAAGGAGACAAAAAAGGACCAGAAAGCTCGGTCAGAAATGCAGACGCAGACACATAATGGAGGCCTGCATGTCGAGTTACTGTCGCAGAGATAGCAGGCTGGCTTCATGCGTCGACCTGCTGACCTTTTCCGTGGGCGAACCAATGAAAAGTGGAGACAAATAATAAGTGTGGATACGCTTTCGTGCTTCAGAGTGGAGACGCCACAAGTTGACGAGATACGGTAGGAGTAAAAGAGGGGGCGGCAACAAGGCCAGCAACAAAAAGCCAAAAAAGCAAGTTATGCCAACCAGGGAGGAAATAAATTGTCGATAAATTACGCCACCGTCATAAAAGGCCTGCAACCGGGTGAGAAAAGTGCTCAACAGGCTAGGCGGCCTATGCTGCAAGCTGCTAGGTCCGGGTGCAAAAACGGATGTAAAGCGAAGGAATAGAGGGGTTCTGTAGCGTATTCTGGCGTCATCGATGAGTTGCTGAATTCGTTCGTGGTTTCGGCCTAGTGAGCGGACGAGGGAGGTGTGCGAGAGCGAGGGAGAGGCTGACAGAATGGAGGCAAAGTGAAGAAAATGGACCGTAAGTGGACAACGCAGGGGATGCAAATCAAGTATGGCGTTGGGGAATAAGTCGGGTTGTTGTAGCGAGAAGGCGAGAAGCCATTGTGTTGGTAACAGGCCGAGGATAGATGGTGGTGGAAGTTGTGAGAAACAAAGGAAGAATTTCAGGCGAAGATGGAGATCAGTCGAGAGGCGGTGGACTATTATATTCGATGGAAGGAGGTATTCATCTGGTCGAGAAGTCGAGATGGTGACTAGAAGCCGTCGATTGAGTTGGAACCCGGGCTGACGATGAAGCCATTTTGAGTGCTGGAAGAGATGAGTCGTGATGCAGAACTGTTTGCTATTGAAGGAGAAGAAAAGAAAAGAAATGAAGAACGAAGATGAAGACGATGACAAAAGAAAGTGTGAGAAATGAAGAAGTTGGGTGACAGAAGGCGATGCCAGCAATTCTGTGTTGGTACAGGGGAGCCACAGTCAAACGGGCGCAACAATACCTGGGCTGAGGCGACCAAATGGCCGATAAGACCTTATCGCTGTCATTTATGAAGACCGAATGCATAACTGCACTAAGTCATTGGTCGATAGTGGGCTCTTTAGGCGCTAAAACAAGTTTTCGGCGACCCACAGAAGCTCTGTGGCGCCTGCTGATACCCACCAATTGATCCCGTCCGACAGCGTGTGGCTGTTGAGTTTTGTGAAATCTATGAACAACTTCTCATGTAAAAGAGTTTGTACCGGTGACCTCTATTCACTTTGCAGTTACCTCAGGGGGGCTTGGCTGCGCGGTGACAAGGGAGAGTGCAGTTAAGTCTCATTGAATACAAAAACAGGCGTTGATTGGCTGGGTGGGCTGGATACTAGCTCAACGCTAAGGCGAAAAACGGAAGCAGTGGCTATCGTGGTCTCTTCGGCATACCCCTGTATTTTTACCCTTCTAGGCAAGTGTGTGGTTTGAGACTTTACAGGGTGTCAATTTCGGGATCTGTGGCACTAAACGTGTTAGGCTGTTGGCCTCTAAAAGTGAGAGCTAAGTGGGCAAAAGCGCGTCGTTGGGCGCCACAGAGCCAAAAATATAAAAGGAAGCCATCCCCCCGCAACTTGCCAAAACCGTGTTGCGCGGTAGTTCTGACCACCAGCATCACGCTCTCCCCCTGCAAAAACATTATTCACTTTGTTGCACACCATTCACAGCGTCTCTTGACTTTTCTTTGTTTACACATTCTGAAAGTCAACAAGAGCTGTTCTCTCTCGCTGCTTTGCATCACACCTTTACACGTGTCTACTAACCCTCAACCCTCAACCCAAACCCCACTTCAAGTGAACCACAAGGCTAGCTACCTGTTGTTCATCATCACCAACATCTCTCAGCCTCGCGATACTTGACTACGCCGTCCATCACTTTGGTGTTGATCGTCGTCGTGTGTGTCGTCGTTAGTCACTTGTCACTTGCTCAATAGAGTTGTCGGCTTCCTCTCCTTTCAACAGTGTCCTACCATATTTAGCAGGTCTGTCTTCCTGTTGGTCCATCTGAAAACGATTGGACTCTTGAAGCAGCTTCTCAATTTTTTCTTTCTTTCTATCTTGCATTTCGATTCGTCGGCATCTCCCCGTCGATCTCAACCTTCGACGAGCGGCACTGATCTCGCGAGAAGAGCCAACCATCTCATTCTATTGAACGTTAACTCTTCCCACTCGCATCGTCAGAGACCGCCAGTCACCGGTCGTTGTTAGGGGATCTACCGTCTGTCGTCTTGCGTCTTATTCAGCGTAGACAATAGTACAAATACGATCTATCCATTTCCGTTTGACTTGACTTGCGAGTGTGGTACTGTTCAATCAGTCGACCTCTTTCCTTTTTCGCCTTTACTTGCCTATTCGGTGTTGTCTTGCCTCTTTCGAGCATCACAACCGCCTAAAATCAACAACCCGCGACTGTAGGGGAGACATTTACTTGTTCATCTCCTTCATTCGGTATGTGCGCCCCCTATATCTACCTCTTTGCTGTTGTCGAAGTTGTTGCCAATTGGGGATGAAGTTTCTGCATGTGAAAGAGAACAGGATAAGACGAGAGGGAATTTTCGCAGCTATGCATTTGCTCGACCTGTTTCAGCCTTGTTGTGTTTTTCGGCACACCTGAAGCTATCGTCAGTGATACTCTGTTCAATTCATCCTCCCCGCATCCTCTATAAAGCTCTCATTTGTTACACAATTCGTTGTGTGCTGTTGTTCTTGTTTTCATTTGGCTTAACTTGAGGGTGTACCCATTGTTTCTGTGACCTGGTCTTTGACTAACGCGTTGACGTTCCGCAGCCTCTCCCAAAAGGATTTTCATCATGGAATCCCTTCAGAGTCATCCTATGAACCCGGCCCAGGCCAAGGCCTTTACTGCGCCCGGTTCTTTGGGCTTCGGCAATGCGGCTGACGATAAGTCCGCTGTCGCCAACTTGCCGGCTACCCCTGCGGCCACACCGGCGAAAGAGGCTGGTTCTGGTCTCACGCCCACCCTGCAGTAAGTCTTTGCGCATATTGTGGATGCTTTTGTTCTCAAACATGAAAGCTTACAATTACCAGAAACATTGTGGCCACAGTAAACCTCGACTGCCGTCTTGATTTGAAGACCATTGCCCTCCATGCGCGCAATGCCGAGTACAACCCCAAGCGTTTCGCTGCCGTCATCATGCGTATTCGTGAGCCCAAGACCACTGCGCTGATCTTTGCGTCTGGCAAGATGGTCGTGACTGGTGCCAAGTCGGAGGACGACTCCAAGCTTGCCAGTCGTAAATACGCCCGCATTATCCAGAAGCTCGGATTCAACGCCAAGTTCACGGACTTCAAGATCCAGAACATCGTCGGGTCTTGCGACATCAAGTTTCCTATCAGACTGGAGGGTCTCGCTTCGCGCCATCACAATTTCAGTTCTTACGAACCCGAATTGTTCCCTGGTCTAATTTACCGCATGATCAAGCCTAAGATTGTGCTACTTATCTTCGTCAGTGGCAAGATTGTTCTGACGGGTGCCAAAGTGCGTGAGGAGATCTACCAAGCGTTTGAAATGATCTACCCTGTGCTTCAGGATTTCCGCAAGATCTAAAGTCTTGTGGGTCGATCCTAGTTGGCGGCCGGGTTGACTTTCTCTCGGTCCTCTCGGCTACCCGATCTAGGGTCCTGTAACAATATCTACCCTCTGATGATTTGATGAACCAGTCTGCCTTATCCCGTGAGGGGACAGGTGATTGTTTAGCAAGCCGGTTCTATGGGCTTCTTGCTGTCATTTTCAATCACTCCCTTTCATGTTTGTTTATTTTGACTCTTTGAGTTTCCTTCTTTTTTTCTTTTTCGTTTATTTCTTGTTTTATTCTTTGGGATGGTTTTGTTTGTTTGTTCTTTATGCATTTGCACGGCGTTGGGTCGGAAACATGAATCGGAGACTGTGGGAGGACGATACGGGGAGTATCTGCGCGCAAAATCGCAAAGCTTGTTTTTATTTTCCCAGAAAGGGGGTCATCATTTTTAGTATGTTTAGCTTTGTACGTACGGTGCCGATTTGCGTCTTTGGAATTGACTGGAGATGCTGTTGCATACGACGGACTGTGGGTGTACTTGGAGCCGGAGTCCTTTGATACTCTAGTGATATGTACAGTATGTTGGCTAAATCAAAAACAATATACACACAAAAAATTATTAATTTAGAACCGGTTGGTTGTGAAGTGAAGTGACTTGATTAACTATTGTACATGATGTGTAGGGGTCTACAGGGTCCGGCGTTCCGATGATACTCTATTTTTGTTTTACTCTTGCTTGAGTAGCTCACTCAACACCAAACCAGGTTCTCCAGCACGACTTCCATCATCGGTAGCAACCTGATCCTTCTCATCAACGTCTTCTCTCCAGCGCCATTGCTTTTTCATCTGCTCTGAAGCCGTCCCTCTCAAGACATCTACAATCTTATCTCCCAAAACCGGCAAAAACTTGAACGCATGTCCAGAGTCTCCCGTCGCCACAAACAGGCCCTTCCATCCAGGGTGGTAGTCAATAAGCCAGTCGCCACTGGGAGTATCAGAGTACCAGCAGATACGGGTACGGGAGAAGGGTTTGGAGGCCAGACTGGTGATTGGTACAATCGTTTCGACGAGACGACGGAGATCGCGAGTTCCTTCGGAGGGGACGCGGAGGGTAGGGTCGTCAAGAGACGTCGTTGGGATAGAGGCGCTTGTAGCGGCCGAACGACCTGGGGCTGTTGGGAGGGCATGAGGGGTCGGAGTGGGGTTGAGGTAGCCGTAGGAGTGACGAGCGAGTTTGAGTTCCGGGGTAGCTGGGGGAATAATGAAGAGGCCGTTGGTGAGGTTGAGAATCACTGGGTTGGTTTTTACAGCGGCAAACTCGGAATCTGTTAGAGGCATGTAGGCGAGGGCTTGGCCGGTGGCTGTGGCACGACCACTAAGGTCAACTAGTTTGCCGGACCACGCACCAGCAGCGACGATGGTAAGGGAGGCGAGATGGGTGGTTCCATCGGTGAGTTGGGCGCCGAGAACGGTTCCTGTGGTGTCGTCGTGAAGGAGCTTTTCGGCGGTTCCGTGGATGACCTTGACTCGGTTCGTAGCGAGAACTTGCTTGTAGAGACGTGCTGTGCCGGCGCCGGCGTTGGCCCAGCCGGCGGTGGTGTTGAGGTAGCCTACATCACCGACGTGGCCAATGGCGTTGACAGACCTTTGAATCTCCTCGGTAGAGCCGTACTCAATGATCGTCTCCTTCGGGTCTTCCCCGGTAGCAACCGCCAAGGCAGAAACATTCCGCACACTATCAGCCACATACTGCTTCCCTGACTTCCACTTAACCCCCGGGTTCCTCACCCTCGCCAACTCTGCCCTCTTCGCGTCTTGAACCGGGTCATTATCAGCAATAAGCAGCATGCCCGACTCCCTGTAAATCGGGTCTGCGGGGTCCGCAAGACCACCGGGGGAAGAGTCACGCCAGATGGGCATGGAGGTGGCGGCTAGTTCGGCGTACAAAGGGTCGGCGTAGTCGGCACGGACGATGCGGGAAGAGTCGTTGGAGGCGCCATCGGGGGCGGGGATGGATGGGGCGCGGTCGAGGAGGGTTATGGTGGTTTCAGCGTAGTGAGGTGATTTTGATAGGGAAAGAGCTGTTGTGAGGCCCATTACACCGGAGCCGATGATTAGTATAGATGAAGGCGGTGAAGTCGTCATTTTGAATTGGGAATGTTAGTTAGAGAGAGAAGTTGAAGAAGGTCAGTTTGAAGGTTTCGGAGGTGACGACTTATATAGAGTGTCGTCAGGTTGGTACCCACATAGTCATACTACTACGCCCTTATCACTGTTCCTTCCCGCTACCGGTGACTCTTTCATTGAGCATGAAAACGGCTAAATCATCATGAAGATCGGCTTTCAGGTTTGAAAATTTGAGGCATCGAGATGTGGGCGTCATAGTGATGTCTGGAGTTGAAGTATTTTATAATGGCTGTGTAAGTGGTCTGGTGTAAGTCAAATCGGGGTTTAATTGTTATCCGATGACGGCGGGTTTCTGGATTTATAGCATGCACAAGGGTTATATGCGACATGTATGTAGGGTTATATTTTTGGTGCATGGGTTGTGAAGATGGCGATGCTTGGATTTAAGCACATTGAAGAATCTACTAAACTCATCGAAACTCATTTGTGAATTTTGTTTTCATCGAAATTGTCTCACAAAAATGTCCGATAAACGTCATAGACCACAAGGATCTGGTTTCTCGATGCCATCTGGGTTCTCAAAGCCCCAACGCGCCCCTTCAAAGTCCATCTTCGATAAACCTTCATCAACGACGAACCCATCGCATAAACGCCCACGAGATGACCCAAGTGAACAACAACCGCCACGAGGCTTCACCCGGATATCGGACAGAAACAATGAATCGGGGTCATCAGGTTCATCGGGAGGGTTCAAAAAGTCTTTCAGTTCGGCATCTATGAAAAAGAAGCCGGTACCAAGGGCGGCACTTGCGGGGGCCTTTTCTTTATCATCGGATGAGGATAACTCAGATAACGAAAAGCCGACGATTGACGCAGAAGCAAAGGTTCAGAGACCGATGATCCGGCTATCACAGTTACCAATAGGCGTCTCGGGAGATTTCGTCAAAGGGCTGGTCCCGGGGCATCTTCCGATAGACGAAGTTATGATGGAGAAGGGGGCGGCGGTTGTCCGGTTTGCCGTGGGTACGGGTATCGGAGCTGTAGACGAAGCTGTCAAAGAGATACGGGGCCGCTATCTTGGGTGGGGTCATTACCTGGAGGCCGGACGGTGGGTCGGTGGTGGTGGAACTCCTGGGGCTGTTGAGAAGAGGCCATTTGGAGCGAGAACAGTGACAGGCTGGGGACGGGAAGGATATAATGTGGTTGTTGAAGTTCCGTCAGACTTGCGAGTTGTCAAGACGATTAATATGGTTGTGGAGGGGGTTTTGAAAATGGGGGTTGAGTTTGAGGCTTTGCTGATGAGTCGACCGGCAGTTCAACGAGAAGAAAAGTGGGCTTGGATTTGGGATTCACGAAGCCCGGGGGGTATTTGGTACCGGTGGAAACTTTGGGAGGCAGTCACGGGAGATCAAGCACGAGAGGGAGACCTGGTTGCTTTGTTTGATGGTGGCGACCCGTGGAAGGTAGGCAAGAGATTGCCGTTTGAATATGCTACGACCATTCAAGATTTGGCAGACGACAAAGACTACGACTCAGAAGAAGAAGAATTAGAGGATCGAAGGGCAGGATGGGGAAAGAGACTTGGTGGCCCAGGAGATGCGGGAGCTGTCACTGAAGAGAGAGGGTTCTTGAATCCAATGGGCAAGGCGAGGTTGACGTTCCTGTTGGCGGGGTTGCCTACCTCGACAGCCAAACTTCTCAAGAGTGATGTTGCAAAGATCACGGCATTTTCAATTACGCATTCTACTAAGGGGGCAGCAGAGATTGTGGACATGTTGATTGCGAATGTTCAAAGACCATTTGCCTTGACGGGGGCCACAGGGAAAACAGCAGAGGAAAGAGAAGCTGCAGGAGTCACGGATGAGGATTTTGTTGCTGGGTCATTGGTTGGATTGTGGGTCATCAGTGATTTACTTTCTGCGGCTGGAAACAGCGAGGTTCGTCTGGCGTGGAGATATCGACCAATGGTGGAAGCAGCACTTAAAGAAGGCACGGTCTTCCCACATTTACGAAAGGTGGCAGATCGAAAAGATTGGGGGCGGTTACGTGTTGATCGCTGGAGACGAAGCGTGCAGAGTGTTCTGAATCTATGGGAAACATGGAATGCGTTTGATGGGAAGACTTTGGAGTTATTGACTGAGCAGTTTGCTGAGGTGGTTGTGGTTGAAGATGAAAGTAAAAAGGAAGCCAGCCGATGGAAAAAGGCTGAAGGTTTACCAGTCAGTCGAAGGGAGGAACGGATGGTTGTTGATGCGGAAGGACCTGCAGATGGCGAAAGTGAAGGGGGTTCTGACGTTGACGGGATTTCTATCACTGATTTGGATTTGGGATACATGTCGTTGACCGACTCCGAGGTGAATTGTGATGAGATGGCACCCATGGAGGAAGACGAGTAACTATAGCCAGTAAGCTGAACTTGGACACGATTCACGAACGTTGAACTAGAGGGGTGACGAGACAAGAACGGACAGGGGAAAATTACAGCCGCAAAGAGCCGCGAGGGCCGGCAAAGTGGGTGATTTCGTCGATAATCGAGGTCCGTGAACATGTGTACACTATGTAAAACCAGGGAGGACATCCAGGACCTACGGGAAATCACGTGATGGGTTGTCCATATATAGGTTGTATGACGACATACCATGACAGAGACGTCAGTGGCGCGGATAAAAAGCATGATAATGGTTCTTGTATACGCTCAAATACGCAGAGACACACAATAGCCGCATGAACAGTCAATCGGATGGCATCGCCTCCGCCTCCTTCATCAAGTGGTTAGTGAGAACCCTTTGGGGTTTAGTAACCCCTGGGTAGGTTTCAACTTCCTGATTCGTTGGGACCCACTTGGGACTGACCAATCAAAACTTGCTCATGTTAGACGGCGGAAGTGTTTGATGGTCAAATTGACGGACGGTCGGGAGAAAGAAAGAAAGAAGGATAGAATGGAAGAATCAAAGACACTGGTGTTTTTGTAGCATGTCATTGGATTGTTTTTTTTATTATATATTTTTTGTTCGTTTTTAGGGTCATTTTTTCTTCTTCGTCTTTCGTAATATCGCGTTTTGAAGGATTGGTTATTCTGATAGACGAGTCTTTGAACTACTGCCTTTTTGGGACGAATCCTCTGGGTGTTGCGTCATTGAAACCAAGTGATATTCGCATTTCATTTTGGCATATCTTGACTGATATATTGATTAAGACGGGGATATCCTGTGGTTTCCTTGGTGAAAGAGGTATATAAACAGCTGACTGAGCGAGGTTGTTTGTTACTTGCTTTGGTTTGTCTCACGGGGTTTTGAAAATCCTCGATATTGGTAAGACCTGGTTGGTGGATGCAGGTTGCCGTTACATACTATAACCGCTTTCAACATTCCTGTAAGTTTGTTCCTTCACTTTGTTACTTTCTCAGCCGACTGCAGTGTTCTCTTGTCTTCTCATGAATGACCCAATACACCCCACCACGCTCGGTTATGGAATATGATTCCCTCTAGCGGCTGATCCTATTTGTATATGTCCTCTTGTTATGTGTGTCCATACATATGTACATAGTACATCAGCCTACTGTATGTGGCTGGGCCATGAGGGTGTCGATAGGATCAAAGCGGAGGGGTGTTGTCGGTCAGACAGTGGAGACGCCCACGCCATTCTCTGCATTTTTTCATCTGTCGCTCCTTGTTCTTTTCCTCGTACATTGTCCATACACTCAAAGCGTTCAGTTCCAAATATCGACGTCACCAATGGCCATGATCTAACGCCAAGAAAACATAGATCTCTTCCTTTCTTTCTTTTAGACGGATAGACTGTATTGTCTTGGTCTTTGTCGATCTGCATTAGTGCTTTCGTTTACTCCCGAGCCTATTGTATCACTGCATTTGATTTGTTCCTCTTTTCTTTAGGTTCCACGGCGCTTGGTTCCGCACGAGGGTAAACTTGCTCATATTGGACGCAGTAGAAGTGGGTTTGTTACCACGCGACTGACTTGTATCGCGAGTGGGGATTTCGAAGACTTTGTCTTCACGTCGACGTGGTTGAAGATGCCTATTATCGATGGGGTTAAAATGGCCTGGTACGTTGATTCTCACTATCGTTGTCGACTATTTGAATGCTAACAAAGTATAGTGTGCCCTGCATCCGTGGACACAGGTCTACAAAATGTAATCACGCCAACGAACGAGTCATGGTTCCCGTCCGGAAACCCGGGAGACCGCTTAGTGTCTGTCCCCATCCGGCATCAAAGCCATGCACTTGTGGTGTGACGGCTGCCATCCCGAAGAAACCAGCTTGCCCTTGTGGTTCGTCATCAACAGCTGTGAATCGCGGCCCCGGTTCCTGCGTCACCAGTAAACAACATCCGCCTGCTCACGAAACAGCGGTTTCCCCGGCTAGTACAGCTAGTCCTGGGGCTACACCGGCAGCTGGACCAGGAAGAATCAACAAGGCACAGGCTACTAAGAATCCACGGAAATTGTCCTTTGATCCGAGTATGTTGCAAAGGGTGGACATCAACCAGGCGAATTTAATACCTGTTAGTATGGCTTTTGATAGGCCAGGACAGAGTATGGCGGCGGGCATGAATGGATTTTCTGTTAAGCAGAGGAAGATTTCCCCTGTGCCTCAACAGCAACAACATCAACATCAGCAGCAACAGCAGATTCAACAAATCCAGCAGCAGTTCATGGCAAACATGACTTCACCACAAGTACCAGGGATGCAGATTCCCATGTTTGGTCAGCAAATAGGCCAACCGCTCATGACGCCACATATAGGCCATCAACAAGGGCCGCTATCGACAGGACTGGATTCCACTTCGAGCTTTTTACAACATCTTGGTCACTCAAGTCCACAACCTGCTATTAAGCTTGAACCAACACATTCCAACGCTGGGAGATTCAACAATGGCAACGGTAGTATGTTGCAAGAACCTTCTTCTACGACGCCGGTATCAGCTGCACCAGTTAAGAGTTGCTGTGGTGGAGGTTCTAAAATTACAACATTGGTTACACCGCCTACGACGGCCGAGCCCATGAAAATGGCACAGACTCCCGCTCTCGACACAACCAATTTGTACATGCCATTTGCTTATCCACCACAAATCGGGTCTCAGATGCAGCCTTTGAATCCTGATCAATGGAAGGCCTTTATGGATAACTATAGTATTGAAGGTTCATCATCTTGGATGAATACGCAGACGCAGACACAACCACAGCCACAACCGCAACCGCAACCGACATCATTCAACCAATTCTCGCAACAAACACCAACGGTAAATCAAATACTTGGCGCAGTGGCTGATAGAGGACCGCCACCTACCGATACCGAACCGTGTACTTGCGGACCAGACTGTCAATGTCTAGGCTGTTGGTGGCATCCGTTCAACCAGACGACTACTGATCAAGTCATGTCGGCATATTCGGCCATGTTCGACGACTCCCTTTTTGACGAACGGAGTCCCTTGTCTCCGCTGGCAGAGACAGTGGATTTGGGAAAGGCGACTAACCAGCCGGCTAAGGGCTCATGTTGTGGCGGCCCACCTAAACCGAAGACGCCACCGCCGGTTAAGAAAAGTTGTTGTGGAGGGGGAGGTGGTGGTAACGGAGGAGAAGCGCAATCTCCTTCTGCAGGACAGCAAGCTGAAGTAGAAAGCCCCGGGGTAGCTGTTACCCCGTCGGATGGCTCAGGGGCCATGGAGGAACTTAACCTGTCCGCAGATACATTCCTCTTTGTGCATTACCCACTACACGGTAGTTGTGCAGGCTCATCAGTCACATGTCCCTGTGGCGATGACTGTGAATGTTTAGGGTGTGTAGTTCACGGGAATCAATAATTATAGAGCATCCCAACCGTGTATATAAATCTATCAACATTTTATTTATTCCCAAGCCGTCTCAGGCCACGTGACTCGCCATCCCGTAACCGTCTTTTGAACCTCCACATCACCAGGGTCATTCTCAAACAAAGGCTTATCAAGAACCTGCTGAAGGAACTGCTCCACAATGAACCCATCTTCCCGGCACAGATCAAAGAAGTTCAAGTCCTTCTCACGAAGCCACGGTCTGTAAGATGTAAAAACGACATAGGCAACCGCATCCTTTTCCTTCTTGAGAGCTTCCCGGATCGTCTTGACCATCATTCTATGTTCCGAATGACGGAAGAGAAGATCCGCAAGGATAAGGACGTCAAACCGGGTCTCCTTGGTTCCATCTGGTCCAGCGGGGATCTCAGCAACGATAGGACCGACGTCCGCTCCCCAAACGAAGCCCTTGGGCGTTACTCTAGCAGAAATAGTCCCGTCACCAGCGGATGCAACCTGGTCACATTCATCAATGTTCTTCTGCATATTAACCACCAAATCGACATCCGGAAAATCCGTAACAACCGCCTTCTTCGCTCCCAAAATGCCACAAACCAGACTTGGCAGGCCGGCCCCGGCACCCAGTTCAAAGACAGTCTTGTCGCGAACTAGCGACGGGTTCTCTTCAAAGTACCGGGCGGCAACTCGGCTGCCGTTCCATAGGTGGTGGGCTTCAAGTGGCGAGTGGCCGACGAGGTGGAGGGGAAGAATTACATCGCTGAGTGTGGTGTAGGTTTGGAGGGTTGGTGGCGGGCTGGGAGGGTAGAAATCTTCGGGATCTTCGAAGAGACCGCCTACTTCTTCGGTGTCGGACATTTTGAGGGGGTGGTGATAGGATGACGTCGGAGTCATTCCCCACATGAGTTGGCGAAAATTCAATTATGTTAAGGGAGTGTGGAAACCCTTATTAGGGTTTTTGTCACACGGCGGCGGCGGATATCGCGATGCATTTGTTACAGAGGTATCAAATTCATTATTCATTAGTTTACTTGTACTTTTACTGACCTCCCCCAGCCTGCCTCTTAGCAAACTGTTTCAACATCGCAACAGTAGCCTCTTCCTTCTCCTTATAGGCCCTCGCCCTTTCCAATCTCTCCTCCTCTCTGGCTCTCCAAATTTCATCTCGTCTCTTCTCCCGCTCACTTTTCTTCCGTGCCTGCAAGTCCCGCTCCTTCTTAAACTCCGCCACACTATCACCACCACCCATCAAAGCCCCATCATCAACCTCATGTTCTCCTCCAGGCGAAGCAGGTCGTAGTTTCTCCCGGACCTCAGCCTTCTTCTCTAGTTTCCGCGCGTGACTACCGGGGTCTGCACGAGGGACAAGTTCCTCGAGACGTTCCTTTTGTTCAGTACGGTCGGATTTCCGGAGGCTGCGGAGAGCTTCGTAGGAGGTTTGACGGTCGGTGGATATTTGGGCGTTGCGCTCGGAGAGGTCTTCGATGGTGGGGATTGTGGCGCCGTGGGCGGTGTTGTTTTGACGGGTTCGTGGGGCTGGTAATGGGCCCATATCGTCTTCTGATAAGTCCTCTTCACTAAGTAGTTCCGGTGCCCGTTGTGAATGGCTTGATCTAGCCCGCTCGGAAACCTCTGAACTCCGTGCTATGGAGCCGGTTCCGACGGGGACACTCCCTTCGCTACCTTCGAATTCGGCTTCATCAGGGTAGAGTTCTTTTGATCTGTCGTACATAGCGGGGTCGTACCAACCCTCTACTAGTTCTCCACGATTCCACTTGCCCAGGAAACTCTTCCAACGACCGCGCGCTTCACGCTCGTCCATGGCGTATAAGTCGCGTTGCTTCTGGAGATCAAGATAGTATGCCAACAACGGGGTGAATGTTCGAAACTCCCGTTTTGACAATGGGCGCGCTGAAAAAGGAAGCTCTTTTACCGACGAAACCACCTTTTGCGACGAAGATGGGCTCTCCAAACGAGATCTATGACCCCGATGTCCACCATGTCGCGATCTAGAATCCTCCTTATCTTTCGCATCGCGCGACCGAGACCGTGATCTATGTCGTCTCCGATGACTCCTACCCGCATCGCGACTCCGACTTCTCTGTCTTGAATCCCTAGTCGTCCCCGGCGATCTGGAACGCGTCGGTCGCGGGGAAATACTCCTCCGCGTCCTTCCGTGGGCCCCCATGCTTTAGCGAATAGACAAGCGACGGTTCTGTAGGAGAGAAATCGCCACTGATTGGCCAAATAAAGCGACTAATATATATGTCAAAACAAATATGCAGCAAGAGTAGCAACAAGGAAAAAATGCGTAAACCTTGCGTCAATCGGATGAAGACAGCACAAATTGGTTTATCACGCACGCGCTCCGACCCAAAAATGCACAAAAAAGAAGCAGATAGCCAACCAAGGAAGGGACATGGGTTGGGGGGTTAGCCTTTATACACCACGGCAACATCTCTTTTGGCGTTTTTGTGATGGGGTGTTGCGAAGGAAAGAGCGATGAAAGGCTGGGAATTAACTTTCGGGTGGCGTCGGGTGTCTTGCGTGCTGGGCTTGAACTTTGTGTTTTTTGTGTGACGGGCGGATGATTGTGTGGATTGCGAAGGGACTGGTGGGGTTGTTTGTTTGACTTGGTGGTGATGGTCTTGTGCGAGGGGATTCAGGCCAGGGTTTGGCGAAAATTTCGAGCGGGTGGGGTTTATAATAGCGGGTGGCGGGGTTGTTTCCAACAACAATTGGTCTAATAGTCTAGTTGGTTAGGACGTCGGATTCTGATTCCGTAAGCCCAGGTTCGAATCCTGGTTGGACCTTTCTCTTTTTGGGCGATTGAGGGGCGATAGGGGAGGTCGTCTTTTTTGAGGGGACATAGCTTCAACTTTGTAGCTTTTTCGTGTGATTGTTACTCTGAGGTCGGCTGAAGCCTGTTGAGCGACCGTTAACCTACAGCTGGGATTGGCCTGGGCTTCTGCTCTCGTTCTGGGGTTGTGTGAAGGTGGCTGGTGACGTCCTTTTTGGCGATTCTGATAATGTTGTGCAACCGGAATAGTCGGACAGTATCATGGGATGGACCCCGGCCCCACAATCCCCGGTCCACTAGGCCCCTGGATCTGTCATTGTTGTATGTATACTATGCAACATCTACCGGAACAGCGTAAACCATCAAGGTGAGGACTTGCCCCTGGACTTCTTTAAATAGTGCGCATGTATAGTGGGCTTCCAACTACATTAGGCAACAATTTTTCGGGCCGGTCACGTAGGACTCGCTTCTGCAGCGTCCATGGGATGGGGTATGTATGTATGTACTTACTGTTAACGTGCATTTTGGTAATGTCACAAATCGTCGTCGTCTATCTGGGGTGGGAGATCGTTGACACAATGACCGAAAAGTGCGCCACCAACACCAACAGTAGCTTTTCTAACGGATTCGGCAGAAGGAGGAGAATTCGAGAACAAGGCAAGTGATCCGGCCGCATCTCTCAGGGCTACCACTCTGCTGGAAGTGCCTTCTCCAGAGAACGACTGAGCGTGATTGGCGCGAATAGTACTTTGGTCGGACTTCATGGTTGCGTTTAGGGCGTTCAGGGCGTTTAGAGGGAGAATTTAGAGGGTATAAGAGGGTTTTGCTATTTAAGAGCGGTAAAGATGTATAACTGTCGCGAAAAAAACGAACGGTGAATAGTCCGAGAATTGTGAGGAGATAGAGACAGGCCGAAGTCATCTTTATATAGAGATTCACCGACAATAGCGACATGGTTAACCACAGCGGGTCCTCTCGTCGCGTCTCCCGCTTCAGCAGTTGTATGGCGAACACATTTGTGTCAAGCCACAGGTTTCCAAAGCGGAGTGCGAGCGATAAACTCAGCGGATAAAGTTACATACGGTCAATTTTTATCCGAGTGGTCCTTTTGGCAGTCGACCATTTTGAAAATCCTAGCCTACAATAGACAATGGACAAAGCAAAAAAACAACAGCCGAATTGGGATGTCTCCTTCCCCCTTTTCTCATTGCGAAGCCGTTCTAATCGGGCTAGACGCCCTGGCTTGGCACAACGGCGATTTAGTACGCCCCGGTAGCCAATAACTGGAATACATACATGACGTAACCGGTGTCAACCAATCGTATTGTTACGTCGGTGTCTGGCGGACCAAAACGGTAATTGACTTCCCGTAACCCCGGTTTGATTTTGTCTACATTGTGTAGAGTGATAGCCATCTAGCTCGTGAAGCTGAGATGCCACACAAGATCAGTATTCCAAAAATTACATGTTGTTAATTGTAGCGACAAGGAGGACCTGGTGAATATCCTTGTGGGTGGCGTCAGGAGATGTCCAAGCGGGTGTGGCAATGTTTACCTTCGTAGCCTACTTCGTGATATCCATAACCAATTCCGCCACTCTGTGCAACTAGGAAATTACATATGACCTATAGATTCACTCCCCCAGAGCCTTACGCCTGACTAGAACAACGCCATCCGTTCCAACCACTTGGTACCGAAAGTAAGGCGAAAAGGACCTCAAACGTAGCTTGTCCCCCCACCCCCCCCCTCCCCGGCAGTGACTCCGCAATGACGTCATTCCGCAGCCCCTCTAACAGGCGGATTTGATATTGACGTTCCATGAATGCACAATTACTTTCTGGTTGAGGTTTCAGGAGGTGGCAATAAACCCGGGTCTAGGTCGGTCTAGGCCATTGCATCTCGACTTTTAGATTACCACAAAAAGGCAAATTCCGCTGTTCCTTTCATAACGCACTTCGGGGTACTCCCATCTGCATAGACTGAATAAGCTGCAGGTACAAAACCAATATGTACATATAACAGTTGGAGTTCTTGCCACACAATATGTTTACTCCCCCACGTGGGTGGCTTTGGGAATGCACTATCACCCCGCGGGGGTCCTGCTATCGGCGAACAAGACGGTCAATTTCAGGAAATGAATATGCTGATACGAAGATGTTCATCGGCAAATTGTCGGGATTAGGAACCCAAGTTGATGGCACAGGAGTTGAAATTAGGCTAACCAAACAGGCAGCTTTTGGTGATTCAAGTCTAACTCGCGCTATATTCCTATGAACATGTCCAGACCGAGACGGCATCTTCCTTCGCAAGGATTCTGTACTACCACGCACAGTACGGTTTAAAAAGGTCCCGTTATCAGATGGACAGCGCAAAAGAAGAACAAGGAACAAAGTCAACGGTTACAGTTATCTCATGCAGTGCCCCCAGGTGTAAATTACTACACCCTATATAATAGCTTAACAATAATTAGCCCATATTTTCTTTCATGCAGCCAAATAGTCGACCAATTATCTACACACGCGACACCCCCAAATAATCTCTAAAGTCCATGCAGATAGTGAACCAAACTCTGTCTCTGTCGTGTCACTGTACCGTTAATATCTCGTACGCCAGTCTAGACGGTGTCAGCTTCGGCATGTGCCATGTTACATACATAGTAGGCGCATTAGTCAACCATATATTGCTCATGCCGTGTTCATACGAGCATTATCGGAGCATGTAGGGGGGATCCGGAGCTTTGTTGAAACATAAATTTCCTGCTCGGAATCATGGTTGATTACGATAGTGATAGGTGTCTAATACGATTCTTCAAGGTCACGTGCCGAAGGGTGTCTGAGTGAACTAGTAGGAAGAACTTTGATAGGACAATAATATCTGTATTGAAATGACGAATTCCTCTAGTGAGCGTGTAACCCCATCCAATTAATAAAGGGAATGTTGTGATAATAAGCTACAGGGCATACAATATTGGCTTACTGTGGAACACATCTATCCTTGTGCAAGATTTCGGTGAGTAAACTTCGACATACTTGCAGAGAAAGAAACAGACGGATAACCGGTAATCCCGGACTCGCGTGTAGAGTGAAACCACGGGATATCTATTCCTTCTTTTTGCCAGCTATGTACAAACGTGCCGCGCGTGGCATTTAGAGGCCTCCGAGTCTACGTCCTCAATTTGTAAGTACACCTGTCCAAATCAGTATACAAAATGCAGACGGCTAGGTGCTGCGGAGCTTGGGGGCGACGTGGGAGTCATGTCTTGGTTATAAAGGCCTATCCGGAAACTCCATGAGTGGTACCTTTCTATTTTGTTTGAAAAGTGGGTCTGCCTTGCGTATTTATCCAGACCACTGTGTAATGATGGCACTTTGTATTTGTTCTTTGATATGTCGACTGAGGCCTTGCTTCTTGTGAGGTTGGTTGTTTGGTGTACATTCTACAATTTTCTTTTGTGTTACTGTAATCATCCATGTTGACACAGGCTTCTACATATGTTGCCCTGGTGACCTTTGTCGCCACACTTTGTCAACTTTACCCAGAAAAACACACAGTGTACTTTTGTACACCACTTTCCGAAGGTACGCCAGATAGCCTCCAACCTCAGGTGAGTCTTTCCAATGCAGACTTGAACGTATGGCCGTCCCACTGTAGCTTGATACGGTTCTAGCGGTGTAGATATTGGATGACCAATCAATATTCAATACATATTCAAATGCAAAGTTGTCGGCCCTCATTGTTCCGATGTCATTTGCTTGACAGATCAGTGGCCTTCACTGGAAGGAAAAAATCCTGCATATGCTAGATATGTGTGTCTTGTCTGACTATACAAAGCCAAATAATTGGCCACGTTGCGAAAGGCATAGGTACCCAGGAGTTGGAGTCAGAGGAACTTCAGTTGTACCTTGTTAATCTACTACCATGTCCTCTAAGCCCGAATTCTTTTTTAAAACAAGGTCTAACTATCTCCCTTATTCTGGCATGTGTCTACTCTGACAGCTGACGGTTCTTTGTTATTCACAATAGATTTCCCCCTATTGTTAGTCTTCCATCTAATCGGACTCGCTTATGAATACAGTCACTTCTCCCTAAGTATTTTGTGATTCGGCATGTCGCCCAGCAAGGATAAACCGTTCATAAAGTGATTTTCATAGCTAGCCCAATGTTAGATTATGCCGCTATCCACGGGTCAGCCTCGACTATCGGAAACTACTTACACATGCGCATATGTATGTGTGTTTTCCCCCGTCCAGTTGTTCAACTGGATTGGGCCGGTTAGCTACTACAGAAGCAGAATTTATAGAACCAAATCAATAAACAAATAAATAAATAAATACGTATGTGTGTACGTACAAAGGGGCCACTTTTTTCCTTTCTTACTCATGACCCTCGTAGAGGCTTACGCCTATGCAAGATTTTGTAATCTTGCTTTTTGTTGTCGTTGTTGTTGTTTCATTTTGGAACTACACGGCATAGATCACGCGACAGTAACAATAATTTTTACACCTAGGTAGCCAACGTTTTGGGGGGATTTTAACCGTTCTAGATATTGACACTTCTATTCGAAGATTGCACACATGTTTCCAGAGAACTTATGTACACCTTGGGGGCGGTATCATGTCTATGTATATGCTGGTCTGCGAAGCAACATAGCAAGGCACACAGAATCGATAAATAGGGCCTCTTGGTGCGACGATACCAGAGCACGCCATTGCGGTCAACCAAAACGGGTGATATACACGACGGGTAGTGGCATTCTTTGCCCAGCCATTGTCAGTTCGACTTGCGTAGTGGACAGATGACCTTGATACAGAGTTCGACATTGTTGAGCTGGACCTATTTATTGTATTCGCATGAGCTTAAGTCATCTCTATACGACTGTGCTTGAGGGGTACCATACCTCAAGACTCTAGATCACGATCATCAAGTTCTGCGGGTCTCTCGGTAGTATTGGAATCGGGTCTATCATCGATGCCCATGAGAATTTGGTCGGTTGTCTGCTCGTCGGGGTATGACAGCAATTCAGGGGTATTATCCTCGATAGGTTGAGACATGGTGGGGTCGAGGAACAAGGACTCGGAACTTGAAATTTAGAAGGTAGCAAGTAAAGTAATGAGGCTGGGTTTTCAGGAAAAGTATAATTTGTAGAGAGCTATTTTGGTGAGAATGAAAGTCCAAAGAGTAACCACAGAAGAACGGCAATCTATGTCGACGGCGTACTCCTTTTATATACGTTCAAATGGTAGGTAAGTCAAATGTTTGCGACAAAAGGACCTATCAAAGCCGTCTTGAACAGCTTATTTGCTGAGAAGACTATACCCCTCTGTGCAGACAGACAAACTCTCATGAGAGCGTAAAGAGAATACTGTGTATTGACCAAGTTCAATACCAACCAGTCAACTTAGTGCTCACATACAGTTGTACAAACACACACGGAGTATCCAGCCGTCCCAACCACCCCACATGTTCGCCTCATAAAACCGATTCACTAGTTGTAGTCAGGCCCAGATCAACATTGGGGACTTTCATATACATGTGTAAGATGCTAAGGCCATGCGTACGGCTCAAACCGGATAACCATGTCTGACGTACTGGAGGTTCGAGGGTCGGCATGGTTTGCCTGATGTGTAGAAAACAAGCGCACATGGAAACATATGTGTGATGGTGGCTACAAATAATGACCTGTCAACTGCATACATATTAGTCCATTATATTTAGTTCAGGCAAAAAAGGCAAATTAGTCAAGGTACATATGTGTATCCAAAACCAGGCTATAGACAATGGGCCATGCATGTACATATCAACACAGCGACAAGAATTTCTGTTTTAGGTTTCCAGATTAACAGTTTTATTCATGTATCTCATACTTAGTGATATTTCTCAGTCGGTTGACATACGTCCGGAAGTATACATGTCCCCATGTCAATGCATGTACTCAGACACAGGTATGTACACCTACTTGAGTTATTTTTATTCCGTCCGTGAGTCATCCTATCAACTAGTTGCCCCTATTGCTTTGACCCCGAGCCGTTTCCAGTTTCTCGGAGCCGAATATCCAGCCCAGTTGCAATGCTAAGCGCCGTTAACCATATTTTGTCTAGGTTTGCGTGGGTAGATAAATATGTCCATACGCAAGTGTGCACATTATGTTGTTAACATGTTCAGGTGGTATGGGTTGGTCCCATATTTTTGCCGCATTCCCAACAAATGCAACAATGTTTTGAATTAATTGTGTACATACACATACGCATATGCACACCGCTATATTGGCGGTGTAGTGTCACTCTAACGGCTGTCTATAATCACCAATAGGATTCATGTCAGTGATTAAATTCGGTAAAGATCAATCAAAATACCAAACAGTAAAAGTCCCATTAAATACACTTACCAGTAAACCGCCACCGTCCACCACTCGCAGGCACCCTCAAATTGTGGCTCGTCAACCTCTGACTGGCCACGTACTAGCTATAAATGTCATCACACAGATATCACTCAGCAGATGTTTGCTACTGTAAATCCGCATCGTCCAACTCTTGTGGGTTGTCGACACAGTCAGGGTCGAATAATTCTCCAATAGCGGCAGTTGTGTGTTCAGGTGGTGTTTGTGGGCGGTCTCCGTTGGATTCGGAGTCAACATTCATGTTTGGCTCTTCCATTACGGCTATTTTGAGTTGGTGTTTGCGGTAGAACCAGTGATGCTACGTCGGAGGAGAATTGAGTGATATATTGTCGAGGTAGGCAGTAGTATATTGAAGAGTGAAAAGCACGGTAGAACTTGAAGAGAATAGATTAAAGAGTAGATTTTGACGTGTTGAAGTGTTAGGTACTATCAAAAATACCATACTAAAGTAAGTGATTCTATAATAATGTGAATGTCTGGCCACCCTCGTTTACAAGACACACAAGTAGCGAGACTCCATAGTATTTATAGTCCCCAAGCATCAACACAGTCGGAAAGCCGCGTGTTGAAAGAAACTACACCGGGCTTAATTCGGTAACCCCATCAAAAGTGAAGACACTCACCAGCTTACCAACACACACGTTCGACAAGAACCGTCCGGCCCGCAACTGCACAGAGCCCTACTCACTCTCCAATGCCACCACACTACCCCGTGACAATTCAAAGCGCAATGTGTCTTCTAATTCGCATTTACAACAAGAAGGAGGACACCCTAGTAGACCTTACAACAGGCCTCATAGCCAATTGATTCAACTTCTTTGACAGTTGTGAATGGAAGTTCCTCCCGAGGTTGACTTGAAGCAGTCTATATTTGACGATGGAGGAAGTGATCAACACAGTAGACCCTGCGACCACTAGGGTATCATGGCTGGTCAATGGCCTCGTTGAGCATAAAATCAGGATTAAAGACATGGGATTAGACTGGTTGTACATACATACATTATCAACGAACCATCAAAGGAATTGAGAATGCACAAGGTGGTATGGCGCTACTAGGGTATAACACAAATCTACGCTATAGCCTCTTATGCATACCCACACATTAATGTCACCTCCCCATTGGGGGCTAGAAGAGGGAAATGCCACCGGCAACTATATTACAAAAAACATCGATAAATAAGTAAGGTCCCTTAAAGTGGCCGCTTCGCCAACGTCAAAAATGACGTCGCGGGAGTACCCTCAACTCTATTGCCACCAAGGTCACGATCATAAGACTGATAAGCCTCTGTGGCTGTTAAGTGACAACGTGGCTGCGCCCACCCAAACATGGGCACTTTAGGAAATATGTATTCATAACTTATCCAGTGAAGGAATAACAATGTGCATATTACACAACTTTACTTATTCCCTTGCATTGATGCACATCATTTATCGCGCAGGGTTTTCCGGCCCAAAGTTAAGTCAGCTGCTGTACATCATACCCAAACATGGTGTCCTGTCCGGTGTCTAGATGCACAGACTACGGCCGCAATACTCGGTGAACGTCCGACAGATGCATGAGCGATTTGTACACATGCACAACACCTTGTCTTTTCAGACAATACTCCTATTGCTTTGACCCACAGCTCGATACCGACTCCTTGGATACGGATATCAGATCCCAGTTCATCGCTAACCGCTGTAACCATGCAATATCCATGCGCAATCAGTGCTTGCTTTGAGTTAGGTACGACGACATACATATGTTGTACATCCAAACATATTGACACCTTCGGTCCCGAGAGATCGGATACCCATTAGCCCCGGTTCTAACGTTGCACTTCTTCATATATTTGGAATTTTAATCATAATTGTATTTCATAGTCTCATGTGCACGTGTATCTCGTTGATTCCCTCCGGGAAGAAGGGTATGTACCTGCGTAAAAAAGCCTCAAAACATCGATAACAACCGGAACCAGCAAAAAGCAAAAAACCGCCGTACCCAACTTACATAAATGTATATCTCCGATCCATCCCCAGTAACCGATTCACAACAACACGCCACACCCACTAGATGTCGACGCCCGATGCATTATATGTATGTATAAGCCCAACCCGATATGAAGGTATGACAAAAAAGTTCCGACAGGGGAGACCTTGCGACGTCCTCGATTGTCTGGACGTGTGTGATACCCGCGCGATGTCACACACGGGTAAGGTACCTGTCTAAGACAAAGCAGCGTTAATTATGAGAAAACAAAGGATGTCGGATAAAAGGGGGTCCCTGCTTCTTTGGTAGAAGAATTGTTGGTTGTGGGCAATGACGGGAATTCGGTGCAGAGTTGTATTTGTGTCGGCTCAGAGGCATCCGATTTCCTACAGCCTGATCCTGATAAGGTAGGCATGCACGCCAAAGTATTTCCCAGTTGAAGAGGCTACTACATGGTGTAAGCTCTTTGTGTACTTTCCCCGCGGTAAGTTATCCAATCATCTTCTCGCTCTTATTGCTGAACTTCGGGTATTCCTTTTTCGGATTGAGCACTTGCTCAATTATTCTGTCGTCTCTTCGTGTCGTTTCTTCGTGTGCGTATCTCCCATTGCATTTCTCGTTCGCTCTCCGTCTCACTCTCGCTGCGCTCTCACTCCATCTCCGGCACACAGAACCTGAATTTCCCCGCAGTGTCCCTATTTCTCGTCCAACCAATCAAAACTTCGCAATGAACCCAAAAAAAAACCCAACTCTCCGCCCATTTCGCCCCGCGAAAGGAACAGAATCCCCGATAGCAGTCGTGATCTTCAACAAAGGGGACATGGTCTAGTGGTATGACGGATCCTTAGCATCTCCAGGTGTTTGGATCAGGTCCGGGGTTCGATTCCCCGTGTCTCCATTTTTGTCTGTCAACGACAGATGAACTGCATCGGGTAATATACATATGTTGATTGTTTTTTTGTGTCGTGCAACCAGTGCAATAGCGTGAAGATTGGTTGGTTGATGTGATACAGGGAAGAGGCAAGTCCAGGGGTATAAGGGTGCCGGTACGAATCGCTTGGTTAAAGGTCTTGGGACCCCAGGTCCTGGGGGTAGTCGCCACTGCCAGGGTCTAAGCCGCTCCCGACTCCGGTGAGGATACCTTCGGCAGATTGTCCGAGATACATCTCGATGTTGGCAGAATCTGACGTGTTGCTGCTCATGGTGGTGAATTTCCCTGTCGATAGAATTGGATGTAAGGAAAGAAAGTCGAAATGTTGCGAACAAGACCAGGCTTGATGTGCAACTAAAGAAGTGTCAAGTAAGTACAATACAGTCTGAAGAGAACTGATATTCTTAAGGATTGAATGTAGAATGGAAATTGATCAAGAGTTACTAATAAAGTATAGAAAAGAATTGAAGGGAGTCTAAAAATGAAGATTCGTATGGTTGAATGGATAGATGGAGAACTCATGATTTCATGAGACTATGAACCCGTTCATATACCCATCGCCTTCACCGATTCTCTTCTCTTCGTCTTGCCCGCTCCTTCTCTATTCGGAAAAGAAGCCGGCCTTGCATACGCCTTCGGGGCCGCCGTCTACCTCCCCATTCATGTCACTTCCTTCTTGCCTACTCAAAGCACGAGGACAAGATCAGGCTCTTTGGCCTTATTCCAGTGTCTCCACAGCCACCAGAAGTCTAGGCGCATACTGGTTCAACCTCATTGCAAAGTTGGGCTCAGTAGGGTCCAAGCCTGACATCACGTTAGGTTTCGTCGTTCGATATTAGACAGAGATCCACGTATTCCGGTGACGTCGTCTGTTCCAGCCCCCACGTATGCGATACACCCAGGTGATCTAGCAACACGCCGTGTCATATATCAACGCTTCGTCCTGTGCAAGAACGGTATTAGGCTTGTAATAGGCGAACCACTGCCGAGTGAAAAATTTTACTTGCTTACTAGTATGTACATAGCAGCAGCTGAAGAGAGTAACAAAGGCGCGTATTCCTCGTGATTATAGGCAATCAAGGCAACCGGAGAGCTTGTGGGGTAAGGCCAAATAGTTGCATGTGCGGTCTGTCTATCATTTCTCACTCCTCATGTAGTGCAAGCGTACTTGGTGTGTTGGTTGTTTGAACATATATGTGCGTGTATAAGGAAACGGCCTTTACATGCAAGGACGTGCATTCTTTCGTCATTATCAAACGACCTCTGGGCGTAAGTAGATCAGATAGTTTCAAGGTTCTGGGGCTCTGGACGCACACATGTACATACAACATATGTAGGTACCAATTGGCGACCCATTGTTGACTGTACCTCCGTGCCATTAGCATAGCCCTACAGTTTCCTCTTTTTTCAAGACAAAATACTTGGGAACAATGAGAATATTGCTGCCCAATTGCTCCGCCTAGCCGTTTCTTCGTTCCATTCAACCCGGTAAAGACAAATGCCCGTAAGCACATATACACATGTACATACAACCAAGGTACAACATAGATGCTACTCCACTGAAACTAGTATTATAAGAACTCTGTAACCGATTAATTATTATGTTGATTCCAACCAAGGTACATTGATGCTACTCCACTAAAACTAGTATTACAAGAACTCCGTAACCGATTAATCATTATGTTGGTTCCAACCAAGGTAGGTAGATGCTACTCTACTAAAACTAGTATCATAAGAACTCCGTAACCGATTAATTATTATGTTGGTTCCAAGATCATCATCTCCGCCTCAACGCATTGCATACATCTGCATATGTCTCTAACAGCCCCATTTTTATAAGATTAAGCCCTACAATCAAGTCCCACTCTGTCTCGGCTTAACATTCCAAAGTCGACGTTGCCCGTAGAACAAACAAGTAGATAAATCTCTGTCGGAGATATTTTATACTCACCTCGAGCCTACTCTTCCTAAAACGGTCGGCGGATGCTACCTCACCGTCGATTTTCTTCTTTAACCGACGGTGTAATCACGTCCGTCTGGATTGTTACATGCATTAATAAGACAAAGGGCCACGCATATAGAACCACTGTGAACAGCAACTCCATGCGTCTACACCGGCATCTCATCACACACACAAATAGAAAAAGGCAAAATACTACCCACCTCTCTCTATAAAGGCAATCACAGTACCAACAAAAAGGCAAAAAAAAGAAAAAAAGAATTGAACACCCAAGGTTCGAGGATCCGGATGAACCGGAGCATCAGGAATTGAGCCCAATGCGGGGGTCGAACCCGCAGCCTTGAGATTAAGAGTCTCACGCTCTACCGATTGAGCTAACCGGGCGGGTACTTGTTCTTGTTGTAGATATCGGTGTAATCGGATCCCATAACCGCAGAGTTTTCACGCCGGGCCCGGTTTTTGTGGGTCTGACCCGGTTTTGGATCCGCCTGTGCGGAGTTTTTTTGTGTGGCGTTGGTCCGTGCGTTAGGGTTCATGTGGTCGGAAATAGGGTTGTGTCCCGGCCGAATGGAGACGGTGATGAAATTTATGTGGAATCTTTTACACTTGCAGCTATAATTAACAGATGAACATTGTAAATCTAAAGCTAAATGCAGGGTTATATCAATGTCGATATAGGCAAAAGACATTCGGCAAAAAAAAAGCCAACATCTGATGTTATAACGGGCTTCAAATATAATGATGTGACAACGCCAGATATTTATCTTCATGCTCTCTAAAAAGTCAATTGCTCACTGCCGGACGGCAAAAATGGAGACACGGGGAATCGAACCCCGGACCTGATCCAAGCTGGAAGCCGGAGCTTCAACTATGCTAAGGATCCGTCATACCACTAGACCATGTCCCCTCGGTGTTGAAATACGGAGTAGCTATCGGAGCTTAAATACGAAGACTTCGGTGACTTCTTTTAGGGAAACAATTAGCCCTGAGCCTGGCTTTGGTGGATCTTTATGCCCATGCTCTCACAAAATTGCCGAACACCCAACTGGGGACTTGAATGACGCCGTCATTCGCTGCATCTTTGTCACAAGGCCATTGTAGTAGCGGGTGAAACTGGCCAACGTAGAAATCAAGTATAATAATAATAATAAAATGAGACCTATAAACAATCAATGCCCCAAGCCGACACACCCTAGGCAAGTTGGGTTATTTAGGTATGCGCAGTGTCGTAATCTAAAGTTTGCCGGAAAAGTAAAATCAAGCATATCCTTGGGCTTCACAATGAACTCTACGTCTGGTCATATGACGGTTTCCTCGGCCTGGTGCTCTCGAATTTCGTCTCTTCACAAAGTCAGCCCAAAGAACGGTACTTTTGTGACCACGCCCTACCGTATAATTTAATCATACCAAAAACTCGCGCTGTTCAGGTACACATTGGAAAATTCGGCAACAGCGACAAACATGAGGCCCGTCTAGTTAGGTACACATGAGATGGAATAATAGCCAAGGTGGAAAACGACCCAACTGTGTGTAATACTCCGAATGACGTCGGTGATTTTTTGGGTAATCTAGTGTTTAAATAAAAAGCGCGTTATGACGTATGTCCAAGTTTGAGATGACATAAGAAAGAGCGGTGAGCACTGATTGGGCTAGTCACCGAGAATGTGCACTTTTCAAGCTCGAGGTCAATTGTGGCTGTTACCAGAATACACATGGTCGGCTAATACCGATGAGATCATTGTTACACGGTTGTTGCTAGGCTATGAAAAATTCTCTCGGGTCCGAATAGAAATTGACCAGTCACATTTTTATATGTCCTGCATGATCGACTATAGACGATAGGCTATTCTGTAACGTTGGCCGATCATGACGTCATTTATTTTCCACGTTTTTTGCAGTACTGTGAACCCATATGTCTACCACGTGAACCAGCCACCAATAGGAACCCGAGAACTGGCAACATCCACGTCACTAAATACTAAATACAGCCTCGAGACAATATAGGTTTCTGTGTAACACTATACAACCATCTCATAACCCACGTGTCACTATCTCCCATGTTATGGCAACTACCCACGTCACACCCCAAGAACCCAGCGCCACAACGTCAAACAAACAAGGGCTTTTTATTGCCAGACACAGATGTGACAACCATCGCTAAAGTGACAGTACTTGTGTCAATATCTGCTTTTATATCAAGCGACGAGGGGCTGTTGTTCGTATTTTGTTTAATGTCTATTAGAGCTAGAAATTTGTCGTTGTTGTTGTTGTATTCTTTAACGTCTACCTAACTAATGAACAGCGCGTTGTTGTCGTTGTATAGCATTTTGTTGTTGTTCTATTTATCGTCTACCTGAACAGAGCTAACTATCAATACGACGACTTCACCCTGCGCGTCTGATCACAAAGGTGTCGTCCTTTGGGCCAGTCTCGAGAGGTGAGGAGATGCGAGTGCATTTCGCCAAAAAAAAACCCTCCTTGGACCCAAAGCGGGCTGCTTGTGAAACCACTCATAACAGCAATTACCAAGCTGACTATCAACACCAAGGGGACATGGTCTAGTGGTATGACGGATCCTTAGCATAGATGAAGCTCCGGCTTCCGGCGTGGATCAGGTCCGGGGTTCGATTCCCCGTGTCTCCATTTTTGCCATCCGACAGTGGCCCATTCCTTTTTATACAAAGTCAAAGCATCTGATATCTGCAATATATACAGTCTACCAAGATAGCATATCCGTTGGTCGTCCGTTTTCATCTAATTCTACAGCTACAGGTGCAAACTCCCCTCTCTCATCCTCATCTTCCAGGTCATCAACTTCCAACGTCACCTCCTCTCCATCTTCCAATGTAACCATTCCACTACGTAGATAATTCCCTTCAACCTCCCATCCTCGCTTCTCCAACGTCTCTCGTAATGACTCCCACGCATCCAAAACAGCCGCCGCATCTACCGCCACTGGCCCCGCTTCTCTCCCGGAATCCGCAGTCTTAGCAGCTGCAGCGCTAAGATTCTCGTGAAGTCGTCTGCCGTAGACTGTTACGGCGAGAGTGAGGGAGCGGGTTCTTGCTGGATGATGGTCAATTAGGGAGCTATCGAGGAGAGTCCCGTCGTAGTGGAATTGGGCGGATAGAGTTCGGAGGAATAAGGCTGTGAGTCGAGGACGAAGAGTTGCCAGATGATGGGCTTTAAGGAGAACTTTGGAGACGATGAAGAACCATTGGTCAAGAGCTGAGTGGTTCCCTAGATTCGTTGCTGCCAAGAAGACATATTGCAGCTCCCCTATTATATCCGTTTCGTTTGATAGAGTAGATAGTTTCCGAAGAACATAGTCAGTTGAATCGAGAACCGCCGCTGTAAGAGATGCTCCATGGAGAGTGACATCATATGGTTTATCCGTCGGTAAGAAGGTAAACTTCATACTCCGCACAGACTGATCTCTCGCAACCCTCCCAAGCAACGCATCTAATTCAGCCTCCCCCGTTGAAGCAACATACCCCTCCGGAAGATCAGTCGTATGACCAACCCAAACATCCATACCTTCCGCCTTCCCCAGAATCCCCTCTAAAACGCCCCGTGAAAGACACTCCGTCAACTGACTCCATAAACCTCCCGGAACCATAGCTTCCCGCGCATCTTCACCCTCCACAAACTCTACAGACCTCTCATAATCCCAAAGATCTCCCTCGGTCGGCGGTGGTGTAGCCGGTCTAGATGTATCGGCAAGGGGTGATAACATCTCTGATTCAGGATCCCACCGGACAATATGTCGCCGGGCAAGTCCCGTGGTGACTACCCAGAGGGCCGACCGAAGAGACCGATCGGTCGCTGATACCCAGAGAAGATGGGTACCCGGTGGGATATTTTGAAGACCGGAGAATGTGCGCGCAGTGAGTGAGAGTGCATCGATACCCAGGAGGGCTTGGCTAGGCATGTCCTTGAGATGGAGGACATCTCCGGGAATATTTCCGTGGATCAACGTGGTCATTTTGTTATTTAATGAGTATATCAAGGTCTGATTCAATTTTGTCAGCCTTGTTTAATCGACAGCTGTAACTATCACAGCCGGCAGTTGTTAACTATAATCTCAATGACTATACTGCGATTGGTATGGTGGACAAAAACTTGGAGCGCAATGCGATACACTATGGTGACGTGCTAATCGAAACAGTCTCCGATGTTAAAAATGAGGATGTTAACTATGCAGACTATATCAACAATCCAGGAACAGGAGACAGATGAATTGTCAAGATATAGTATGTACATACTGATTCAAAATATGACGATGGAAATTCATCACAAACTAAACCCTATTTTGACGCCCACCCTAACAACCCTGAGAAATGCGTTTATGAGGGTTAATAAACGCAGAGAACAGGGGTCGCTGTAGACGCGACTTTTGACCGGGGTAAAGACGACAGTGCTCCACAGCGGTGATGTCATTGCCGAAATAAAAGTCCCAAGTCTAGACCATCATATCAAAGATCCCGAACGAAAGGGCGAAACGCATTATTCACGTAATGGTATCCCGATAGGGAAACCAAGCCCTATACGGTATAGACTAAACGCCCCGGTGTGTTGGTTTTCCAACTACCCCAAATACGGCAGATTGGTTTAGAAAGTTTCACATTCCCATCCAACATTGTCCTCCAAAATCGACTAAAGCGTTAGTATATCCAACTATGCTACCACCCGAAGTGGAGGTTCTAGAACAGGCGGACCTACGTTAGTTTCCGTCCAAATGTGGTCAAACACTAATAGCCAATAAATGCCATGTGGTCCAGTGGTACCAGCCGCCCGGTAGTGACCTGTCTAGTGGACAGTCCCGGTAATCCGGGGTAGAAATATTCGAGGTCAGTGAGCTTATTTCAACGGACCTCTAGTTTAGCACGTGTCATGATGACGTCAAAGTTTTGGCCCCACGAACTGATGCATATCTCAATTCGGAACATCAACTTTTCAGCATTGCAAAAGTCTTACGATATTTCCCCGCCGATTATCAACGCCCCTCGTGTAAAAGACCCAGAGAACTGAGACCTTCGCCCCATAGAATCACACACCCAATATCTGCAGTTGGCGAGCCGATTCCCAAGGAGTAAAACCAGCTCATCAATGCTCGTGACCACAAGACCACTTCCCCCTTCAGGAAAACGTTGAACAGTGAAAGAACATCAATCCTTCCTGCTCAAACTTGCCTCGCCACCATCTTTCCGTGAAAGTTTTCACTCTGCCTCTCCTAATCCGGCCGTCTAGATGGTCACGAGATATAGGTGTACGGGTGTTCTCTATGAAGCATACTACAGGCCGATACCCTCTGTATGATACGCTCCATTTAAATGTGTAGGGCGTACGATGATGCAAGAGAAAAATTTTCAACAGGCTCTCCAAACCATGTGCGGGGTAGAATCTCGTTGGGTTGATCACTATGCCTCGAGGTCAGCTGTGTGCAAGATCTGTTTGGTGCCCCACACTTTTCATGTTTTCTTTTCTCTGGAGGCTGGCGCAGGGGACGACACCTCTGTGCCTTTGCCTTTCTGAATGGCTTCATCGTATCGTTAGTGGGTGCTCGTCAGGTAGTCATCGAGGCAGAACACAAAAAACACCCCACAATAAGAGGCACCACTTAATGGCAGACCTATTAAGTTTACTATGAACTGGTATCGTAACACTGTACCTTTGTAGCCACAATTAATTTCTTCAAGTGGCTTCAATAAACATGCACAAAATCACAAGATAGTAAAAAGAAATTAGCGAATGTGTATTTTTTTAAACGAGTGACTTTTAGTTTCTAAATCGACCGCTTCGCCGTTACCAGCTCTTGTCTATAGCGAACAAAAAAACAAAACGCGCTCAATACTCCCAGCATCTAATAAAACATCCTCATCATGGGCTATCTAGACATTCAGATCCAATATAAACGACTATGAAACCTTGGTAAATAACCAAATCTCTGCGTTAAAAGTTCACAGGAGTGACGATGGGGTTCACTACTCCCCGCGTCACTCAGTATCACAAATCATTACGTATATCCGTTGAACAAGCTGCCCCAACAGCCAGGTTCATAGAATGTAAGAGGATATCCATGTGATACTCTGTGAAAACTTGAGATGATCGACTCGCTCAAAGCAATAACAACCAGTAAACTATAGACTGTTCCCCTTAAACGTCCATGTAAATAGGTTGTAGATAAGCTTCGACCGACACGAAAATCAATTGGAATCAAGTGTGACATGAGCAAGAGTTGCCTCAAGCAAATGTACAGTCAGTCCGTTCAAGCCATAAAGGTGAGCCCGGGAAAACAAAAAACAAAAAAAGACAAAAACCAACCAAATGCAAACCAGAAAATAATACAAGATATCAACTCAATGTGTCCATGCCGAAGAGATATGGATCCCAGGTCGTGACTCTTAACAAAAAAACAAAGTGCCACCCAGATGCAAACAAATAACGCCTCCAAACACTAATGATCAGATACATGATGGGTTGTGTTATCCCATAACAGAAAACAGAAGACTTGCAACAGAAAAAGCAAACAATGCAAAGTGAGGCGCAACCCCCTCATGTCGCGCCGAAATAAAACAATGGAAGTGGGTAACTCGCAAGGAATCACAGCCACTTGACAAAACAACCTAGAGTTGAGGGTCCTCTAGGTGTTGATAGTAAAGATTTAGAATCTTTAGTAGTGGTGGCTCTGGCTGGAAGAACCAGTGCCGTTGCCGGTGGGGGCGTTGTTATCAGAGCCCTCAGCGGGGTAGGGGAAGCCACCATAGCCGTTGCTGTGCTGGTAAGTAGAGGTGTACTCGGGCATAGCGCTGGTGGGGGGAGGAGGGTAAGCGCCATAGCTAGCGGTGGGGTAGCTGGTGGCAGTGGGAGAGTTGTAGTTGGCACCATACGAGCCGGCAGAGGCAGCGGAGTAAGAAGAGGCGCCGCCGTAGGTGACAGTGGGGTAGGGGCTCATAGCGTAGGCGTTAGGGGTGGCAACCGAAGTAGGAGCAGCGGGAAGGGGCATCTGCTGAGTGGTCGTGGGGGATTGACTAGATGTAGCGCGCGACTGGCGGTCGGCAGCCTCCTTGCGGGCGGCTTCCTGCGCTTTCTTCTTCAGTTTCCACTCCTTGCGGATCTCCTTGAACTCTTCAGGGTGGCGCTTTTCACCGTGGTTCTGCATCGTGACGTGGGCGTTTAGGTGGTTAAGAGTACCGTAGGCCTTCTCACATCCTTGCCACCCACACTGGTACATGCGCTCAATTTCTTCGTAACGGCGGCGGGGACGCTTGTGCTGAACTTGGCCGGGAAGGGGAACGAAAGAGTAATGAGGGACATCCATGACCTGAAAGAAGAGAAACAAGGCTGTTAGTGGTTGAGGTTTGAGAGTAACTAGAAGTGGGTTTTAACTTACCTGACCATTGTTGGGGGGAGCAGGTCTGGTACTACGAGGGACGCCAGTGTTTCCAACGCCCATAGCGCCGTGGTGATCAACGGGATAGTTCCAAGCGGCCTGAGTACGGTAAATCTGGGCGCCGTTTGAATAACCCATCTCACCTGGGTACCCACCACCAGCTCCGGTAGTGTAGTTAGCTTGAGCTGCCTGAGGGTATTGGGCACCATAGTATGGGTTACTACTAGGGCCAGCGGGAGAAGCAACGGCACCACCAGAGGGGTTTGGGGTCATGTGATCTAGCGAAGAAAGTGATATTAGAGATTGATTCAAGTAGTTTTTTTAGACGGAAACTGTACTTACGAGGTGAAGGGACGGGAGAGTTGCTAGGGTTGCTGTTCAACTGGCCATAACGTTGGGCGACATCATAAGGGACATGGCGACTGGGCATAGTGGGGGTGCCGGCAGAGTGAGAGCCAGAAGCACTGTTGTTCATCTGAGGAGCTCCGGAATAGATACCAAGGTCGGGGCGCATATTGTCGGAGGCGCTAGGAACGGGTGGGTTACCACCGTCATAATCGTTGTTCTGACGGTCCATTTTGTCGCGAGAACAGATGCGTAAAGATAATAAAGTGGCGAAAGCAGGAAGACGGTAGTCGTTCAAGTGGCGATGGCTTCAAGAAAACCAAGAATGATCAAAAACACGAGGCTATAAAAGCGGCGCGTTCAGAAGTTGTAGAAAGCGGGGATAACTGATGTCGAGTAACAACCAGATATAGAAAGGGCGATAAAAGGTTGAGTGGACGTTGGAGGAAGGTGCAAACGATGAACTGTGTGACGTTGTGCTGTGGGATCAACCACCAATGTGTAAAGCGAAAAATGACAAAAGTAGAGAACAAGAAGGGAATTCCGACAAGACCTGCGGAAGAAAACAAAAAGGAAAAAAAAGAGGCGAGGACGAAAGAACAAACTGAATTTTTTTGAGATTTTTTTGAGATTTTCAATTTTTTTGTCGGTTTTGTGTGTGATTTTTTGTTGCTCAAAGTATATGCTGGGTAGTAAACTAACCAGGGTGTGTACTTTTGGTGGTGCGAAATGTTTAGACAGCGACTTTAGTTGATGACAGTCGATGACGATGATGTTGTCGTAATGTTTAGAGATGTTGTTATGTGTGCGTGATTGAATATGTATATGATATATACTCAAAAAGATGATGATTGTATGTTGATAGAAGGTATTCGGAATGCAAAAAAGATTTTTGACTTGTCCAAAAAAAGATCAAGATTCAATTCAAGAAGACCACGAGGAAATATGGCCTCTTAAATATTCTCGACTTTCAGGAAACTCGATGAATCCAGTCAGTGTGGGGACGGTTTTTGGGGTGTGTTGTTAAAAAAAACGAATGCTGCTCTATCCAGGGATTTTCAGACCCTTGGGGTGTGTAGCTCCAAAATGGAGGGTGATAAAATAAATAAATTCAATTAATGGAGATAAAATGTAGGCAAAATGGGCTTTTCAATTTTTTCATGAATCGGATTCTGTATTGACTCTGTGAGTGTAGCCATTTCTAAAGATCCCAAGAAAGAAATTCACTACACTCACATTGCGTTTCTCCAAATGTTGAAAATGATTATATCAGGTTCCAGTTCTATTCAATGATCAATGATCTCCAATCAGTAGGAAAGAGGTGTTCACCGTGCTCACGGCCATACTCGGGTGTAAAAAAAGTCACATTTTATCCCTTTTCTTTTTCAAGTCCTTCAGCTGCGCGCATTCCGGTTGATACAAGTATACAGTATTAACGACCTATGGTTAACACAGTACTACCCTCTAACACTCACTACAAAGCCTATTAAACATCACTGTAATTGTTATTAGGCCCTCTTCTTCACTAACCGACCCTTCTAAATCGTAGAACAGAACACACCAGTGACAAGTGCCGAGATTGACGTCTGACTGCTGCCCACCGTCATCACTAAAAGCGAGCACCACCATCATCATTAGACTCGCACACAACTACCGTCTGCCAAATCGTAGTCTACCAGTTTTCCAATTCACGGTACCCTCTATGCATGTTCTTTCTTTTCCCCCGAATGTCCATTGTTTGCATACGTCGCTCAGACCATTAGAGCACCCATAATACTCATGGTAGGGTTACATTGAAAACGGGGTACTCTCCCGGGCCAGCGGTGATCGACAAGCCATGGCAGGTTTGGGTTGATGCTGCATTGTGATGGCTACACCATGACGACTTACAATTTGATGATTTACTACTACATGTGAAGATTTCAAGAGGAAAAGAATAGGTGCTAGTGGTAACTAGGCTTCTTTTATACCTTCAAAACCAGAAGCCACCCCTCTGTTACCAATCTACTGAAATCTTTTTAATCAGTAGGGTTAGGACTAGTGTACCCCGCGGCACGCTATAACACGTGAATTAATTTCCCAAAAAGTATGACGAAAGCGGAAGTCGTCCCTTCAACAGCAAAAAGCCTTCATCCAATGGGACCAATGAATTAAAACGGAACCTCCTCGTCTAAGCTGAAAGGTAGACCCCCTCAGCCCAGAAAGGAGGTCAGCCGGTTCCCGTCCACACGGGAAAGAGTAGGATTGGATGAATGACCGTTAGAAACATCGGCTTCGCTTGTAAAAAAACCATTTCTGGAATTCTTGTTGGACACCCCGCGGGTGGGAGAGGGGCTCATTCTTTACGTTGAACCGTTCGAGAACTTCTGTGCATCTGTCTGTATTGGTAAACCTTTTTGGATGTCGTCATTTACGTAACGACCAGGGTTCCACATTTGGTAGAAAGTTTTCGTCAGTATCGCAAAGTTGACGATGTGATGTGAACTTCTTGATATCTACTTCCACGATTTCTCGACCACCGTTATTTTTTTTTTCTACTATGACAGTAGTTTGACACATTCTTAGTATTCTTATGGCTTTAGTTACCAGTATTTCGCCAGGTACATGCACCATTTCAATTGTTGAATTAGTATAGTAATTAGTATAGTGCATACTGTCATTTTCTTCCACTACTATCCACACTATATCCTAACAACTTAGTATAAAGGCGACGTCATAATATTTCTCTCTCTACTATGCATATGCTGTTTGAGTCTAAAAAAGAGAAATGCGGGTTTCCTTATTTCCCAAGCCATGTCTATAGAATCATCCACGCCAGAGGCGCCCCCATTATGAAGTTCCCGTCTTCATGTCTAATACATCTGCATGTCTTGTTTGTGAGTTCTAGGTTCTAGATGGGTGGGTGGGAATCCAGGCCGAGACGGGTCTACCGGGCACTCGGTTTTATTTTTCTTTACATACCTTTCGGGTTACTACTACGGGTAGAGCGATAAGGGCACGATCAAGTGAGACATTAAAAGCCACATGATGTTGTGGCGAGAAGTGCGTTTTTGGTATTCAGTAGTCGAATGGGGATTTCTATATTCAGAGGAACTTATCAACCATCATTGTAGGACTACACCGACATGAGAATTATTAGTGAAACAACCATTGTAAAATGACGGAGATCGATATCCAACAAGTCCTACACACAAAACCGAACCTCAATTCTGTATAAAATCACCTGACTACAATACTTAATCGCCACAGCGTGATCCGGACAACCCGAAAAGTCAAGATACCCTAAAAGCCCATCTAAAACTTCATGTACCAACGGATCATCTACCGGCAAGTGGGAGCCTCAAAACCAGCCATTGGCAGACAACCGAGTGGTCAGATATCATATATATGCATGGCGTTGACGATCGTTGTTTTGCCCAGCACAAGTTCTTGTCTACATGTAGGAACCGGCCGACACCTACAACTACCCTGTCCTTGAAATCCAAGATCTACATGCAACGGCTCGACCGCCAAGTTCGGCCGTCTGTAACTCCGTAGATACTCATCACCAGCCCGAAACAAGCACGTCCATAGAAGCTCATCATGGTCGGCGAAAATCTCCGAACAGCCACGATACGATACCGTTTAGAGCCCCCCTCGCTATACACATTTTCCAAGCGTTCCATGACGATCCATAACTCCCACGGTCTGTGACCCAAGTCAAGTCAAGAAGCCCGGACGGAAACCACCAACAACGTCCTTGCACACCCCCTCCCTTACGTCTTTTCTCCCTTGACAGAACAAGCGTAAGCGTACATATGCCTTGAAGTATATTGGTGGGTGGGTGCAACCGCTTTACTGTGCCACCCGTCGTCCACCCTTCAAATGCGGCACAGTCGCGGTGATTTCTTGTTGGACAACGAGACAACGACGACGACGACAACAACCCGTGACAAATAAACACAACGTCTCCCCTTGTTCTCGTTTTATGCGCTATGGGCACGACGAGCCCCCTTCACTGGCCATGACTACTCTGTTATTTGACAGCTCGCGACGCGAACAAATAATGGGGTTGAAGCTTCCTGCGCGTATGTGTGCGGGTGCAGCGGATGAGGTTTATTTGACCCACGGGTGATCCGTACACTGGCTTTTTTCTACTGCTGTATCCTATTGTGTGGGAAGCAACAGCGTCGTAGACAATCCCGGAGTATTGTGCAAAGACGCAAACTGCAAGTCCCGTCTCCACGGACTGAATATCACGAAATGTAACTGGCAGAAGCTGGTGGCCTGACTAGAGAGGAGGGAATGTCGGCAAACCCTGGTCCTCGGTACCCATAATGCGTAATGTGGACCACACCTGTAGTAGCTGTCATGCAATCCTCCTGCAATTCGACGACAAATTTCCTTTGGCGAACCTTGGACCCATCCCGGACTCGGTGTGAATGTGGCATGTGTACATATGTATGTACAATGTATGTATAGTACAACACATGTCGTGTATGGTATGGCCGAAATTTGCAACCAACAAATTGGTTGTTGAAACTGTGAGAGTCTGGTTTAAGTAGGAAGGCTTACGACGAGCTGCTACATCCACGGGTTCATCCATGTACCAGCTGCAGGTCATGCTCAGAAGGTTTTAGCGATTCCACTCGGACCTCCTTGCTTTGCGCCCCAGAAACCAGCCAACAGGTTTCCAAGCCCCATCAGTGAAAACGTCCAGAAACAAGACAATTGTAAGCGAAACTTGAGTATTCGCATGCTTAACGAGGGAACCAAAGTGCTGAATGAAAGGGTTGGTGTGTGGCAAATATAGGGTATGCCACAGCTCAGTTGGTTTTGTGCCGCCACTGTGATGAGATGCACAATCACATCTCAATGTAGGGGACAAATCAAATTGTTTGAAGTTCGTGTCGTGACTAGACTGTGTAGAAGCACGAGGAATAGAAACTTTTTTGATGGGATTCCGCGTCCGAGTCACTGGGCCAAGTAAAAGTCACTTGGTTATAAAAGCTATGGCGGGCTGGTATTAAGCGAGTTCTTTCCACACCAATGATGTGATTGATGTGCTTGTAGCTGAGGAACCTATGACGGAGTATGTATGTACGTGCAATGTTCCTGTTGGAAGTTACTACTGCATATGCATATGTAAGATATAGATGATGATGATGCGTTTTCCCGAGTCAGTCGTCAGTTGATAGTGTCCTCTTCAAGTATTTCTTTTCTGATTGTCCTTCCTCTTTCCCCTCTACCCACGAAAGAGAAAAACCCACCAAAAAAAGCTTAGACATCTTCTTTTTTGGCCCCATGTCCTGATCCTACTTTCCATGCTTTTTGAAGGGGGGCGTGAGAATGCAAACAGTAACAAACCGGGATCATCACCTTCTACCACGCTTCTGCTCGCTGTTGTCGTCCCCTTCTTCACGTCAGGGCTCACTAGGCGCCTGCGCACGATGTTTCTTGGGATAACGTGCGGGCCGCTTGTAGTGTCCTTGCTAGCTGCATAAGTTGGCAGCGAACCCATCGTCATTGCTCCTACAGCTAACTTAACTAAACTACTGGTGGCTGCTCTTTTTTGGCGTGCCTGTCAGAGGCTAGTGCGCGTTACATTGTGCGGGACAATGTTGGAGCTTGGGGATTTTTTTTGGCTTCTCTTTTTTTCTTTCCTTTTTGTATGCACCATGGGATGGACTGGCGTTAGTCTGGCGCGGACTGATGTTTTGGTGTGGGGGCACAATAGCGGTTTAGATCGTGAACTAAGACTGACTGGTTTGTCTGTGTTTTATGGACGGTGCGATCCTTGAGCTGAAGTTAGTTTGAACATGTAAGCTTCCTTTTTGGTGCAAGTGTTAGCTATATCGAGATCTAGTGTAGTTTTAAACAGAAACCAAACACTTAGTTAATATGGTTGACAGGATAAAAAGCAACACTTACGGGTCCTCAAACCGTGACCTTCTGTTTATAGAACTGATATTCAGAGCCCCCAACCATGCATTCTACAAAAATGTGATGTGCTAACTCTTTGACCTGGCATTTACTCTACCATATGACGGTTCATCGCCAGGCCGGAGGTAAGGATTCATGGCGCGACGAAAGCACGGGTGAAGTCGGTGTTTTCTGGAACACTTACTCGGCTATCTACCCTCGAAAAGAGAAAGAAGTCCGGTGGCGTCATGTGTGGTGATGGGTCTGTATCTGTGACATGACACGCAACCGAAATATTTTGTACTGGGGATGAAGTTATAGACAACCTCGTGTTTTGTCTGACAGGGCAACAACAAAAAAAGACGAACAGAAACAAAGTTCAAGTCTTAGGCTGTACAGTATGTATGTATGTGCAACCGGTTTGGTTTTCTCTAAACTTTTGGTGGGAGTGACCTACCTGTCTTAGTGAAGGGGGCCTTGTTCGATGTTACACCACTAGACCGGATGGTTTGTCAAGATACGCCTTTTCTTTTTAATGTATCTGATAGGGCAGAGAAGTCTTAAACAAGGCCGTGATTCGGTGTGACGAAGGACGAACGACAAACAATCATTATGTGGAACATTGGTTGTACGAGTATATAAGGGGTTGTTTTTTAGTGAATACAAGATTTGTACCATGGTGACGTGTGTGCATACAACATCTTTTCTTGTTCTCTTTTTCTTTTTGTTTTCGTTCTTTCTATATTCACACTCTCAATTTCTATAGGAAGTGGCACACGCAGGTCAACCAAAGACACAAAATCACGGCGTTTCGGACAGTCCAGGCTGTCGTCTGTGACGAGGTTGATTTGTGGATGTGACGAGCTGACTCGGGGCATTGCTCTCTTTCTTTCCGTTGGGAATTGTCTCAGATATGTTTTTCGGGGATTGCCTAGAGGGCTGAGCATTTGACCTGATTTGGATTGGCACACAACGTCATAATTCTAGATATGGACATACTGACTACTCTTTCTTCTTCCGAACCGGCTGTCGGCCAGACTAACCGTAGAGGAGAAAAAAAAAACGGAAGGGGCGTGTGTATACAGTGCGCGTAACGCAAAGGAATGTTTTGTCTGTAGAACCAGACTCAACGGTCAGTAGCCAGGAACTCACATGCATCTTCACCCACTGTAGACGTTTCGAGTCAACTAGCGTTTGTTAAGAAATGAGAAATGCGAATCATTACTTGATTAAGGCATGTTGTGTGAGGGTCTGGGGTGCACATGCAACAAGGTAGGGGGTGTCTACTGTCTACTGATTTTCACAGGCCTTGTGAGCTAGAAGCTTCCTGTGATGTGAATGTTTTCTCTCGGGGGATTTGACGTGTCAGACAAAGTACATACTAGGCAAAAGTTTGGTCAGATTTGACTGTGATTCTGGGTGATGAGGGCAAGATTGATTGAGTGCTAATCGGAAGGGAATGTATAGAATCGAGGGTTGGTCGGAGTCGACTTACCGAAGCCATAATTGCAGATCAAAGGGACAACCTTCTTTATGACTCAATATTTGTAATATGCGGCGAACACGTATATAGATATGGATTTCCGGATAGGTGGAGCATCTTCAGTTCAGGGATCCCTTTACAGACGACACTTTTACGGTGAGCCACAAATCAGTTTTGCCCTTTTTCGGTGAATGTATATTGTATATGGGCGGGCACATGTGTAGAAAGCCGGCTCAGTGACTTTTTTTTTTTAAACATTCGGTTACTGTACACCCTCTCTACTTTCGGAGTAATATCAGTGGCTGCAGCGGCGAGCACCGATATCAAGCAACAACTTGACTGCTTGGACCCTCATGATTTCCGTCAATTTCGCGGCTTGTCAAGCTGGCTGTGGAGAAGAGAAACATGGGTCTCTGGTGTTGGGGTCATTGCATGTGTATGTGAGACGGCATAATAGAGGACTGTGCTTTAGGTAGACAGTTTTGACAGTTTTGAGGGAAGCAAAAAAGAAGGGCGCATTGAGAATTAGGTGGTATAACAGATCAGTGTTATAACTTTTTGACGTTTGGGCTAATATTCTAGGACAAAATGAAGCTAGCAATGAAGGTTACTTTTGACTTGATCTTCTAGAAGCTTTCTAAGTTGAGCAAAAGACAAGATAGTGGTGTGGTTTCAAGTGTCAATGGACAAACAAGAAACACATGGACCAAGTTAGAAAGAGTACGGTATATCTATGTACATACACACACCTCCACGTCTTTCAAAAGAACGTTCAGACAAAGTCCCGGTCGGGGACTATTCCCACGTCGATCATTTTCCCCAGGCATAGAATTCACACTAAAAGCATTGTAATACACAGATAGCTTAGACATGTACATACAACATGCACACTAAAAGCATGTCAAGCCGCGATCCCAAGACAAGCAGTGGCCCTAAAAGTAGTCCATCAACCTATTCAGGACGAGCGAGACATCAAACGGGAAATGGTGGCGTGCCCCCCACGCTGCCAGACGGGTTTTAGTCTGGTCACTAAGAAGTCGGCAATCTCTACACTGAAAGTAGCTTGGACTTGGTCTTGCTTTTTTTCGAGCGTAGAATGGTTTGGCGGCGAGCTAGAAGTACAGATTGTGTGGCTTGATCGGGAAGACGGGATGGAAAGCACTTACTTTGGTGCTGGTGGCATTTTTTAAAAAGTGCAAGTTTCTACTTTGAGAATGGCGTCCGTTGGTGGCTGCAGGTTATCCGAGAAAGGATGTCCAAGAAAGGAAAACCTCATGACAACGATGAATGATGAAGAACTTCGTAAGCTACTGATGAAAAGGACCTTTGCGTGGATCGGTAAAGAGCGGGTAGGATGTAAAAAGGGAGGGGAACGTAGACCAATATGAAAGCGAACAGCTGTCAGAAGACCTGGCGGACTGGCAGGATAGAGGGATTTTGGCCACTGATCTTCGGCGATAAGTATTGACGAATGATGACGAGCAAGATAAACCCCAAGAGCTCCACGGAGACGGCGTATCCAGAGTAGTCAAGCGAGATATGAACGGTATATAGGCGTCGACTCAGAAGGGTTTGTCCTTGTAGTGGGATCGAACAAAGAGCGGTTTCCTATACTGCTATGGGCGGTAGCTTTGGAGAATTTGTCTCACTGGAACCGAAGAAACAGGGGATATGGTGGTTGACGATGCACGCGGCGTGGTCATTCCTTTGACGGGTTCGCCAAACAGTCAACTTGTCAAGCCAACCAAATGAATAAGTAAACTTCAGCTGGTCTCGTTTTATTGAATTATTCGGCCCTCGCGAGGGAAGCGAAGGGCGGGTTCAGTAGTCCAAGAAGGGAGAATGCCAGAAAGACGGAAAGAAAGCAAGATAGTATGGATTTCAACGATATGAAGTCGATTTGTCACGGGTTCTTACTTTGTATTGGTCGTTGGATATCCGTGGATTTGGACTGGTTCTAGAGAGAAGAATATCCACAGGAACCACGAGTTCAGTGTTCGGATGTGCTAAATTAGCGGCCGACTCAACCACTGGGGCGCATGCAAGCGATTGTGAACCTGGATTTTGAGCCTAGTCAAAGACGTCATCAACATTATCCGTTGTTTGAGATGTGATATATGAGAAATAGTAGTCTATACATATAGTTCGTTCATTTCTATAGAAAACCAACAACTACATACGTATTCTCTATATCTCTATATGCGCGTCTACTCATTTTGAAATATGTGGCTATGGTTATATCCTTTTCTTCCCCACCCCAAAAAGCAACATCCAAACTCCCGTTTCCAGAAATTCCAAGCCATATCCGTCCTAATCGGGTAATCCCAAGTCCAGGGGAGGGGAAGGGGGGCGTGTGCCACGAAACCCAGAAATGACCAAAAGAGTAAAAATCGTGAAATCCAGAGAAAGTACCGCAGGCTTTTGACCACACTGTGGAAAGTGGGTTTATGGGATTGAGAGATGGGCTTTTTCGTGAAAGGTGGAGTTCTGGACCCAGGAAGTGGGCTTTTTTTTCTTCTTCCTGTTCCCACTTATCCATGGTGGTTGGTTGATATCTACTTGCATGGGTTTCTACGAGGTAGACACACTTCATTGAGAAAAGAAACTGTTTGGTGAATTCCAAGTTGATTGGGTTTGGGGATTCTTAACTGCCGAGTCTGTACATACATATGCGCACTCACCCACGCACGTCACCTCCCGACCCCGGCACATCCGTAAACCCCATGCGTCACTGCCCGGCCGAGACAGCCACATACGTATGTTCTCCGTCCGGTAGGCACCCACATGTGGCTCCCGACAGTCTTCATCGGCCCCCGATCGGCTCGTAGTCCCCACAATTCAGCTGGCACTCCGCCCTCCCAACCAGCTCGCCCATCGGCCTCCCCATGAGTTCTAACCTAACCCATCTAGGCCATCTGCGCACCCGTTCCTGGACTAAGCGTCCTTTTGTCTTCCTTTGGAGGGGTGTAACGATCAAGGGAAGGGAGCTACGAACGTCTGAAAGGTGATGAGGAAGGGGACTGGATTGACAAAAGGCAAGAGGGAATCGACCGACGTCTGTGGGCGGGAATATATTACTTTGGAGAAATCGTGACGTGAGAATTTTTGGGGAAGAGAAGTGGCTTTTTTTGGGCTGGGAAGTTGCTAGTGGTTCCGGATTTTGGGGTGGGATCGCGGGGCCGACGAGGGTTTTTTTTCGGGTTGGGTGGTGGGATTTTGGAAGGAGAAGGAAGGGAAGAGGGGAAGGAAGTATAGCGTTCGTTTTGAGGAGGTGCCGGCGCTAGTTGGGGATATGGACAGTCACTTATGTAGGTACGGATGAAGTCGGTTTAGTATTTCTCGGCCAATTAAGGAGGGGGAAGAATGGGTAAGCATGTACATACATACGTGAGTATGTTATGTTTCTGGAGTTGCTTTTGAAGAAAATAAGGATATCCTCCGATTAAAAAACCTCCGTGACACGAGACGAGGAAACGACAGCAAGGAAGGTGGCTTAAACGGGCGTGGTTTGTCAGACGCCACTGCCACTGCCGCTATATCAACATTGATGGGACTAAACCGTTGAATGTGGAGGGTAAAATGCCGATGAACGCGTTTCACGAGACAATTACATACATATATATTTACGCGGTACGGAGACCGTGTTACATCATGATTGTGGATACATACATACGTATATACATATATACTACAAAAATATGGGATGGGACGAAAAGAGAAGGGATGAGGTACAGGTGTCACCTTCCAATACTTGGTTAATTCAAACAAGAAGGAGGGGCAACAAAATTCCAACAACCGCCAAGTTTTCCAAAACCCGACAACCAAAAACAGCCACAACAGCCACACATCCAGCCAGTCAACTCGGTAGAGAGCCATGCCCACCCGTCCATCACCATGTTCTCACCACGTCTTCTCTTGCCTCTCCCAAACCAAACGCACCCCCCGGCCTATATCAAACCCGCGATATTACAGGCCGGATCCTCAAGAAAAGCCCAGACCACTGAGATGTGCATTGTAGAAGGAGACAAAAGGAATATAGGCTTGTCGTGAGAAGAGGAAAAAGTTGAGGAGGGCTGTTGTATTTGCGCACGGTCAGTGGCGGCGTGGGGGCGTATGTGGAAGGAACTTGGAAAGAGAGGGAAAGTGTATGGACATGATGAGGACGAGTATGTATGTGTATCAACTAAAAGAAGAATATTCAAATGGAGAAAGTAGATACATACATACGTAGACAACTTCAGAGGCTTCCAATTCCCAAAAGCTGGTTCAAACGACCAACGTAAACACTTACCCCATGAAACATCCAGTCATCCACTTTGTAGATCCACGGTACTTCTGTCGCATCCATCAACATCTCAACCCACCCACTCAACCAACTAACAGAAAAAGAAACCAGCCAGTAAGGAAACCATTCAAAAAAAAAAACCCCCCACACAGAATCTTACCCCCGGATCTCCACCCACGCCCACCATCATCCGGTAACTACCCAACCAACCAAGCAAAAAAAGAATCAACTCAAAAAACCAGCCTACCAAATTCCTCAACTGCGACTACGCCAATCCATAAACCCAAGAAAATCTCCTCTCCTCTTGCAATAGCCCACTCTGCAACCCATGACGCTAACACCTTCTCCCGCCTTCTAGCCCACCATATAGCCTTCTAGCGCCAGCGTTCCAACACACTGTAACAAAATCGCGTGCGTGTGCCTTGGACCTAACCATCCAAAAGGCAAAAAGGAAGAGGACAGGAAAACAAAAAAAGAAATATGCTGTGTATTTTCAATCCATGGGTCAATGTAACGTGGTGGCTGCTACCGTTTGGGGATATCATTCACTGACCGACTGTTGGTTGGATTGAATCGTATGTATGTACAGCCTGCGCCTGCTGTGTACATGCATGGCTACAGCAGCTGAATACTTATCGGTGTACATATGTACCTACCCGGAAATATGGTGAGTAATCACCACGAGATCATGCACAACTGGCTTGGGATAGTTACCGGCCAAATTCCAGCCCGGTCTTTTCCTACAGTTCCACATATAAAAAAAAGTGAATCCACCAAAAAAAACTCGGATGCCTTGACGTCATGGCCCACTTTATGACTATCCGACCGATGACCCGCTTGACCAACCACCCATTCACAATACCACGCTGCAATAAAAAGAGAGAGAAAAAAGGTCACCTAAAATCAACAATTCATTATTTTGAGACAAAAAGACTTCCTGTTATGACACAGGTGTCCAGTACCGGACGAATATCTATGTATGAAAAGACCACCTCGTGTTGAGGAGCCGTAAAGGTGCATGACAGAACAAGCTGTAAAAACAAGCCAAACGAAGAAAATGTAGCAAAACGCCAAAAACGAGAAAAGAAAACAAAATACTCAAAACGCCTACCAACGGCGTCTACCCATGGGAGCATAGTTGGAGCCTGTAAAAATCACATCGAGGTTAGACACTAGTTTGCTTTCACAAAAAAAATGCCAAGAGCCAAGTCGTGGGTTCTTAGCGACGTCTGTGGTACGTACCGCGACCACCACGGCCACGGTAGCCGCCGAAGCGACCGCCACCGCCACCGCCGCCACCGTAGCGGACCATCTCGGCGAGACGGGGATCAATCTGCTGGTTAGCCTCCTTGAGGACGTTGACAAGATCGCGAGCCTGCTTGGAGTCTAGAGGAAAACAGTGTTAGTACATATCATGACAAAAAAGACAAAGACCGGATAAAACTTACTATCAGTGGTGAAGAAGGTAATGGCGGTACCCAAGGCACCGGCACGACCAGTACGACCGATACGGTGAATGTAGTCCTCCAGGTTGTTGGAGTAGTCGTAGTTCAGAACGTGAGTAATGTTACGGACATCTTGGTTGGGTTAGCATGACAAAACAACAAAGACCTAATTTTTAGGTCGGATAGGATAGGACGAGAGCCCAGTCTGCCGGGCCAAGTATAGCAACACCAGCAAGACTAGTAAGGAATCATCATCAAGAATAAGATTGTGAGCCATAATAGACTGCACCATCAAATCACCACCTGAGAAGGTGTACATGGTCTGGAGCCTGTGTTCCGAGAACAACAGTCTAGCTCGTGACTCCCGAAGCATATCATGAATATTGCATTGGTGGCTGTTCACAACAACCACCCGTCTTACACAGCCTCGTACTAATCAATACAGGCTACAAACAAGCAAAATACAACTTCACCAGTGGTTGACAACACAACCACCCATAGCGAGTGCTTCAATTCAGACTTCATCCAGCGACCAAACTGTGGTGAAGCCGACTTCCGATTGCGGACAACGGGTAGGGGAGTACATCAACAACGTCGCTACTACTGTTCGCCTTCAACATGCACAAAACACTTTCGAGAGCATTGGCCAGACGGATGTGACAGAAGCCCCGATAGTGGAACTCGTCTGCACATCCGGGAGGACTGACCAACTACACCTGAAACAACAAGCCAAAACAATCTTGTCAAATCAAAAAGCTTGCGTTTTGTGACCACCAGAAGAGGCGTCATAAAGGACGTCGAAGAGAAGGCTAGAGGCTCTTTAGATACTAACGGCGTGGAATCATCTCTACACGAGGTCCACGACGTCGTTTCTCAATCTCAGAATGGAAAAGAAAATAGTCAGGGCTGACGATATGCACCGATACAGCTCGTTACAACTTCTCAAGCCCCAAAGGCCGTCAACGAAAACGAGCTACACGTCTCAACAGACAAACAACTTCCCTGGGAACATATCAAAATGATGGCTAGAAATGCCATGTTCGAAGTAGACGTCATCATCATGTAACGAACGGTCATCGAAAAAAGACCATCCAGATACACTACTAATCCACTCAAAACAAACCTGTTCTATAATACGCCCATATAACACACTGGCTTCTGTATGTACAGAGCGAGAACCAAAGTGTCGGGCGCACCGGCTAATGCTTGTTGGAAAGCTTCGAGCACGGCGCGTAACATACGTAAAAAAAGAACTGGCGCATTAATGATATCTTTGCGTACCGTATCAACGGCGAAGATGCAGAAAACAAGCATCGACACCACAATAGGCCAAACGAATCGTACACAAAGTAGTTCCAAGGAGATCAACGACAGTGAGCAAGCCAAGGCGTATCAAAACAACGAATGAACATTGTTTGTTTGTTGCGCAAACAGAAAGCCCCTAGATTTGACGGTACTGTTCCGACAGACAAAGCCTGCCAGAACCGAAACCATAACTTGATGAGTAAAGGGGAAAAGGGGAATATAAACTTACCAATACCACGCGAGGCAACATCAGTGGCGACCATGATGGGGGACTTGCCAGTCTTGAACTGGTCCAGAACCCAATCACGCTCGTTCTGCTGCTTGTCACCGTGGATAGACAGAGCTGGCCAGCCATCGTGGCGAAGGAACGAAGTGATGTCGTCGGCGACACGCTTGGTACCAACGAAGATGAGGCACTTGTTGGACTTGTCGTCCATGATCTTCTCGAGATGCTTGATCATGCGGTCACGCTTCTCGCTCTCGTTGACAACCTCGACAATCTGGGTGATGCGGTGGTTGGCAGCAAGGTCAAGAGAACCAATGTTGACCTGGATGAAGTCCGTGAGGAAATCAGTGGCCAGGGCGCGAACCTCCTTGGGCCAGGTAGCAGACCACATCAGAGTCTGACGGTCAGGGCGAATCTGGCCAATGATCTTGCGAATCTGGGGCTCGAAACCCATGTCAAGCATGCGATCAGCCTCATCAAGAACAAGGTAGGTAACACGGCGAAGGTTGGTCTTGCCAGCCTCGAGCATGTCAATGAGACGACCGGGAGTGGCAATGCAAACCTCGACACCGCGGTTGAGGTCACGGATCTGGGGACCCTTGGGGACACCACCGTAGACGCAGGTGTTGCGAATGTGAGAGCTACGACCGAACTTGGAGATCTCCTGCTGAATCTGGACAGCCAACTCACGAGTGGGAGCAAGAACCAGAACAATAGGACCATCACCCTGAGCCAGGAGGGGCTGGGCGTTGATGTGGACAATGGCGGGAAGGCAGTAAGACAGAGTCTTACCGGAACCAGTCTCGGCAATACCGACGACATCACGACCAGAGAGAGCCATGGGCCAACCCTGGGACTGAATGGCAGTAGGAGCGGGGAAGCCCTGAGCCTTGACCTCGTCAATCACGTAGCGCGGGAAGCCAGCCTCGTCGAAGGTCTCAATAGGTCTGGGGACCTCGGTACCAATAACGGCCATGGAGTGCTTGTCGCGGAAGGTCTTGATCTCCTCATCAGTGCGAGCGCTGACATCGGGGTGCTCCTTGTAGAAGTGCTTCTCGAACTTGGGGAGGGTAGCAAGGTCTGTAAGAGATTCATTGTTAGCATGACTGAACTGATTGATGTCTTTGTTGGTTGAAACATACCCCACTCCTGGGTTCTGAGGCCAGCGCCCATACCGCCCATGCGGTCACCGCCACCGTTGAAGCCACGGTCACCACCACCACCACCGTAACCGCCACGACCACCACCACGGCTAGTTAATGTTAGTACAAAGTCATTATCTTGAAGGTGCGATCGTGATGAACTTACCCGCCGTAACCGCCACCGCCACCACTGAAGCCACCGCGACGGTCGTTGTCGTAACCGCGATCGCGGCCACCACCACCGTGACGCTCGAAGCCGCGGTCACCACCGCCGCCGTAACCACCACGGCCACCTCCGTAGCCACCACCACCACCGCCGCCGCCGCTGTAGCCGCCACCGCTCTCGTTGTTGTTGTTGTAGGACATATTGATAAGGTCAAGTGAAACAAGGAAACAAGGACGAAAACTTGAATGAAGAAGATACAATCTCACACGTTAAGCAGGGACAAATGTCGGTAAAGAAAGACTGCGAAATCAAAATGCTCACGATGATGAAGTCGCGATGAGATGGATGAGAAAAGGAAAAGAAGGAAAGGCAAATTGGGTAGGAAAAAGATTTCCTTATGAACCAAAAATTAAACAAGAAAAAAACTTTCAATGCCTAATCTCAAGGAGCATGTCTCACAGGCCTCTGTAGTTAGTGCTACAGCCTCTGTCAATTTTTTTTTTACCCGCCTGAAAACACGTCTGATAGGCTGGCACGCGTGCGACGATTAGACTGATAAGACTTTAAAATGGGGCCGACAGGGATCACATTTCTACAACCTTGCACAATTTCCACTAGCGGATGCGCCGTTTGCCTTAACAAAGCTGATGGCGGACAGCGCGAGGATATACTGGAGACCAGAGCTTTCTAGAGCCGCAAAAGTAAAGTTTATGCAGAAGAACAGAGTTTTCTGTAAGGTTGGAGCCAGATGAGATTTGGTGGGCACCGATTGGTTCATTATTCTGAGCCAAGATTTTTGAGTGTCGGTTGAGATTTGTTTTACATGAAGATGAGGTTTTTCTTAGGGTATACGTGTTTTTGTATAGTAAGCGACTGGTTTTGTCTATTTGGAGGGGAACATACCCCAGAACTGTGTTTCCATCTGTTGAGAATGTTAGCAAATGCCTTCTTATAGAAAAAGTACAAACTTACTCTTGTAGCATGGATGAAAATCTTGACCAGCTCCTCGATGCGTTCAGGAGTCTGTTTGGCCATCTCTTCTTCCAACACCTTGCTGCCGAATCTGACAGCCTCCCGGAACCGTTCCGACTTGTAAGTCGAGATCCAGGGCCAGTAGGTATTGCCTTCTTCGACAGTGTCAGGGTGCACTTCCAGCATATCACCCACAGCACCATAACCTAATAGACACGGGGCTTGGGCAACCTGGAGTGCCAGCCAGTCCTCAGACATACCAATGTCGAGAATGTATCTAGTGTAAGCGGTGCATTGCGGTAGCTCGGGTGTGGACATGACTTCCTCCTCTGTAAGGCCAAAAGTGGCGCAGTAGTTTTTGTGTAGGTGCATCTCGGTAGCCACCTTGGCGGCAGTTTCGGCGCCGTCGCGAACCTGCGCGGCGGTCCGACCCTTGTAGGAACTGAGGGCATAGGCACGAGTGTAATGGATCAAGTAAATATAGTCCTGGATAATGTAGCCCTTGAAGGACTCCAGCGGGAGAGTTCCGTTGCCCATGGCCATGACGAAGGGGTGGTCGCGGAATTCAATCCAGGCTTCTTGAACATCGGAGCGTTGTAGAAGCCATTCCACAAAGTGACCACTGTAGAGTGTTAGTTGAGGACATAATGACTATCTGAGAAAGACCTACGGAGCAAAAGGAAGGACATGAATAGAGTGAAAGTGGTTAAGGGGACCATGACCGTTACCATATCCTGGCGCTGTGCGAATACCGGCTTCGATGTAGTTGCAGGCTGAGCGGACAGCCTCTGGGACGGACTTTCCGCGGGCCATGTTGGAGGCAACGGCGGCTATTATTGTTAGCTGTGGTGTAAACCTACTCAAACTTAGTCACGACTTACACGCAAGAGTGCACCCTGTGCCATGGGTGTTAGCCGACGTCTGGTATGGGCTCTTGACAGTCAAGCTCTGTCCGTCTGGACCAACAAGCACATCAACAACAGTCTTGTAGTCCTCCTCCTTGTCAGCAACAGTCAAATCATCCTTGAGCGGAAGATGACCACCCTTGATTAAAACCCATTTGGGTCCTAACTTCTGAATTTCAGTCGCAATAGCTGACATGTCAGAGACGTCCTTGATCTCCAAAGGCGACTTGCCAGAGTGCTCCAAGATGACCTTCGCCTCAGGCATGTTAGGTGTGATAACAGTAGCCAACGGGAGAAGTTCCGAGCAGAGGGCTGAGACGGCATCGTTTTTAAGGAGACTATGGCCGCTGGTAGAAATCATGACCTTGGTATCATGTTAGCTTGTACCCATACCAATTGGAGAATTAACTTACAGGATCCACAACCAGCTGGGCGAGGTTGTGTTTCTTTACACGTTCAGCAACAAGCTGAACGGTTTCCTTGGAGCTCAACATGCCTGTCTTGACGACATCGACACCGATATCCTCAACACAAAGGTCAATCTGGCGACCGACAAACTCGGGGGGAGTAGGGAGAACATCGTAGACACCCTTGGTATCCTGGGCTGTCAAAGCCGTGGTGGCGGTCATGGCGTACACTCCATGAACGGCGGCCGTTTTTTGATCAGCCTCGAGACCACTGGTGAGTGTTAGTACATAGTAGGCGAATCAGTCAGTAGTTAAAACTTGCGCTCCGCCGGAGCAATCACTGCCCGCGATAATCAATATTCTTCCGTTAGACATTGTGTATAGTTCCAAAGACTAAACTTGAACAATGAACACTAAAAAAGTGGCCGAAAGTGAGGCTCAAATACTCCAGTTTCAGTCATAAGAATACGTCCCCAACAAGCTGCGGAACTCCACTAATGACACCGCGGAACGAGCCCCCCCGACACGTCAAAATCCGCTTAGTTCAGGGTATCCAAGGATATAAAGGGCCGTGGCAAGGTATCAGTCCACTAATCGAGGGGTAGAAGGAATGTAACTGTGGGGTTGTAGCAAAATGGTGAATATCATGACATGACATTTTGTCGTATACGCCCTTTGAAAAGAGGGATATAGACGGAGATGCCATCGTTGCGTCATAAAAAGACATGAAGTGAGAATATTACGGATATAAGCGGACGAATGTGTCATAAGTAGTGGAGTAAAAGGGGAGGATGTACCGAGACGGAGCCCGGCGCGGAGCTATATTAGGTTACCCGAGCAGGATTTATATGTACATAACATATAACAAACAGGAATAAATAACATCCACTCCGATAAACCAGACATTTCACAAAGCTCGACTGACGTCAGATTTCTCGGAGAATACATAACTTGCATCGCTTGTTGATAGAATACCCCAACCCTAACACATAGGTAACCCCACTATGTTTGCACCTTCCTTATCCGATCTCCCGTTCGGTTATCAAAGCAGATGCCCTGTCTGTGCCAGACCCAGACTGCATACATATAGTAAGAATAACAGACAGTCATTTAGAAACATATCCCACTCTCTCTTTTGATCTCTTACTTTCTTTTTATGTCCTTCAAGTTAGTTCGGTTACCAGTACCACTGCCGTACAAAAGTTCCTACAGGACCACCGTATTCCGCCGGCTATCCACTTTGCAAGCCCCGCATAACATCTGTGTACCTGTGCTTAATCGAGTGACAGTAACCAGACGTTCTCTTTCATACGCTCCGTCTCGACAAATGAGAATACCTGTTGTTGGTACAACGACTTCTAGAATGGAGAACTACGAGGCGATTTTGGAGGGGAAGTATCCCGCGAAGAGCCATGCGAGACGTGTCGCGGCTTATATCAAGGAGCAAAGACCGGGGACTAACCCGATCCTCTACATCGAGGGACGTCAAACCAAGTTGTTGGAGGATAACGATGAGCCTGAGCCGTTCCGGTGAGTTGTGAAGATTGTGTATTGGGGATGTAAAGGCTAACATGGTTCAGCCAACGTCGTGCCTTCTTCTACCTGACGGGCTGCAAACTTTCTGATTGTTTCTACCTGTACAACACAGCGACTGATCACTCCACGCTCTTCATTCCTCCTATTGATCCTGATAGTGTCATTTGGAGTGGCCTGCCCATGTCTGTAGATGAGGCTTCAGCCACCTACGATATTGACTCAGTTCGGTACTCATCTGAGCTTGATGCTGTACTTACCGAATATGCAGCTGCCGAAGCTTCTGTGTTGCATACCATGGCGCACACTGTTTCAACTCCTCTAATTCAGAAGGCCAACGTCACTCACAATGTCACCATTGACGAGGACATTCTTCACAAGGCCGTTGACACCACCCGTGTTGTCAAGGATGAATATGAAATCGCGCTCATCAAGAAAGCCAACATGATCTCTACCGCTGGTCACCACGAAGTCATGAAGCGTGTCAAGGCTGCCACCAACGAGCAGCAACTTGAGGCTGTCTTCATTGAGCGTTCTATCGCCCATGGCGCCAAGGACCAGGCTTATCACTCTATTGTTGCTACTGGTCGTGCCGCCGCTACTCTTCACTACGTCAAGAACGATCAGCCTACCAAGGGAAAACTGAACCTTTTGCTCGATGCCGGTTGTGAATGGGACTGCTACGCTTCAGATATCACTCGGACATTCCCCGTGAATGGTTCCTTCTCTACCGAGTCCCGGGCTATCTACGATATTGTTCTCCGCATGCAATTGGAATGCATTGACATGCTCAAGGAGGGTGTCGAGTGGGACAATGTTCACCTGCACGCTCACAAGGTCGCCATTGACGGTCTTCATGGTCTCGGTATCCTGCGTGGTGACAAAGATGCTATTCTTGCTGCTCGCACATCCGTTGCTTTCTTCCCCCACGGTCTCGGTCACTACCTGGGTATGGACACCCACGACACTGGCGGTAACCCCAACTACAACGATACCGATACTATGTTCCGGTACCTTCGTGTCCGCGCAAAGCTCCCCGCTGGCTCGGTTATCACGGTTGAACCTGGTATCTACTTCTGCAACTTCATCATTGAGCCTTACCTCAAGGATGCTAAGCATTCTCAGTTCATTGACGAAACTGTTCTTGCCAAGTACTGGGATGTTGGTGGTGTCCGTATTGAAGACAACTTAGTGATTACTAAGGAAGGCACCGTCAACCTGACCAACACCGTCAAGTCGGTTGACGATATGCTCAAGTTGATCAACGGCGCGTAATTACACCCATACGTCGTACGATAATTAACCCCAACCCTAGACATCATAATCACATGTAATATTAAGTTTTATAGGGCAACAGCGTGCTGTGATCTTACATACTTGACGAGTCTAACCAGTAGTCGCGTTTAATTTGACGTCACTTCTCGATGTGTGTAACAGCTTCCTTCTAGTAAACCTTCCATAATGACATGTTGTGTACATACTTTTAGTATCATTTTGTCTCGTACTCTACTTGTCTTGTCCTGTGAATAAGTATCATCACCAAACTCGTCGTCACATTCCATTGCAGCCGTAATATCCGCGCTCAACCCATTCTTATCAAACCCACGTGCGCAGATCCCAACAAGTGACTGAATGTTGTCGATACACAAAGTCTCTTCTATCACTCCTCTTTAAATCATGCGACGCTTGGTCCTCTTTACATCGTCATAGTCCTGATTAAGGGTTACTCTTCAAACAGCCATTTTACGCCCGCTGTGTCTCCAGTCTATCTACCCCAACTTTAATAAAGTAGATTACAGCTAACCGCCCTGGCCCGTAAATCGATACTGTTGCCTTCTGATATTTCGTCATTTCTCTCCGTTGGTTACTCTTTTTTTCTTGTTTTGTGTCCGCCAGCCACTTAAAGTGCTGCCTTGTGCTTTATTGCCGCTTTGTTGTTACCAAGACCGGGTAGCACAGATACATTTACCACCTTATTTTGACGGGCTTTTTACTGGTCTATTTCTTGACTTTTTTTTTCTCTCTTTTTCTTTTCTTTTTCCCGTTTTAAATGGCGACTTAAATGCGCAACTTTCCGCTGCTTCGTCCGCCCCTCCTTTCCGCCACCTACCTGACATTTGCTACTACACTATACTTTGTGTGGCAATAACAGTAGCACCTCTGTGCCATTCGTTTCTTTGTGCTGTCGGGTAGAGGCTTCTTTGGTACATCCAAGAGATTGGAATCCTTCGACACGTCGCCCAGTTTTCTCGGCTTGTCCAGCTGCTCTCATTCTTTCGGCCCCTCCAATGAAAAAACGCTCTCTCGAGTCGTCTCGGGACTCTAATTACCCATCCGAGTTCGACGATTCATTGCGGAGACCTTCTTCAGCAACTTCAAGTGTATTCCATTTAGACGGATCCTCGGCAAACTCGGGTTCTATTCCGTCTCCGCCCCCGCTGGCTAATGAAGTTTCACTGCCTCCGTCTACACCTACCGCTGGCGCGCTCTCTTCCCGGTCCGGTCCTCGCAACAGTTCCAGCTTGAAGCGCAGTAACACGGACTATACCCCGGCTATTTCCAACAAGGCCCCAGCTGCATCTGCTTTGCGCCCCCGAGTTTCTACCAAGGACTCGACGGCCGATCGTCACTCCAATAGTGTTAATGTGGATCATGGCCTGGTGCTTTCCAGCACGGGTAAGCACTCGCCCGCTCTGGCGCCTTTGTCCATGACGTCACCGGGACTATCTCGAGACCAATCTCCGGGACGGAGGACAAGTTTATCGGAGAAGCAAAGCTTGCTTGCGCAAGCGGGTCCTACATCGCCCACTAGTACAAGCACGAATACTCGGCCATTAAGATCCATGGGCCCGGCGGCAATCTCGAAATTGTTACTTCTAGTAGCAACGATAGGATTGAGTCTATTAGCTACCATCCTTTACTCGGCAAATACGCGCCAAATGGACGTCAAGGGTGCTCGTATGTCGTACATGCGCCCTGGTTACATCCGACTCGATGATTTTGACACGGAATATTCCCGCTTTGCGTCTAAATACTCTCTGTACTTGTACCGTGAACACATGGTAGATGAACCTGCAAACAAGGTGGGTGGGATCATGAAAAAAAAAACCACGAGGCACGGTTCGGCCTCGACAATGCACACGCTAACGCACAATCCTTTGTGTACAGATTATTCTCAAGGGTATCCCGGTGCTCTTCATCCCCGGAAATGCCGGAAGTTACAAACAAGTACGGCCGATTGCAGCGGAGACGGCGAGTTATTTTGCGGGAAAGTGGGGAACGGACGAGGAAGAGGCTCTGGCCCAAGGAATTCGGCCTTTGGACGTTTTTACTGCGGATTTCAATGAGGATTTCACAGCGTTTCATGGACAGGCGTTACATGACCAAGCGGATTATTTGAATGAGGCCATTCGGTATATTTTATCGTTGTATACGGATCCCTCGCTGACTATACGAGATCGGAATTTGCCGGATCCGACGTCGGTGATCATCCTTGGCCATTCAATGGGTGGTGTAGTAGCGAGAACTATGCTTTTAAGGCCGGATTATCAGTATAACTCGATCAACACCATCATCACCATGGCGGCTCCTCATTCTCAGCCACCAGTAACGTTTGATCAGAACATTGTTGATACTTACAATGATATCAACGCCTACTGGAGATGGGCCTATTCGCAGGCCAACCCTCTGGAGAACCCTCTAAACGACGTAACCCTGGTATCTATTGCAGGAGGAACCCTCGATACGGTAGTGCCTTCAGATTATTCGGCCGTAGACACTATTGTGCCAGAGTCTCATGGGTTCACTGTATTTACATCTGGAATTCCGACTGTTTGGACGAGTACCGATCATCAGGCTATCCTATGGTGTGACCAGTTCCGTAAGGTTATTGCCAAAACTTTGTATGATCTGGTGGATGTCAAAAGTCCCCCACAGACTAAGCCTTCCCAGGAACGCATGCGCGTGTTCCGGAAATGGCTTTTGTCGGGCTTGGAGAGTCAGACTCAAAAAAGAGCTCCTTCTGGATCTCAATATACCCTTTTGACGTTGGAGTCAGATCCAAAGATGGTTGCATCTGCCGCCGACCGACTCATTGTACAAAATCTTGGGGTTTCATCTGATCAGAAGCGAACTTGGTTGTTGCCTGTTCCGACGCATTTGTCTGCTCACGGGTCCAAGTTTACACTTTTGACGGATGCCGATTTGGATCAGCCGGGTTCAAATGGAAAGCTGGAGGTTCTTCTGTGCAGTGTATTTTCGTCTCAGGCTGGACATTCTAGTCCTAGTTTCACTTGGTTCATTGACAACTCGAATGGAGCAACTGGAAATACTAAGCTTGCTTGCAAGAGTGCTACTCCTGATGCTGTCATTATGCCAGCTTCGACTAAGGACAGTAAATATCCATTCTGGATGGAGTATGACCGGGCCCAGCCCCTTTTGACGTATCTAGAGTATGATGTTTCTGCTCTGCACGAGTATCAGTATATTGCCGTAGTAGACAAGGCTTCTTCGCCTAGTCACAACATGGTCATTGCTGAGTTTACGGATGACTCCAAGGCGGTCCGAGTTAATGATATCGGGCTGGGCCGGCTGTCCATGTTCGGAACCACTATTCACTTACCGGCTGTTCGTCCTTTGATGAGTGAAATCAAGATTCCGGCAATTTACTCCGGTCTCCTAGCCTTCAATGTTGACATTTCAGGGCCTAAGTGCGGCAAGGAAAAGGAAGCCATGTTTGCCCCGTTAGTCCGTCAACATTCAAGCCACCCTTACGAATCCAAGTTTTTTGTGAACGCCCGCCAGATCGACATCAACCTGCATGGCCAGTCTCCCTATGTCTCAGCGATGCCGATGAGGGGTTCGGAGCCAGCCGGGTTAACGTTACAGATTTGGACGGACCCTACCTGCTCCCAAGGCTCTGTGCGGATTCATCTACAGTTGGACGTCCTGGGTAGTCTTGGGAAGTTGTATGTGAGATACCGCACTGTTGTTGCTGCTGTGCCCTTGGCTATCGTGGTTATTGTCATGATTTGCCAGTTTTCAGTGTACAACAACACGGGTGTCTTCATTGGTTTCCTCGAGGCTTTGGATCGTTGCTTGGTTCGTCACTTGGCTGTCTTGTTGGCTGCAAGTCTGGCTGTCATGGCCATGTTCAACTGGAAGGCTGTCCCTCCGGTTGTTGCCGAATCTGCACCGGCTACGTGGAAGAGTTTGAACGGTACCCTGGCTCCTCTTCTCGGATCTTCGAACACCGGACTTCTTATCGGGACCTCGGATCTCTTCTTCTGGTACTTGATTCCCATGGTTGGAATTGTTTGCGTGGGTATCTGTGTTGCGTTACATTACATTGCGTTGCTTCTCACTCATATCTTTGCGGGTATTCACACATTCTTCGTCCCTTATTTGTCACCTACACCTAGCGAATCTTCTACTACACGCCGTATTAGTATTCTTGCCGTCTCACTGGGTTTGATTCTCACGGTTATTCCGTACGAACTTGCCTATGTCATTGCCTGTCTCATTCAACTAAGCACCACTACACGTGCACTTCGTCAAGCACAAGAGAATACGTCACCGATAACGATTAACTTTCATCATTATTCGCATTCAATCTTGCTTCTAATGCTCTGGGTTCTTCCTATCAATATTCCTGGATTAATTGTTTGGTTTGCCAATCTTCTCGTTCAATGGATCATGCCATTTTCTTCAAAGACAAACTTCCTTTGTATCGTGGGCTTCATCTTGCTCGTGGAGCATCTACATACTACGATGCGAATTACACCTCGGGTAACGAGCCCCCAAAGAGACTTTACCGCGCTACTTCTTGCCTGCACTGGATTCTTTGCAGTTGTGTATGGTGTATCATATGCCTACGCCCTACATCACCTTGTACACTTCATCATGTCGTGGTTAGTAGGTATGCACTACTTTGCCACACCGGTAGTATCCGGGACAGGCAAGGGTAGGACCGGGGAGTCTCGGGTCCCATTTGAAGCAAGAGAGAGCCGCAAGAGAGGCAAGACTCCGTAATCAGTGTCTGTTATCCCTAATTAATGTCGTAACGTATATTTATAGTGTGAAGGGGAGCGGGGTATCTACATACACATATTACCAGTCATGTACAAAAAAACATCAATAAACATACCCAATCTACAAACTCACTCGTCTATCTGACCAGAACATCTTTCATGAGACCACCTTCTGCCCGTCTTCTAGCCTGGTCTTTCATGACAAAGCCTGTCAGTACTAGACCAGCAATACAAGCACCCAGAGTAACTTTGTATGCACTAGCATAGCAACCACGTCCGTCAACACATTCTCTCGTTCCGTCATCCTCAACAATAGAGTGGCCATCATAAACAGCCCCGTAGTACATATTGAACACATTCCCCGACACAACCGGCGCAAGCGTCATAAACCCCCAGTTCTGCGAAAGTCCGTGAATCCCAAACGCCTCAGCTACAATAGACGGGTAAACGCCAAATAAGAAGCCATATGCCAGACCTGAAAGACCTGAGACTAGGAAGAGGTAGTGCGGTGTAGAAACTAAGAGGGCGAATGATTGAGCGAGGAGGAATACGATGCTGGCGACGATGAGACACCAAAGACGACTTGACGAGAGACGTTTAACGAGGAGGTCGGAGCCTGCGCCGGAGAGGAGGCGACCGGTGAATGAGCCGACGGAGAGGATGGAAACGTGGAGTTGTTGGCGGGTTACGAGGAAGGAATGGGTTACCGACGGGTCGTAGGCGCGCCAAAGGGAAATGACATCGTTGCCGATGTTGCTGGCTATGTTAACTACTAAACGACATATAAAACAAGACAAACTTACTTGATCGTCATTAAGCCAACTCCAGATAATATACCCATGACAGAAAATAACTGCCAAAACTCCAACCGACGTAGCAAGGCCATGCCACGGATGTCTATACGGTGAATTTGTCCGAGGTCAACGCTGTCCGAGATAAGGATTTCGCCGGGAAGTGACGATGTAACCGAGTCGACATCCGAGTCTTCTTCTGAATCTGATAAAGGTTGGGCGTCGACTAACGAGAGTCCAACAGTTGCTTCTTCATCGTGGTTGTTTCCATAGGGCTCCGCATCAGAATACGGTTGTAAGAAACCCAATGCACCACTCGTCGATGGGACGGCAGACGCGATGGGGCTTTTTCGCTTATTTTGATGGGGGTGCGAGGTGGGGTCCAAGTCTAGACTCCCCCGGGTGCGACCATCTTCCACGGATCCTTCTTCATTTTCATTTTCATGTTCCTCCTCTTGAGTTAACGTACCAGGCAAATTCGAGTCTTCGGCAAATTGCAAATCGCCTTCTGAGCCTGGAGGGGCCCGTGTAGGACCAAAGTTGACGTGGCGGGAGTTTCCAGGGCGGTGACTACTTCCGGGGCGCATATTCTCATCGGCCTCATCTTCTTCTTCGTCCATTTCCATGCCGGCGTCAGGAGCGACGGGTTGGTAGGTTGGAGTAGTCGAGTGTGGAAGGACCCGAAGGAAGAAAAAGCCTACGAAGGTCATAGTGAAAGTTCCTAGCGCGAGTAGCTTTAAGAAGCCACTAGGGTCACCAGGAGATAAGATGTGGCTGACGGTAGAGAAGAAAAAGGCGGAAAGACCGAAGGCTGATAATGGGAAGGCAGTCGCCGTTCCTCTATGGTGAGGCCAGTTCAAAGCAGAGGCTTTGACGGCGGCTGCAAAGGCCATGCATCCACCCATTCCACTCAAGAACGAGTAGAAACATAGCAATGCAACACTAGCAGAGGATATCCCGCCAGTACTGTTGGTGTATGGGCCGTGGTCATATGCGAGATGGAGTGGGTAGTATCCCAATAGCATACAAACCGATCCAAAGAGAACGGCTAGTCGTGGTCCTCGGTTATCAATAAAAACTCCGATCGGTACCCCGATAAGGTACATTCCCAGGTTCCCAGAGGTGCCGACAAGATTACTCTGAGTGACCGACAGATTGAGCCGAGCGGCGAATTGTGGGGCCCATCCGGAATAGACATACTACTAGTGGTTAGTCGAGTCTATAGACTATAGCAAGACAACTAACGTTTGTGCCGCATGCCAAGGAGATTATAGTGGCGGCCACACTGGCTGTTATGCGGGCGCGATGAATAGCGGGGTCGCGCATGTTAGCGGTTATAGGTTATAGGTATTGATGTTGTGACAAGTCGGGATGCGCCGGCGCCTAATAGCGAAAAGAACGATGGTGTATATCGGCGATAAACGTAAGTATTGTCGAGATGTCCCAAACCAAGCGACGCGATTCGCAACGTCTAGCTATGAAGCTCAATATCTTTACCTGTATAAGATGAAATCACACTTTACTGATTCGTTCATTTAGTCGTCACCCTCCAAATCGAGCACCTCCCAAATGAATGCGATAAGTCACTCCTGCAGGAACACGCACTGTCCTTGCCGACAACCTGCTATCAAAGTACCGTGTCCGCTCGTACTGTCCTGTAATACGTAGCCGACAACTACTCTGCGACTTCCAATAGGTCCAATCACGCACTTTACTGGTCAAAATCATCTATACACCATGGCCTCGTCACTCCCTAGATAAGCCCCAATTAGCCAAAATAGCCAGAACTCGGAATATGCATGTTCCACTAATGCAGGTACTGCTTAGTCAGCTAGGGTTTGAAGAGGGTGGCCAGGGGTTAAACTGACGCCTGGAAGACCTGCGTCATTGCGTCACGGAGGCTTTGCGCATATCTCGGAGTTGTATCGTGATTTTTGAATATTATTTTATTTGAAGAATTACCCGACCGATTAAGATTACCTATACAAGAGCTGCGCTCTGTCTTAGAGATCCCGACGACTTTCCACTTGAAAATACGCTACGAACGATAGTCAGGTACCCAGATCTATCGACTACACCAATTACGTCATTACAATGGGCGTCGTCGCGTCCCTCCCATTTCTAGCCGTTCCCGGCATTGGCTCCGTAAGTATTTAAGCTCCGTGATGTCCCTGTTTTTATACTGACTTCGACGGCTTCTCAGATGCTCTCCTGTGTGGGCAGCTGCTGCGGTGCGGCAACTTGTTCCATGGTATGCAACACCTTTGGCAAATGCGCCAACAGTATCGCCACCCGTATCGGCTACGCGATTTTACTCCTAGTCAATTCCATTCTCGCCTGGATAATGTTGACGCCCTGGGCCATTGAGAAACTACAGCATCTCACCTTTAACTATGTCAAGATCCGCTGTCCAAATGGCCAGTGTCACGGATGGTTAGCGGCGCATCGGGTTTCGTTCGCTTTGGGTGTTTTCCATTTGTTGTTGGCGGGGTTACTGGTTGATGTGCATAACTCTAAGCACCCGAGAGCGATTCTGCAGAATGCGCTTTGGGGACCAAAGATTGCTCTTTGGTTACTCTTCATTGTTCTTTCCTTCCTGATTCCGGATTCATTCTTCATGTTCTATGGTAACTATATCGCTCTAGTTGGTGGTACTGTCTTCCTTATTCTCGGTCTCATTCTCCTCATTGACCTTGCCCACCGCTGGGCCGAGTTCTGCCTCGAGAAGATTGAAGAAAATGACTCGCCTACGTGGCGTGTTATTCTCGTTGGCTCGACCCTCGGCATGTACGTTGCCTCCTTGGTGATGACCATTGTCCAGTACATCTTTTTCGCTGGCCCCGGCTGCTCCATGAACCAGGCCGCAATCACCATCAACCTCCTCATGTGGCTCGCCGTCTCCGTCTGCTCCGTCCACCCCGCCGTCCAGAACGTCAACCCCCGTGCTGGTCTCGCTCAGTCCGCCCTTGTCGCCGTATACTGCAGCTATCTCACCATGTCAGCAGTCAGCATGGAGCCCGATGACAAACACTGCAACCCTCTCGTTCGCGCCCAAGGAACCCGCACCACCTCGGTCGTCATCGGTGCTATTGTCACCATGTTGACCGTCGCCTACACGACTACCAACGCGGCTACCCGCTCACTAGGCTGGGGTGCCGCCGAGGGCTCCATCAGACTATCCGACGATGAGAACAGCAACCTTGTCACCGCACAGCCATCTGCTCGCCGGGAAATGCGCGCTGAGGCTCTCCGTCGGGCTGTTGCTGAGGGTTCCCTCCCCGCTCATGCCCTTCTTGAGTCAGACTCTGAGTACTCAGATGATGATGAGTATTCCGGCGGTGACGATGAGCGTTCTGTGACGCAATACGACTATGCCAAGTTCCATATTACCTTCTTCTTGGCGACTTGCTGGGTAGCTACGTTGCTTACCATGAACTGGAAGGATGCCACTGCCGATGGGGATTTTGCCAGTGTAGGCAGAACTTATGCGGCCAGTTGGTTCAAGATTGTTAGTGCTTGGGTTTGTTACGGGTTGTACACTTGGACTTTAGTTGGTCCGATTGTCCAGCCTGGGTGGTTTTCGTAGTCTATGTAACTTAATATTATTTATTTTTGGGTTTTATATACAGGCCGCGCGAAAGTGAGTGTTCTGTAGCTCGCCTGTAGATACCATTGGTATCTTGCGATGGCACTGTCTAGTAAGAACAAATGAAACGAAACAGATGTAGGCTTGTGTTGGAACAGCCTACTATGGTATAAAATACAGATGTCACATAAAAAATGGTCATGATAGAACCCATGCATGGCCCAAGAGAGTTGAACTCGTTGGCCAGTCTAGAATGGTTATTTTAAGCCTCGTATGGGGTTTCCTTGGTCAACGGAGTTGAAGCCTCGAAACCACCCACTGAGACCTTGACAGCACCAGCTTGAACCAGCTATAACATAGTTAGTAAACTTTCTTAATGTCGATATCCAGAGATACTTACAGCTCTCGATAAATCCTCAATCAAATCATTCACATTCTCAATACCCACACACAAGCGGATAATATCCTCGGGCATCTTCCGCTCCTCTCTAGTCTTCTTATCGATACTAGCATGGCTCATCTGACACGGCATGCTAATCAAACTGTTCACACAGCCAAAAGATACACTAATTCCCCAAATCTTGGCCGCCTCGACAATTCTCTCAGACACCGCAACATCACCAGTCTCAAAGGAAAGAACAGCGCCAGCGCCACGAGCCATGCTCCAGTGCAGATCGTATTGAGGGTGGCTCTTAAGACCGGGGTAGCGCACACGGAAACCGCGAGACTCGAGGAACTCGGCGATAGCCTGGGCGTTAGACTGTTGGCGTTCCATGCGAAGAGCCAAGGTCTTGAGACCGCGCATGAGAAGGAAGCAGTCGTTGGGGGCAAGACCGCAACCGGTAGAGTTGATGGTGAAGTACATCTTGTCGCCCAGGGACTTGTCGTTGACAGCAATTACACCGGCCATGATATCGTGGTGTCCGGAGAGGTACTTGGTTCCAGATTCGTAGACGATGTCGGCGCCAATGTCGAGAGGGTTCATGAGCATGGGTGACATCATGGTGTTGTCCACTACCACGAGAGCCTTGGGGTTCGCCTTGTGAACGAGAGCAGCGATAGAAGGGATGTCGACAATCTTAATGAGAGGGTTGGTGGGGGTTTCGAGAAGAACCATAGCAGTCTTGTCGTTGATCAGACCCTTTACTGAGTCAACAGTAGTTGTGTCAACGTGATGAACGATGATCCCCTGGTGTTGCCTCATATAAGTCAACAACCGGTGAGTTCCTCCGTACAAGTCATCACCGGTAACAACCTCATCACCAGGTTTCAAAACCCGCGTGATAACATCCAAAGCACCCATACCAGAGCCAACAGCCAGAACCCTCTGCGCACTCATAATCTTGGCCAGATGTCTCTCGAGGTGTGTCCTTGTAGGGTTTCCAGAACGTGTGTAGTCGTATTCCTGTTGGCCGCCGGCAGCCGTAGTCTGCTTGAAGGTCGCAGACTGGTAAATCGGGATACTGGAAGCTCCATATTGATCGCCACTGTCGGAATAAACGAGTTCAGTCTCAATGTTGTATCTAAGACGTCCGGAGAGAGGAGTCGACGGAGTAGGAGACGGAGGCAGACCGTCGACCTTGGGGGCTTTTTCGGGAACAGACATTTTGTTGCTATGTATATAAGAGGTTGAGCTCTGAAAAGAAAAAAAAGAATATTGAAAGATGGAATTGAAGATACAATATGTATCAAAGTTACTTTTTAACAAGAACCAATCAAAATGGCTTAATAAGTCGGGGTGGACGAGCTAACGAGGGATCGGTGGACTTCCTTCGGTTTATGACTCCCGCCGCGGTCGCTTCGCTTGTTAGTGCGTAGTGGGGCTCTTGCGGGGAGACAGATGACGAGCGCGATAGCAGGGTATATGTGTAGCAAGTGTTGAACAAACTACTTTGTTTGTCACAATTGTTGATAATAAGAAACGTAGAAGAAAATCCAAGAAGAACACGACTATTTATACACCCATCAATGTACGGATAATTCCCTAGCCTTTCTTCCGGTCACCGGGAAAAAACAGAAAATTCACATAATCTCGCAATCCACGTTGGCTGCTTCCTAATCCCATCTGTCGGATCCATGTAACCATCAATAGCGGTAGTCTCCCGAGATTCACGCTGTAAGTGGCCCTGCACTGCGGTACCACCTAATACACCGTAGTATCCGATTTCTTTCTCCACAACCTTCCCGGTTGGAGTTGGTCATTGATGTCTACTAGCTGGTGTTACTTTATCGGCTTTACTTGCGTGGCGATTATGTAAAACTGTCCCCGCGGGAAAATCGATTATTGGGTTTCTTTATCCAGTGGGTGGCACACATTGTGCATGAGGATATCAGATGACCGCGGTACATCTTCAATTGTGAAGACTCTCCCTTACTTTCAAAATTCCTCACTTAATTCCGAAACCGGCTGCTACACTGTCATGCTCAAACACGCACGCAGGTCCCTCCCCTGTATTCAGACATGACGTGCTCATGTGGGGATCCACGCTTCATGTTATGTTCACCGCCTTGGCAAAATCATCATGGCATCCCTAAGAAGCACGTGATTATATTGAATGTTGCTGGATTTGTCCATTCAGAATGTGTAAGTGATATTGATTGTCGTGAAGTTGTGGGATAACTGTGCCGTTTAGTCCCATGGAAAACTGTTACATACACTACATGTATGCATGCACCACCCTAGTGGGTATTCTTTAATTGGCTCACATACAACACTTGCAATTAAAGACTCGGAGTCAATAGCCAAAACTTAAAACTTCAACACTAGAATGATCCAGTATAAAGTACACTCTCAATTCCCAGTTTGAATCCATATAAAAACACCGGATCTCTTGATGCTTACGTGTAACACCAAATCAACCTACTCCGACGTCCCCAATCCAAAGACAAATCACAGGACCAAAGCTTCTTAACGTCCAAATTATATATATGTATGTATGTAAACCACGTGTATTTACACCAAGCCAGCTACCTAGATAACCTGTCATCAAACATTATAAAAACCCCCCGGTCCGGACCTGGTACTCTACATTCAACCATCATCTATTCAAACTCATGAAACTGGCTCAGCCTCCAGCTCCTCCATATTCTCATACTCCTCCGAGTTGTCACTTGGTTCCTCGACAACCTCCTCAACAACAGACTTAGCCGCCTTCTTAGCAGCACGATGCGCCTTGCGCAGCTTCTCCAGCTCAACCAAGTGGTTCTTCATGAGAATCTGACCACCACCTCTCCGTCCAAAGAAGTCCTCTGTTCTCAAGCCACGGATCTTTTCCGCATCAATCTTTGCGTTGCTACCCATGTTCTCGCGGTTCTCTTTCAAGAACTCGCGCACAGGAATCATCACGGCATCACGGCAAGCTTCCTTAATGTCACTACCCGACATCCCGTTGGTCACAGTAACCATGTACTCCATGCTGAACTCGGCCTCATCAATCTTGGCACCCTTGAGAATGAGTTCCAAGATGCGTCTGCGCTGGTCGGGACCCGGTAAAGGAACAGGGAACTTCTTAGGCATACGACGCAGAATAGCCTCGTCAATATCGTGCATCCGGTTGGTAGCGCCGAGAACGACTATACGCGCAGGCTGTCCAGTGGCACTAGCCGTGACAAGACCGTCCCACAAAGCCATGAACCTAAAACACAATTAGCATATATACGTAGTACAAGCAGATCTTAATATGCTTACTCAGCCTTGACCATACCACTGGCCTCGTGGTCGCTAGAAGAGCGAGTACGCAGAACAGCGTCAATCTCGTCAATGAAGATAATAGCCGGTTGCATCTTGCGCGCCAGTGTGAAAACAGCGCGCACCATCTTGTTAGAGTCACCGTACCACTTCTCGGTAAGAGTCGAGATGTGCAGATTGATGAAGGAGGCTCCAGATTCCTTGGCCAGTGCCTTAGCAAGCATCGTCTTACCACATCCTGGGGGACCGTAGAGAAGAACACCAGATGGTGCTGACAAAAGAGGGCCTGCTTGGTAGTATAATTCGGGCATGGTGAGGGGGTAAATCACAGATTCCTTGAGCTCCTCGATGATGTCATCGAGACCACCGATGTCTAGGGGATATTTGTTAGTCAAGGTCAGAGGTCGGTTCCCTGTAACATCAAACATACCTTTGAATCCGACTGGAATATCTGATGGCGATACGATATCCCGTACAATAATCGATTCGTATTCATTTAGTTCCAAGGTTTCCGCAGACATTCCTGCCTTCTCCCCGCCCTCTTCAATGGCACGCCCTGATTGCGCATTATTCCGTTGGATCCGTTCAAGATGTTTTTTCGCATCGTTGAAATTCTTCTGTTGTTTTTCCTTTTCAGGATCTGTCAAGGCTGTCGAGAGAATATGTCTAAAGGCATACGCGCCAGTTGCAACCTATTACCCATATCCAGTCAGTACCATGAACGCGGTTATTCGTCTCGCTTGCGCTAATCCACGCAGAACACCCGGCAAACTTACCAACCCGGCTATCAATAATACATCGACAAAGATGTGCTCCAACTTGCGCCGTTCAGACATAATGACGGCGACAATTTCTGGTAATTGTGAAGAGAGGGATGAGAAGGACTCAATGTTGTTTGACTTAAGCGACAAAGCTGGCTGCAACTTTGCGACGTGACGAGGCGGCTCAACTAGGGTTATGGGTTGATGCGGAGGATAGGTGGTCGGACACAGACACAGGCACAATGCACGCTAGGTTTATAGCGGCCGTTCAGCTGGCTTGAGACCAGTTGTGCTTGCAAGGATGACGAGACAATCTCGATATGGTTCACAGAAGTAAACGCTTTCGAGTTGACGGATAAAAGATGGTCGGTATCTTTGTGTTGATAATTAAAGAGACTTTCTAGTGTATAGCTACACATGGGTCTTGTGAGTAGTTAACAACGATTTCTGATAGCAAAAGAAGGATGCAGGGCGAGTTCAAGGCGTAGGATGGATGGGCTTTCACTGGCTAATTCGGCGGTGGGATCAGATCGTCTCAAGGGCAAACAAAGTTCGAGGCTGAAGCTTGTTTGTGCTTGGTTCCGTGAACTTTGGCTACAGTATATGGGATGAATATCTGTGAGACAAGAAAGTAGTTAATAGTCTATTTGATGTTCGGATGGTGTTTTTGTGTCAATTCGGAAGTATTCGTGTGGTTTGGATCATGTTTATAGTAGTCACGTGATTGGTAGATAACCCTTTAGGTGACCGCTCCACTATTATGCAGGTCCCTGAATCCTTTGTCCCTTGGAACCCGCCATCTCTAGCTATTCATTGAATCCCATTGTTCATATTTGTCCACAACAGAGGAAACATTAAACATTATCAAGTGAAACTTCAAACAAGACTTTTAAACCATAAGAAGCCGATCCTGAAAGCCAAGCCCGTGTTTCTTAACTCCGTCTTGACTGATACCCGTACTAACTCACCAATTACAGTAACGTCGTCTCCTTGCCTCAGCCAAGTTATCGTGCCCCTGGCTGGTCCTGAAACATCACACAAAGCATGCTTGCCCACAATCCGCTTCTGACTGGCCGTAACAGGGCCTGAGCCTGTATGAGGTTGGCCAGTTGTGTGGCTATGTAGTCAGTGGTACGACGCCGCTCTAGGATTCTGTCCTTGTTCATCGTGATAGCGTCATAGACGGCATGGGTCGTTTGCACCTTGGGCTGATCATTCATGGCTGTCGTTTTTTTTTTTGTCTGCACGCACCACACCGGTCACTTGCCGGATAGGTTATTTGGTGAACTTGGTGCTTGAAGCGCGCGAAAACTTACCAGCGTGTTCAGTTGAGTTGGAGCTTCATGGCAGGCAGGGTCTGAGCTTTTGAACAATGCTTCGGCGGGGTGGTTCTTGAAGTTCCGTGGTTGAGATAGTCTTTGACAAGCACGTAGAAACAAGTCAGTCTACCTTCACATTCCTATTCTGGCTTGGTAGCGAAAAAGGGTAACTACTCTCACCAATATCTACAAACATATCTACATACGTAATGCAATCAATCTTGAATGTAACCCGATATACACCCGTTACGTTAGCTCCGTCCGTCGTTGTCCGCATCACCAAATATCTTCGGACTCCGGAAAAACCCTGCCCGACTTCAAAATAACGTCCCTCCACGAGCAAACAATCTTATACCAAAGCCTAAGACGACACCAAAAGCTTCTTCCGTCCCATGATAAGTACATAAGCAACTCCTTCTATTCCGTGCTTCTTTCCGATTTCCTTTTCCGTCAACACATCAATTATGGTTCCTGGTTTCAAGTTTGAAAACTGCCAACTTGCCTGTTGCACATCTATACCTTGACTTCCATAGCTCCTGCACGCACTGAACATACTGTTTCGTTTCTCCGTCTCCTCATTCCCGATTCGCTTCTTCCCACTGCCACTGCCTTGCTAGCCCGCCTTCTGTGTTTGTCGTCAGTCACTTAGTGAAATTCCTTCCTTTTTCCTCTTTTCTGTCTTTCCGTTGTTTGTCAATTTCCCTTTTTCTTCTTCTTGCTCTTTTGGCATCGCCACTTGTTCTATTTTGCTTCATTTCTAGCTATCATTGCTATTCTTTTTTATTGTCTGTTGGACTTTTTTCTTCCTTTTTCATCATCAAACAATCCTCCTTCTTCTCACGCTCCCTCTAACGCCAACTTATTTTTTTTTTTTGCCTATTTTTGAACCTTTTTTGTTCCCTTCAGGAACCGACTCTCGCTCAACGAACCATCGAACCACTATATAGAGCTTTTAGCACTTCATCGCCTGCACCGAATCGACCCCGCAGCTATATTTTGCTATCGGCCGTCTATTTCAGTCAACGAACGTCACTCTTTTGCCTTTGTGCTCTCTACGTACCTACGCCCACAATACAATACAACTGTACAACCAAAATCTACTGTCGGTCCGGACCGTCACTGCCGAAATCATCGTCTCCCTGTCGTCATCAAGCTCCCCTTGAAGTCCTCAATTCTAGCCCTTGCGCCTCGCCCGGAGCGAGCATTGCTTGGTACACCATTCCAAACTTGAATTGCGGTTCAACTTCTCCTCTCGCATACAAAAACCTCGATTTTAGTCTGCTCTAGTAGCTTTAGTTGGCCCTTTCTCCGGTCCGCGCCATCCGCCACCACAATAATTTGGTATATTGTCTCAGCCTGTCAAGTTTACTCTTCAAAAGTTTGCCGCTCTTCTTTTTGTCTACACTTTATTGTCATCGTTGTTTTCCTTTTCCCTGCCAAAACGACGTCGCTTAAAAGTGACAAGACAAGGAACGAACAAAAAAAGAAAGACTTCCAAAAAGAACCGCCGCTGGACTTCTTGTCTGAGTGTCGCCCCGCTGTCTTATTGACGACAATTGGAATTTCTCACGACCTACGATTTCACTCCTTTGTCCTTACCCTCGGCTCCAATTTCCAACAAAGTCGATACTCACGACAGCTTCTTTCGGAGAGCTAAGCTTTTGGGTCAGCATCAGCGAATATCCACCCTTGAATCCGCTGAGCCACAAATACAAACACGCGCTGTTTGCATTCCCTACTTGGCCTTTTACTTCCCCAAGAACGACTTTCTCCAGAGACTGTCAATTATCGCCTTAACAGTCACTCTCTACTAAATTCACTACCTCACATTTCACCCACAATGGATATCGAACAAAAGTCAGTACTCAAACTGCTACGTCGTCAATTGCTCGAATTTGACTAACCGCCTTCATCCGATCTGCAGATACATCGGCCTGGGTCTTGCCGTTTGCTCCTCCCTCGCAATTGGTGCCAGTTTTGTTATTACCAAGAAGGGCCTGATACAGGCTGAACAGCGCCATGGTTTCGAGGGTGACGGATTTGTCTACCTCCGGAGTCCAGTCTGGTGGGCCGGTATTATCCTGAGTAAGTCTGCTCCGGCTGTCCATCCCCGACCTATGATGTCACACACTGTTTGTCTTGCTGCAGCCTACTAACAAATCTCGTTCCTCTACTACAGTGATTGTTGGTGAAATATGCAACTTCGCCGCCTACGCCTTTGCCCCCGCCATTCTTGTTACCCCTCTCGGAGCGCTTTCCGTCCTTATCGGCGCTGTCCTCGGCTCGTACTTCCTCCACGAAGAACTCGGTATTCTAGGAAAACTTGGAAGTGCCAACTGCTTACTCGGTGCCGTTATCATTGTTCTCCACGCCCCCGCCGATGAAGAAATCGAAACAATCGACCAGATTCTCGAATATGCGATCCAACCCGGTTTCTTGTTCTACACTCTCATTGTCACCATTTTTGCGATTGTCATGATTTACAAGGTGGCGCCAATCTACGGCAAGATGAACGCACTCATTTACCTTTCAATTTGCTCGACTGTCGGTTCTATCAGTGTCATGTCGGTCAAGGCTTTCGGTATCGCCCTTCGTTTGACTCTGAGCGGCAACAATCAGTTCAGCCACCCGTCAACTTACGTATTCATGATTACCACCACGGTCTGCATTTTGGTTCAGATGAACTACTTCAACAAGGCACTGGCCCAGTTCCCCACAAACATGTATGTTTGTTTCTGATTTACGCCCCCACATTGTTGTATATCGTTTGCATTGCTAACATACGTCACTTCGCTTGTCTAGTGTCAACCCTCTTTACTATGTCACTTTCACCACGGCCACTCTAGTTGCCTCGTTTATTCTTTTCCGCGGCTTCAACACTACCGATGTGGCTAACACCCTGTCGTTGCTGTGTGGCTTCTTGATTACTTTCACCGGTGTCTACCTGCTCAACATTTCCAACTCAGACCCCAACGGCCAGTCCCACCGCAATGGCGCCTATGACATCACTGGCACCGACATGATTTCTAGCATCCAAACCCGTCTGAGCATGCAGTCTCGTCGCAGTTCTATTCATCGCATGAGCATCGGCAGCCAACATGGTGATCGCCGGGGCCTCATGCGTGCCTTTGACGAAGAGGCCGGTTTTGACATTGCCGATGATAGCGACGAGGACATTGCTGAGACCAGACCAATTAACCCGGCTGCTCGCAAGTCACACTCACGGAAAAGTAGCCGTGCCACCAGTTCCAAGGTTGCGGAACAAGATATAGAGCTCCAGGAGCAGAAGGGCCCCATCAGATAGTCCACCGCCTGTCCGAGGTTAAGCTGTCTGTAGGGTGACAATACCCTACTGTGTTTTATTTGTTACAATCATGCCTGTGTTCTTTTATATTGTTGTTTCCCTTTTCATCTGGTGTTTTGGGGTTTTATTAGCCTGTCTGTTTTCTGCTTTACTGGTTGACGTGTTCATGTCTACGGAGGTCGATGCACGTAACGACGCCACGTATTAATCTATCCAGTTATAGATTAATGGCTACGATCTAGCTTACGTATACCTTTTTATTTCTGGGTTGTCTTTGTTTTCGTTTTCTTTGTTGGGATTTTGATTCTTGGGAAGGCCTGGCTGGCTATTGCATTTCTCTTTCTTTTTGGGGGCTGGTCTTGGTCTTGTGAATTGTGCTTTTTTTCTCTTTGTTGTCCGAATTTGGGAGGTTTCTGGTGTCTACAGGTTAGATCTGTTTGTGATTATTTCAAATCTATTTTCTTTTTTGATTTACATGGTGCGGTTTTTCTCGGCATTGGCTTTACAGTTTGTTGGATTTCCGGCCGGTAGAACGTGGCTGTGGTTAGGGTCTTGTTGTGACTCCATTCATGTATTATACGGCATTGATATTTGCATTATAACTCGATTATTCACAGATATTGGTCACAAAACGACACAATGTGTTTTTCAAGGGTCATTAATTATTTTTTCTTTTGCTTTTCTCTTTTTTTATCTTTGGCGGCTTCTCTGAGAACTGCGTTGGAACAAGGATTCCATCATCATCTATCAACAAGGGCAATATAAAACCAGAAAAGAAAAGAATGAAAAGTATGGATATCCTGTGGCCGTGTCTTCCAACGGTAGACCTCCACAGGCGAGAGCGTTGCTTCTCTTATTTCAAGAACAACCCATACACATGGAACATCAAAACGTAGTAGAATCCATTTTTTGATCAACATATCCTTTTTCCCATTCCCTTTTTTCAAAGGCCCAAGCCAACAAGCAACAATAGAACACGAGCAAAAACAAAAACAAAACGTACACAAAATCATCATGGCCTTCACCCTGTACCAAAAGCGCAGTTCCCTCAAAACAAACATTCCATCATCGTCCTGGGCGCCCTTCCTGTTTTTGATTCCTTGGTAGAGCCGGTTTGAGTACCCCGGCAAAGCCAAATTCACCGGATCTTGATTGAAATAATCTGTTTTGACGTCTTTTTTCTTTTTTTAGATATTACCAACACTAACATGGCCGGATAGTACCTAGACGCAGAGAACCCTCGGAGCTAGAGCCAGTCTATTGCTCCTCGGCAGCAACCTCCTCAGCGGCGACCTCCTCCTCAACGGGGGCGGCAGCAGCGGCAGCGGCAGCAGCAGCGGCAGCCTTGGCACCGTAGTCCTGGCTGGAGGGCTCAGCGACGGGCTGCTCCTCCTTGGGCTCAATGACGGTGACGGCATCGGGAAGAGCCTTCTGGGGACCAGACTTGACATCGGGGTCAGAGCCACGCATGATCTTGACCTTGATACCCAGGACACCCTGGCGGAGCAGGACGTGGCGGGTGGCGGTGTCAATGAACTCGCGGGCGGGCTGACCAGAGTGGATCATGAAACCATCGGTGAACTTCATGGACTTGGCACGGGCGGCACGGAGCTTGCCGGAAACGACAACCTCGCAACCCTTGGCACCAGACTCCATAATGAAGCGGAGGACACCGTAGCAGGCACGGCGGACGGCCAGACCGTTGAGAAGCTTGTAGCGGAGAGACTCGCACTGAGCGACGGCAGACAGACCACGGTTCTGGACCTTGGCGGCGTACAGAGAGACCGAGTTCTCGGGGAACTTGAAACGCTTCTGGATGAGCGAAGTCAGCTCGCGGATGCGGCGACCCTGCTCACCGAGAACCTCCTGGGTGTGGGTGGCGCGGATGATGATGTCGGTGACGGTGGGGGTCACGCGGACCTCGACACCGGAGTAACCCTCCTCGGCCAGCTCGCGCTGGAAGAACTCGTTCAGCTCGGCGTAGAAAACACCGTCAGCGACGAACTTTCTCCGCTTGGAGCTGTGATGAAGGAAATATTGGTCAGTTAATTGTACTTTGTAGATGAACTTTCTGGGCCGTTCTGAGGCGAGGTTGTGTTGTCCGTTTCCATTGGCCGTGATTTTGAGAGAGATATAGGGGTCTTTGACGAGTTTGGTAATAAATGTTGGTGGGGGTCTAAGTCGTGGTTTCAAGCGTGCAGGGTCGAAAGTGGTTGTGGGCGTAAATTCAAAGTTCCGAAGTTGACTGTTTGATGGCGGACCGGCAGCAATATTCCCTTCCAACTAGACTCCAGCATCAATTCCTCCTAAACTCTTCATATCCGTATCATTGGTTTGTTTCTCCTCCCATTATCGATTATACATTGACGTTTCGTGGCGGCGTGCATCGGCTTCGGAATATCTTCTCTCGAAATTTTGTGAACGGCGGCGTGGAAAAAGGTCGGCCCAGAGGGGTTGGATAAAAACTCACATCTGGACACCAGCAATAGAAGCCATTTTGTTTGTGATGATTTATCGATCGACGAGACTGACGAGGGACGAATTGGCGGTTAACGTGGGAGAGGAAATCTTAGACTGGCAAAACAACACACTCTACCCTCTGGCCGACTATCCAGGCTAGCTCCACTTTCCGTCAACTAATTCGGGTTGTGTGCTGAAAATTGGAAGCCCTAAGTCGATAATCCTGCGTGGGGCCCCGCCACAGATGAAATTTCACTGTGGCTGGCATATTTTTTTCGTCAAAATAAATGTGGCGTCGCATGAACAACCCTATATTAGTAACCCATGAATCCTATGTGCGATAAGATAGATCCCCAAACCTTCCAAATGCTTGACGTTGTAGCCCCACATGACGTTGCTCCTTTGAGCCAACACTTTGCGGAGACCGCGGGGACGTCATCTGGCCTTGGACACCCATGGTTTAAGAAGTCATGACCCACGTCATCGGCTCCCTTGAGAAAGAAGGGAAATACCCGATTTACAATGCATACACAGCAGAAGGCTTATGCTGTCGTAGCCCTAAGCCGAAATGCCAACACTGTAATTAGCTGCCTAAAGGGACGTCAAAGACAGTGGCATATGGCATTCGTGACAATCATTTTATAGAGGGTGCAGGGCTGTCAGAAACTGGGAAAACATCGTGACGCTGCCCAATTTGTAGATGACTTTCAGGAATGCATAATGTCAGCTTGATTCAACCCTGTACATACATCGTAAACTCCTTTTATGTTCAAATTATCCCTTCCCTTTTCCACGCCGACGCCTTTTTGTCTACGCCAATTCAATTTCCTACATTAGTATCGCTATAGAAATCCACCAACCCAGAGACCTTCCAATCCTTCTGACCCGCTTACTCCCCTGGCTCCTGACAACTCCGTTCCACGTTTAACATAGCCATAAGCAACGAGTGATACCATCGACAAATCAATCGCTGTATTCGCACACTCGCCCACCTTCAAGTCTATTGAATAGTTGTAGGGACCCACCATCTAAGGCCCTCCGACCTTGTTTACATTTTCGAAATCTGATAGCGTATCCGTTATCGCCCTCTAAAAGAGGTTATTGTCCACTATGGAAGTTCGCAAGGTACCGCAAACCCCGCCGAGTTCAATAGCCCCGTCTTTCGGGCGTCTTTTACTTCAATGACGCTGACGCTTTGCTGTCGCATTGCCATTACAGGTCTATGAAAATGTGGAAGGAATTAGTGGAGGCCGTACCTCCACCGGAACCCTGCGGTTGACCGATTTCCATCTTTTCTTCAGTGCGCCTGCGCCGCAGTCTGCAAAGCCACCCACCGCTAAGGATAACGATAATGCCCCGGTTGTTACGGCTCGGAGACGAGAGTCCTGGATTACGTATCCAATGATCTCGCACTGCACCTTTCGCCCTACGCCCCCCAGATCCAAGATACATTCGTCCATCCGCCTGCGCTGCAGAGACTTTACATACGTCACCTTTACCTTTCCCGATGATGTCTCGGCCAAGGAAACATTCGAGTTCATCAAGCAGCGCTCATGCAAGTTGAACTCTGTTCGCAGTCTATACGCCTTCCACCATAAGCCACAGAAGCCGGAGCGCGGTATGAACGGATGGGGTGTATATGATGTCCGCGCGGAGTTTCTGCGCCAGGGTATCAATGAAAAGGCAACAGACAAAGGCTGGAGATTGACCACCATCAACAAGGACTACACTTTTTGCGACACATACCCGGCAGTTCTGGCAGTTCCTTCGTCAATATCTGATAATACCCTCAAATATGCCAAGGAGTTCCGCTCCCGAAACCGCATCCCGGCTCTTACTTACTTACACCCGGTCAACATGTGTACTATTCTCCGTAGCTCGCAGCCAAGATCGGGAATTCTCCGGAAAACCAACATTCAGGATGAAAGACTTGTTTCCGCCGCATTCAATTCCAACGCACCCAAGAATGCCGAGCCTGAAGCAGCTGGCGATTCAATGGAGCAAAGTGGATTCCTAGAAATCACGCCGTCTCAAGCTGATATTAGCAAAGAGGGGCTTAACGGCGCCGAGGAAGCTTATAGTAGCGATAGTGCCGACCCCGAGCGCCAGAATATGTACGATGAAAAGACCGGCAAGAGACTCATCTACGGTGCTCAACAAAAGAATCTCATTGTCGATGCCCGCCCAACCATCAACGCCATAATGAATCAAGTTCAAGGATATGGATCGGAGACCATGGATAACTACAAGCACACGGAGAAGGTCTTTTTGTACATTGGCAATATCCACGTGATGCGCAATTCGTTAAACAAAGTAGTGGATGCTATCAAGGATGCCGATATGGTCGCACAGCCCCCGGACCCAGTTGCCCTGCACAACAGCCAGTGGCTAAAGCACACTGAAGCAGTTCTTGTGGGTGCTTGCACTATTGCTCGTCGTGTTGGTATCCACCATTCGCATGCTCTTATTCATTGCTCAGATGGATGGGATCGCACTAGTCAGCTTTGTGCCTTGTCTGAGATGATGCTGGATCCATACTACCGCACTGTCAAGGGCTTCATGGTTCTTGTAGAAAAGGACTGGCTGTCATTTGGACACATGTTCCGTCTCCGTTCGGGTCACCTCAATCACGAGAGCTGGTTTGTGACTCAGAAGGATGCCCTGGCTGGCACTACTGTCCAGCCTGGTGAGTCTGACAATGGCATGCCAGATGCCTTCATGAATATTGTTCGGAGACTCCAAAAAGGAGGTGAGGAGGATGACAAGCAGTCGGAAACAGTCTCTGCATCAGCGCCTGCTGAGGAAGCCACCGATTTGAAGATGGTCAGTCCTGTGTTCCACCAGTTCCTGGACTGTGTGTACCAAATCCTACGGCAGTTCCCGAACCGGTTCGAGTTCAACGAACGATTCCTACGTCGTCTTCTGTATCATCTCTATTCTTGTCAATACGGTACCTTCTTATATAACTCAGAGAAGCAACGGGTAGAGAACAAGGTTACTGAGCGGACAGCTTCAGTGTGGGATTACTTCTTAGCTCGACTACCTGAGTTCACCAACCCCGACTACGACGGTACAATTGATGACCGTGAGCCAGGCAAAGAGCGTCTTATTTTCCCTAATATCAAGGCTATTCGATGGTGGCACCAGTGCTTCAACCGGTCATATGACGAGATGAATTCATACCTTGATTCGGGACGTGAGGCAGTCTATGATGCGACTGCTTTGGCTGCCGCTGCTGCCGAACCCATTGCTGAAGACACTGCCCAGCAGACTTCATCTTTAGGTAACTCGGTGTCTAGTCTTCCACCTGCGCTGCAACATTCGGCCAGCGATCCCGGGGGCCAACCGGCCAACGAGGCCCAACCGGAAAGTGCTAGCGTGCCTGTTTCTACGGCGGCTAATCTTCAGAGTAGCAAAACACTTGAATCAGCACATTCCATGCTTACCCCAGAGACACCGTCGGTCTCGGCTCCTCCTGGCACGGTTACAACTGCGCAAGCGACTGCCGAAGCTTACGTAAATCAAATTCGGGACGGATTCGTCAACATGAACCTTAGTAACGCCGTCCCAACATTCTTGCAGAGAACGAATGTCCCCGCGCCACCAGTAAAGCAGCGGACAGACCAAGAGATGGAAGAGATTATGTAGAGCATTTTTTGGGAGTCACACCGAAGACCTTATTCATGGGTCATGACTGATAAGACGGAGATGTGTGGTATGCGTCACATGCAAATGCTAAGTTTTGACGGGGCTGAAATGGTTGAAACTACAGGAGAAACTGCGTGGAACGGCCTCGGGCCCAAGTTGTCGAATAGCCAGTCTTGGAGTCCCGGATTTCTCAAAAAACGGACATCCAATGATGATGAATCAGCAAGTCGACCATTGAGCCAACGATTTCAAGAGGGTATTTCACGGGTGTTTTCCGTAGATCGCGTTCCACGCGATTCTCAACCAAAGCGTTTCATCCCCGAGTTCTTCGAAGGCAAATTTGTCTGGGATGCGCCACCCAGTTGGTCACATCACGAGTACCAAGAAGAGGATGTGGGCGTGCCAGTTGCAGAAGAGCAGTCGGCTTCTCCCGATGGAAATAGTGCGGGGCGTATTCAGGGGACTTTTCATTCAGCTGTACAATCAGTGACCGGAGGGATACAACGGATCCGGAAAAGGACGGCATCGCCTTGATTAGTGGAGTAGGTGGTTACATAATTTATGAGCGTCCTAGCTTAATGATAACACGAGCATTGTTTTTTCTGTTGTTTACTATTTTTTTATTGATCCTTTTATTTCCTCATTTTGTTCATTTTACACGTGACTATCACGAACTCGCCCTCGCCGCCTACAGGAAGGCCTCGAGGTTAATCTCAAGAGTACTCGTGGGATACTTGAGCTCGAACTTCTCCAGCACAGTAGGATGCAGGATACCAAACTCGCCAATGCGGGACTCCTTACCCTCGAAACGAGCGTGAATGGCAGCAGCACGACCCTTCAAGAAGGTAGGCTGCTCAATCTCCTCCAACCAGTAACCATCACCCTTGACACTAGCACTGGCAATGAAGGGCACCCGGAGCATATGCAGCAACCGGTCCAGAAGACCGTGAACCTGCTCGAAACCGGAAGTCCGGCCGTACCACGCCGCAGAGAAGTGACGCTCGTTGCGAGCCTTACGCTCAGCAGTCATGTCCTTGAAGACAACGTCACCACCCTCGAAGACCTTGATAGGAAGAGCGTGGCCCTTGTTCTCACGGATGGTCTTGAGGATACCGGGGACTAGGGAAGTACGGACGACCTGGAACTCGGCGGACTTGGGGTTGGCAATGCGGACAGCAGTGGTACCGTCGTCCTTGCGGTTCAGCCAGGAGAAGTTCTCGTCGTGGCTGCACAGGGTCAGAGGAAGAACCTCGTTCCAACCGGCAAAGGCGGCGTCTTGGCGGACAATGTCGGTCAGCTTGTTAATAGGCTGGGGGGCACCAATGGTACCAGACTTGTTGGGGTCCATGCGGGGAAGGTTGTTGTAGCCGTAGCCGATGGCAAGATCCTCCATGACGTCGCACTGGTGAAGAATATCAGCCCGAGTGATTGGCACGTTCACATCGAGGAGGTTGGCGTCTTCGGGGGCCTGGGAAGCGGACAGAGACATCTTGCCGAGCATCTTGGTGATCTCTGGGACGGGGAGATCAAGACCGGTAAGAGTGCGGAGGTAGTCAATCTCGACCTTGAGGCTACGCTGCTTGAGCGAAGGAGTGACGCGAGACTGGTTGTTGTGCTCTGAGACAATACGGACAGGCTCGACAGTGAAGGGCTCGGCGCAGTACTCAGCAAACATGGCGATCATGGTGTTGCATACAATGTCCAGCTTGGTGGCATCAGTGGCGGTCATCTCAATGAGAACGTTCTTGGTGTCCTTGCTCATCTTGCTGTGGTTGCTGTTGATGATGGGAGGCATGGAGCAAACAGTGCGCTTAGAGTCGAAGATGACGGGGTAGGCCGGGGCGTCGCGGATGATGGGAAGGTAGCGACGAAGCTGAAGGTCAGTCTCGTAGAACATCATCATCTCTTCACCGTTCATGACGGTAGTCTGGTTGAGAGGCGCAAACTTGAAGTCCTTGGGAGCAACAGCCTCATAAGAAAAAGGGCCCGAGACGGTGTCCAGGTCGTGGGTACCAATGGCAACCAGCGAACGTTGGCGCGCAAGATTCTGGTGAAGCTTATCCTGAAGGGCAATGAAGGATTCGTAAGCGGCCTGGGTGAAGGTGACGTTACGGAGAATGGCGGCAGCGGCAAGAGGACGGATGGCGGCAGTGGACTCCTTGATGTGAAGCTCAACGAGCTTACCGTCGGCAGGCTCGACAATCTTGTAGGTGGGAGGGGTGGCGCGACCGAGGAAGATGTTCAGGTTGCGGGCGATACCCTCGAAGCACAGCAGATCGTAACGGTTGGCGGGCATCTCAATCTTGAGCTCGGGCGGCGCCGGCTTGCCGTTGACAAGCGGCCGGTTGGCGTCATCTTCCGTATCCTCGTCCAACTCAATACCAAAGTCGAAGCAAAGAGTCTCAAACTCTTCCTTGGTGAACCTGTTGGCGCCGGAGCGGGGCAGGTGGTCAGTATGTGGGGGTCTGTTCTGGGGCCATCGGCGGAGCCGGGGCAAGAGCGGGCGGCGCGGGGGGAGGGGTACGGCGGAGTGTACAAACGTACTTGCGGCCCAAAGCCTCGAAGAGCTGGTACTTGTCGACGGTGATGGTGGGCATTGTGGGTGGATGTTGCTTCTAGCACGAGTTTAAGAGAAACGCGGCAGGATCGGGGGATACGGGAAGAGAGGGGAGGAGGATGACGATAGTGATGCAGTCATTCACTTAGGCGCTCTTGACCCAGATTCACGATCCTGGAACCGCTGTGTTTTTTATGGTTATAGTGGATTGGCCCCTGTACTAAAGTGTTTCTAGTGCCTTGAGGCTTATTCAAGTGGTTGCAGCAAACCCGCTATTGAGTCACAAATGACGGAAAGCGCTATATCCCATCTATGGCCTATTTGGGTTGACCAGGGAAGTCGCTGTTAGTGGGGTCTGGATTGACAAGAGCCGCCACATAATGCGGGGTGTTGTTGTGGCGTTCATGGTATTGGGGGTTTAGTTGATTTTGTTAACCCTAAATATGACCAGTATCATCATCATGAACCGGTCCCTGGACACAACAAACGCTTCAACCCCTTTTTGGAAAGTTAACCTTGGGCACCATCATAGGCATGGGACGTAAATTTGGTCGATAGAAACTAGGCACATGTAGTATTCACAAATATCGTTCACATTTTCTGCTCATCTTCATCCCATGATATCTGGAACATATCACATTATCCAAACCATAATCAGACATACCCCTCTGTAAAGATTTACACCCAAAACATGTCATAGACTTCATCTGTCCACTAACTCTGGGGGCTGGCAAAGCTCAACCGAGCCCCAGCCAAAGCTTATAGAAGCTCCCCAGCTGCTTGTTTATGCGCCATTTCAGTGCTGCTTCCCAGAAATCTACAGGCCCTTCTATCAGGCCGGCTAGCCCAAAGGCTCTCTCTTTCCCTCTTCTTTTCCTTCTTCCTTCCACATCAATCATTCTGTTGACGATACTTTTTTTTCCTGCCCCTTGCGTTCCTACACTGTAGCTTCTTTTGGCCGTTTATCGCCTTGTAATTGATGTCCATCTGGATCTGTCGATACGCCTAAATCTCGTCAGCGATAAATCCGGCTATCCTGCCACCCAAGTGCTATTGATACATGCTAGCTTTGCCGCCCCAAGCTTTCTCCTTGGCTTTCCTCCCTTAGTTGGTCTGAGACGCGCCCCTCTTTGCTTTGGTCCATCACCCTACGGCCCTGCAGCCTCGACCAATTGGCAATCGAGTCAACCTCAAACATCACCAACAAAAGAAAAACGTCAAAACCGGAAAGTTCTACAGCGGCCGCTTTTATTCATTATAGCGACTACTAGCCTTTTTTGATATCAACTACAGCTCAGTAACTCCGCCCCGATTCACCAGGCCGGCTCGACCCTGTCAGTTACCGACTCGTACTCTCCGCAGAACCCCACACAATCCACGACTTCTCTCGTCTACTCTTTATTGCTTAAATTACTTCATAATGGCCGACAACCAAGGCTCGGATGAGCTTTACCCCATTGCCGTCTTGATTGACGAGCTCAAGGTAGGCTACCTTTGGGAATCGACTTGGGGATGCTCGCTCTTGCCACGCCACCCAGAAACATGAATATGTACACGCGCAACCACACCGGAAGCTTGTAATTGCCAGAGTTCGCCGTAGAAAGCACACTCGAATGGCAGTCGGAGTTCAAATTTGGTGAATTGGATGTAATTGTCACATGCCACCAAATTACACCAGCTTCTGGCTGGTACACGAGCATCTCCGCTACAGTCTTTCCCCACGTCCAACCAATATTTATCGAGTTCCACAAGACTAACATCTGATGGGTTATTTCTCCAGCATGACGACGTTGTTCTTCGTCTCAACGCCGTTCGCCGTCTCTCTACCATTGCCCTCGCCCTTGGCCCCGAAAGAACTCGCGAAGAGCTCATTCCTTTTCTCGATGGTGCGTTATATCCACAATGAACATACACAGGCTTCGCAACAACAACAACGACACAGCCAATGCAGCCACTAACACCACACCATATGTATAGAGTCGGTTGAGGATGAGGATGAGGTTCTAGTTGCCCTTAGTGAGGAACTGGGCCGCTTTGTCGAGTATGTCGGTGGCCCAGAATGGGCTCACGTGCTCCTTTCGCCTCTGGAGAACCTGGCCTCTATTGAAGAGCCAGTTGTCCGCGACAAGGCTGTCGAGTCGCTGAACAAGATTTGCGCCGAGCTTTCAGTCGCTCAGGTTGAGAAGTTCTTTGTGCCTCTCACAACCCGTTTGTCCAAGGCCGACTGGTTCACTGCCAAGGTTTCGGCCTGCTCTCTCCACACTGCGCCCTACAAGAAGGTGTCGCCCCCAGTCCAGAAGCAGTTGCGTAAGCAGTTCTCTGGCTTGGTACACGATGATACCCCCATGGTGCGCCGTCCGGCCGCCAGCAACCTGGCCAAGTTCATTAGAGAAATGCCAGCGTCTATTGTCATCTCTGAGATGATATCAATGTTTGAGCACTTGGCTGTCGATGAGCAGGACAGTGTGAGATTATTGACAGTGGAGGTTCTGGTGGCCATTGCCGAAGTCGTCCCCAAGGAGCAACAGTCGGGCGATGGTGTTTTGCTTACTACCCTGCGGAAGCTCATTGAGGACCGGAGTTGGCGTGTGCGGTACATGATTGCCGACAACTACGAAGCTGTAAGTTTGCTGATTCTACCTTGACGGTCTAACAAAACTAACCCTATATCCCCATGAATGTAGATTGCGAAGGCTGTGGATGACGAGACCCTGTCTAGAGATCTTATTCGTGCGTTTAGCAAGCTTCTTCAAGATCACGAGGCCGAGGTTCGGGCAGCCATTGCTGGCCAGATTCCTGGTTTCTGCGCGCTGGTCGACCCCGAGACCGTTCTTGACAACATTGTGCCGACGGTGGAGACTTTGGTACAGGATGCCTCGCAACATGTCAGAGTTAACGTGGCACGTGAAATCAGTGGCCTTGCGCCTATCCTTGGCAAGGATGAGACTGTCAACAACCTGCTCCCAATTTTCAACATTCTGCTCAAGGACGAGTTCCCTGATGTTCGTCTGCAAATCATTTCCAAGCTGGACGTGGTCAACCAGGTTATTGGCATCAACCAGCTGGCAGAGTCACTTCTTCCTGCTATTACGACGCTGGCTGAGGACAAGCAATGGCGTGTCCGTCTCGCTATTATTGAGTACATTCCATTGCTCGCTAGCCAGCTTGGTGTCGAATACTTCAACGAGAAGCTTAGTGACCTTTGCATGGCCTGGTTGGGTGACACCGTCTTCTCCATTCGTGAGGCAGCTACCCTCAATCTCCAGAAGCTCACTGAGGTGTTTGGAGTTGAGTGGGCGAACGAGATCATTATCCCCAAGGTCATGACCATGGGCAAGCACTCCAACTACCTTTACCGCATGACTACGTGCTTTGCCACCAGCGTAAGTTGCTTCTTTATTGCTTTAACCTGACAATCTACTAACATGGAATTTAGACTCTTTCATCGGTCGTCTCATATGATGTCATCTCTATTTCAATTCTGCCAATGCTCGATCTGTTGGCCCGGGATGATATCCCCAACATTCGCTTCAATGTGGCCAAGACATACAATGCTCTTGTGACGGTATTGAAGAAGCTCCCTAGAGAAGGCACCGTCTACTCGCTGGAGAAGGCCGGTCAAACGCTGGGTCCCTCTGCAGTAGGTATTGACCTGATCAATGAGCGTATCATGCCGAATCTGGAAAAGTTGCAACAGGATGATGATGTTGATGTCAGATACTTTGCCACTACGGCGATGCTCAACGCGACAGGCCAGTCCGCAGAGGGCGAGCCTATGAATACCGATCAATAAATGTGGGGCCTGTTGTTTTGACGGGGATTATGATTTTGGGGAGAGGAAGAGAATACCTAGACAGAGTAAAGAAACAGACTGCGTGGAAGTCAATTTAATTTTGTTACCAATATCTAAGGGCTTTTTTGACGTGACTATACTCTGCGGAAACACAGAGTGCTGATGGTGGATCCTGTGACACCACCGAATGAGAAGACCTTGTATTTGACCCGACCAGCAACTTCCCAACTACCAGCTTCAGAAGTGCCTCTTTCCACAAACCAAGTTTTAAGTTCCTCCTCAGTCCAGTTACAACTAGTAATAACTAATAACCCCCCCTTCTTCACCAAAGGTAACACCCGTTTAGGGTAACTTTCAAAAACCCTCTTTCCATGCTCATCAACCTCCTCACACAGACTAATAGCATCAAAAGTCCCCTTATCCAAGACAACATCAAACCCAGCAACTTCCCCATCAACAAGGACATCAGCGTAGTCACCCTGAAGGATATCCCACGCGATAAAGTGGATGCGCGGGTCCGTTGGAAGTTGAGCGGCAAGTTGTTGGGCGAGGGCGATGGAGGTAGGTGCGTAGTCTAGGCCTGTCATGGGGCCTGCGAAGCCGGATTGGCGGAGGCTTAGTAGGAGGGAGGCGTTGCCGCAGCCGAGATCTAGGAGGGAGGATGTGCTGTGGGTTAGGTCCTTGGGGGGTTCTTCTGATGAGGGGTCTTCAGAGCCAGAGTCGGATTCGTCGTCAGAGTCATCTTCGGAGTCGGAGGGGGATCCAAAGGGGACTTTCTCATCGGTGCATCGGGAATGTAAATAGGCAATGACCTTCTCTTCTGCATTGGAATCATCGAACCATACGGTCCCCTTATCCTCCGGGTTCGTCTCGTTGTTTTCCCGTTCTCTGATATACAGAGTCTCCCAGCTATCTACGTCAGTCTATAGTCTTTAAATTTTTTTTTTTTGAAGATGCCGGTACATACTACTCCTGGGTGCCCAACTTAGACGGAGCCAAGGTATCGGGTTTTGGTTCCTCGGACATTGTGATTTGTGTGTATGACGTTATATCACGGTGAGTATATCAATACTCATTCCCCGCGAAAATCATGTGTAGGTAGGGTCTTGTACTACCGAAACCCATCACTTTTGGGAATCCTCGATCCTCCAGCTCCTTCCAAAAGTCCAGGATCATGCATTCATCGGAGACTTTACACCGGCTGACATTGGAGAGTATGAATGAAAAAAAAGAGGGGAAGAATCCCGTCAATCGAACAAAGAAATGACAGAATAGAGACAAAAAACGGTACTGAAAAGTGCGTGGGTATATTTATATACAGTAGACAAAGAGGGGTAGTAACCGCCTAAAAAACAAAACAACATCAAAGACAAATACAAAGAAAATGCATCATTTAATCAGAACAGGCGTCGAATAACAGCAAAAAAAGAAAACGCATATGCAATCTCAAATAACAAAGCAAAACAAACAACACTAGGCCGAACCACCAATAGTGTAGACAGAAGCCTTCGTCAGTCCCTGTCTCCCAGTGACATAAGCACCCAAAGAAACAGCATATCTGATACTGTTTGGATCCACAGCACCTAAATTGACTTTTGTTAGCACAGCCCCGGAAATACGTCTCCCTTTAGAATTGTATGAAAACTCACTCTTCTTTTCCTTGTCATCTCCTTCCAACTCAATCTTGATAGTAGGAAGAGTACCCTGGTCAACTTCGCATTGCTCGGGGATTACAGCCTGTAGAGGCTCCGGGTATACTACTTTGACATCTCGGCTCTCCATTGGAAGGTTCTGTGCAATGCCCACAGCAAGCTCAATGATGCTCTGCACTGGCCCATCAATAGCAGGTGCAGTTTTGGTATCGAGACAACTAGTTAGGAGGTCTACCAACTCCTTGTGCTTGCTAGTTTCAAACGCCTTCTTGTGCTTATCAGCATCGGGAGAAGAAAGCTTGCGTGAAAGTCCTTCAAGTGTTGACATGCGCCACGCCAAGAGCTTTGCAGTCAACTCGTTGTATTCCTCTTCGTTGGTGAAAGTGTAGGCAGGAATGCGAATGGTCGAGTCAATCTCTTTTAGGTGCGCTGATAACACTGGGTCCAATGCAGGATGGAAACACTTTTCAAACAAGTTGGTGTACACCCATCTAGTAATGACAGCGCGGCCGGCCGCCGTCATTTCTTGTTTGCCAGTCTTAACGGCATCAGCGCTCACGAATGGAATGATCCAATCGGGCAGCTTAGTCCAAAACTTGCGAATCAAGAAGGACAGGTTGTTGATAGAGCCGGCCAGGCGAGTGAAACGGTTCGAATATTCGTTGTCATCTAGCGCAGTGCGTGACTGTGAGATGCGCTGATTGGCAAGAGCATTCTGGAGGTGAACAACTTGTCCCTCCAGACGAGTAATATCCTTTTGGCCGGCGAAATAGAGCCGCTTGACGTGTTTGTACTTGTTGGCTACGAGAAGAAGAAAATGTTAGAAAGATGAAAAGAAGTTTAACATACAGACACCAAAAAAAATAACTTACTAAGATCCTTAAACTTCTCTTCAGTGACTTCACCGTCAGGCTGAGGCGTGGCCCGATCCATCTCTGCCGAATCTGTGCTGGCGTTGTCAAAGTCGTTACGATACGTAGGTGATGGAGTAGGTTGTTGCAATTGCGTCGTAGGTTGTTGCTGCTGTTGCGATTGCGGCGGTGGCTGCTGTTGTTGCTGTTGCTGTTTTTGTGACTGCTGTGACCCGGACGTCAATGGCATAGCGGGGCGATACGCTAAACTGCTAGGGGACGGTGCGTTCAACGGTGCTGTGATCGGCACACCAATTGCGGCACTAACAACAGGGACGTTATTTTTAACAGAAGTCGAACCCGGAGGAGGTTGCGGCTGTTGCAAAGATGGCGGTGGATGGATGGAGGAGTCGGCGGTGGAGCGGGTCGAGGCGTTATTATCCAAGGATTGGCGCGAGAGCGTCGGGGACATAGACGAGGGGTTCTGCTGTGGCTGTAGGGGCTGGGGCAGTTGCTGGATGTTCTGCTGGTGAACGTTGTATCCGGGAGGCGGGTGAGCGCCACTGATGTTAACAGAAGGCGTGGACGAAGCCAGGGGAAAATCAGCAGACGAGTCGCGCGATATATGAGAATGGGAGTCCAACGAGTTTTTGTGGTAAACCTGCTGCTGTTGGGCTTGTTGGACTTGCTGCTGTTGCTGCAACAGTGGGGCGGCGGTGCCAGCGATGGTGCCCTGTTTGTATTGTTCTTGGTACTGATCCTGGTATTGCTGCTGTTGGGTGTAAGCAGCATTGGGAGCCGAGGAGGCGGCGGTGAAATTACCAGCAACGGGGGTCGAAGAAGAGATGTCGTCTTCAGAATATCTCGGGGGCATAGGCTGCCGAGGTTGGGGCGAAAGAGATTGGGGATGTTGAAGTTGCTGCTGCTGAGCCTTTTGCTGTTGCTGCTGGAACTGGTCCAGCGGTGCTTGCTGTTGCTTCTGCACAGAAGGGTGGCCGGCAGTCAAAGCTGGCGGCGAGTTAAACGACGAAAGGGCTGAAACCGCACCAGAGGTTCCAGGAGGTCCCGAAATAGCAACAGCAATAGCACCTGGAACGCCATTGTGCTCGGTGGCAACACTAGCTGACGAACGACTAGCCCCGTGTTGCATTTGCTGTTGGTGCTGGACCTGATAAGCTTGTGACTGGCCCTGCTGAGACTGCATGCTTACAGTGGAGTCGCCCCTGTAGCGCTGGGGCATTGACTGTTCTGGATAATCGCTATTCTGAGCTTGGGCATGAGCTTGTGCTTGGGCCTGTTGCTGCATATACAACTGTTGCTGTTGTTGCTGCTGTTGCTGCTGTTGCTGCCAAATTGCCACAGCATCACCATCGTTGCCTCCCTCAGCACCCAATTGTGAGCGTCTTTGGATGAGCCGCTGATTCGGCGAGGTAGCAGCAGAGGCCGAATTGCTGTAGCGCTTACTGGGCCGTCTAGAAAGCCCAACCGCATTGCTGTACGACGAAGATCCCGGTGGGCCCTGCCCCGCATATCCCGGTCCTGACGGCGCCATTGGGCTCGGCGCCGCATTCTGACCGGCATTCAGATTGGTCGGTTGGACGGCAGATAGGACCGGAGGCGGGCTACTTAGTGATCCGCTAGCCGACGGAGAATGACCTTTACCGGAGGAGTTTGGCGACGGTAGCGGATTCTCGGTGTGGCGTTGGCTGCCCGAAGACCGGGTAAAGAAGTTCTTGAACTTTTTCGCCTTAGACTTTTCCGGAGTTGTCGGTGGCTTGCCTGCCGCTGCATTGGTCTGTTGGGTCATGTTAGGTGAAGCAGGCGGTCCAAGATGCTGGCTCGAGGCCTGGCTGGCATTGGATGCATAAATCGCATGCTGTTGTTGCTGGTTGTTCGTATTTACAAATTGATCGTCGTTAAAAGACTCCGAGAACGAGTGGCCATCGTCATAGTCTTGCTGGTACCCATCGTTATATACTAGCTGCTGCGGTTGCGGCTGCTGCGGCGGGACAGAAAACCTCGCAGGCGGCGCATTCAATGGCATTTGGTCGTCGGATTGTTGTTGATGTTGCTGTTGCTGTTGAGGATGCAACTGCTGAGTATACTGTTGCTGTTGTCGTTGTTGCGGATCCATATACTGCGGCGCAAGCTGATTGTTTACGCCCGCATTGTATTGCTGTTGAGCCTGAAGTCCGCTGACCATTCCGGCCGCTGCTGCAGGTCCCTGTAAACTAGTCTTGTGATGGTGGTGATGTTCTGCAATCATGAAATTTGGGGCATCCGGTTAGACAAATATAGCACTACTAATGGCGGGGCAATCCGAGGGAGACCCTGTAAGCCCGTCCTTCCACCAAAGCTTCTAGTAACTAAAGGATAAAAAAAGAGACACACCTGCGCTGTTTTGTTGCATCTGGACTGGTATAGACGGCACATTGATGGGGCTTTCATGTGCGAATCCCGTCGGTAGTTGCGTTTGAGAAGCCGTAAGGGAGACCATAGACGGGGACGAAAGATTGGTCTCGTCGGCCACAGAGGAGACCTCGGAGGGTTCAGTAGCCGGTTGGGCTTTGTGGCCCTTGAGCCGATTCATGAGCTTGCTAGCCATATTGTTGACTAAAACTGGAGTAAGAAGAAGGAGGAAACAAGCCGATGAATCAAAATACAAAGAAATGCGCCGGAGGTGTGATTGGGATTATGCCCCCCGCGCAAAGTGCTTGTTGGGATCTGTGGGGGCCGTGAGATTGACTGAGTGGCAGAAAAGACGGGATTTCGATTTCAGTGTTCTAGGCGAAGAAGGACCAAGTATAAAAAGAAGGGTGGCAGTAAACGAATATGTGCGGGTGGCCAAGCGAGGGTCCTGTATGTATGAACGGAGTACACCGTTTCGAGTAATCGAGACGACCGAGGTAGGAGAATTAGACGAAGAAAAAGATTGTTGGTCGGCTAGGAACGAGCTTGCTACGGCAGTCAGATATGAAATCGAGAACTGGGGGCCTTCTCAGCGGCGGGACAACGTAAAGACGATCGCTGACGATTGTAAATGGCGATGGTGGCACGGCTACCGTCAGCCAAGGGAATAAAACGAGGAAAACGAGGCTGAGGAGACCAGGCTGGCCTGGTTTGCGTATTGAATGACCAATTATTAAACGGGTGAAACCCAAGAAAAGGAATAAAAGGGCAAGCCGGTGATGGCAGAATGTTGGCTCGCGCGCCTTGTCATAACTTTCTCGCGGGGGGATGGGCCTACGTATGTTTGTATGGTTGTGTACGAGTCGGCAGGATCAATCTTGGCCTAGACGAATGGACTAACTACGCAAAACTACCGCTGACAAAACAGGGGACTAAGGAAGAAACGAGATTCTCGCTCAGTAAGAAACTAGTAAACTCGGTTGCACTGATTGACCGGCTGAAGTGCTGCCTTGGTTACGATGTGCAATATTGTTGTAACCGGGCGGGCAAACACTTACGGACAGTATCCTCATCCCGAGAACTAGCTGTCGAGTCCCGAAATCCGTATCATCAGCATTAGGGTTACAGAAATAGCGGCCTGCACGCCCGCAATCCAGGCTGCAAAGTCCACTGTAATGATGCGGCAAAGGCATAAGCGAATTGCGCCAATCCACAGACTTGCTACGTGAATTTAACTAACGTCAGACACTTGTTGCCTTTGGTTCCATCTTGGCGTCTTTAACTTGTCTCCTATCGGCCATTATGTTGCCAAAGAGTGTCACACGCTTCCTTTTCTGTGTCCATTGAGGCTGTGCTGACTGGCTGACCGACTGGCCTTTTAACTGCAAGATATAGACAGGGAACACCATAGTTTAGACAAAGTGGATTTGTTATCAATTGTATTAACAGGGCGAAGGGGACTACGTATGTAACTTACAATATAGAAGCCATGAATATAAATTGGCAAGCCGGTGAGAAATACGAATCGATCCGGAATAGCTGCATAATGGTCCCAATCCTCCTTCAGGCCTCCGTCCCATGGTCGTTCCACTTCCTTGGCCTAGAAAGTAGTCGAACAAGCAAATAAACAGCAGTTTGCTAATTTTAGAAATATGACTCTCTAGTCTTTGTCCCACAGAATCCTTCTCTTTACACATGGCTTTTCTTGGGAAACATTGCCAGGAAACATTGGCTTATCATGGGAAGCTGTGATACCACGGTCAGCCCGACGCAGGCGGAATTATAAGTAATTTCGATAGGGTTCCTAGGGTTCACTTTTCCTTTGGGGTTTTGTCATACAAGAGACCAGACACTATTACTACGTTGATGAATAGAGACAATAGGGACTTGAACTTTGTGCTAACTGGTGGCGAGACATGACGGTAGTGATGGCGGAAGAAAAGGGAAGGAGTCTGGAACATGAGATGACACCTTCGGAAGCTAATAAATGGTGTCGTGAAATCACTTTGTAAGTCAGCCATCTATGAGGTGACCCTTTCAAGTGTCATCGTGGAAGCTCAACGTTTGTGAAACGTTGTTGTTAATGGTGACGACGACTTGGATATCAAGACAACCCTAAGTGGAGTCAGTCCTCCTCGACTCTGTCATAAGTTACATGTATACATATAAGGTGACTAAGCTAGCAGAGCTGAAGCTTGATATCTTGGATTAATTAATTGGCCACGAATACTCGAGTTCCACAGTCGTCATATACCCAGACTGACGCCCCACTCTTGGCTTTTACTAAAGGATACTTACATATTTGTGTTCACGTAAATGGATGTGGCGTTATGGCTCTACGCCGTTATCTGATGAGTGTCTTGGGAATAAATGTCTTGGTCCCAGCCTCTTTTATAGACTTTGGCCATGTGTGAAGCATGTGACTAGACGGCACTTTGTGCTTTGGAGGCGTCATGGAAGATGTCAGATGCCATTTGAACGACAATGATAGTAGCACTATTGCTGTAAATAGATATTGGACCATAGAAAGACGTTGCCACATGTCTACATACTTTCAGCTTCCCGTGGTTGGACCTCAGTTTAAGCTCTACCAGTTGAATGAACGACAGTCTTTCCCTAATCCTACGTAACCTTCTTAGAGAACAACGAATGATATCCAATGCCTTCACAACCGCAGATCATTGCCAAAAGCACCAAGCGGTGTAGAACCAGCCATGAACTAACCCCACACAAAGCGGCCCTTTCCACTCGGACACTAGCCGTAGTCCGCTAGGATCCCCACTACTTGTGCTACTATGTCCTGCGGGAAGACAAAATGCACTTGTGGTCATTTTTACGGCGGAATGGGCTTTGGAGGTTAGGAAATACGATGGCTGACGGGAAGTTTGGGGTGTCATGTCACTTTGGCGAATAGTGCCGGTTGTCTTAGAATCCTCTTAGATGGATGCTTGGCAAGACTTTGGATGCTTTCATATCGTCGAGATACAAAAGAACCTTTGACATTTTCGTTGTCTATAAGAAGCATCCGATAAGGACCTGTTCTGCCGTAACTTTTTGCCTCTCCAGATGCATAGCAATCCTCCTGAAAATCATTGTCCATATCTCAGCAAATAGTCCATCACCGTGCACTCGACTGACATCTAGAGTTGCATTTCCTAGCTTGTCGAGCTCCTACAACACGTCATTGGTCTATAAACTTCTCGCTACCTGTCATTCCCAGTCTGTCTAGATTCTAGACCCATCATCTTTATATCTTTAAATATCTTGCCTTGTCGTCGTCGTCGTTGTTTCGAAACGTAGTTCTTTCATTGTCTCTTTGGCTTTTCTAGATTCGGCAACTCATTGTGTTCAACACCACGAAGTTTCTCTCCACAGTATTCTCACTTTTGTCTCTTGTTTCACCCATAAATCCTCCAAAATGGTTCGTCTGTCAATTGTAGGGACTTTCATGGCGTTGGCCATATCTGTTATGGCGGCTCCCGCCAATATCCAGGACCTTCAGGTCTCCGACACTTCTCTGTCGTGTTACAGTGCTAACGGCACTAATGGCATGTTCAACTGCAAGTTAGAATGTGAGTATCTTCGTTTAATTCTTATATACAACAATATACTAACAAGCGATAGACTTCCTCTCTGACCCCAATGCCGGTGGTAAGAACTTCACTGCCGGTGCTATTTGCTCTCACCAGTGGCAATGGGATGGCCAGACCGTCACCAAGGGTTCAAGTAACAACTACGATTCTTCATACAAAGCCTGCATCCGTGATACCGGTAGAACCCTTCAGAGTGCCCTGTCACTTTTCGAGGGCCCGGATAAGGTGTCACTCAAGGTTATTTCGTCCTACATGTCCAACTCGTATGTTTCCTGGTGTCGCCCGAGAGTAAACTAGTTACTAACTGATTCCAGAAACACATATTTGAGTCTCTTTGCTGATGCCAACCTCGAACCGCTGAACGCCGAGACAGTTACTGACACAGAACTTGTTTACTGGAACGAAGATATGCAGACGTTTGGTGTTACGGGTATGACGGCTTGAGAGGTGATTGGTGATCTTCTTAGTATTAATATTTCTGGGTGATCCCTTGTAAGGGATATCTTAGAGTTGTAGTCCAGTACATTTTAATAGTATTCTTTAAAGTTTAACTTCCTTCGCCTTCTCCAACTTCACCTGAAAGTTGTACTACACTCGGTCCGAGCTGTAACAATCACATTCCGGTCTGAACACTAACCTCCCGTCTCCTGCTTTGTGCGCCCCACTATCCCCAACGAAATATCGGCCCAAGCGGTCCGGATTTAAGCTCTCACTAAACCCTAGTTCCTAGATTTCCTAATCAGGTGGTGTTGCATTTCGTTCCTGAAGCCAAGTCCAAAAGCTTCGCTAAGAGGATTCTACTGGGCTATACAGGGGATGCACCTGGAAATCCTACAGGCACGGAAACGGAAAGTCGAGACGCCTTCAGATGTAACTTACTGATTACAAAGCGACGGAGTAAAGTGCTGGCAAGTGCATTTTAAAACAGTGTGTGGCCAGCCGTGTCGATCAGTCAGCAAAGATAACTGCGTAGTATTCAACCAACACCGGAGTTTTAGGCAACGGGTAGATATACAAGTGTGCTTATATATACATACATATAAAAACTGTATTCTGGCGTCCGAAATTTTATATCCGACTTTGAAGACCCAAGTTACTGACGCCGGTGCTTCCCAAAATTCAACGACACCGTAGGAGGCTACTTAAATCAGTTTCATAGACAAAAGTTACAGTTACAATACACAACCTTCTTCATCGTTTTTCTTTTTGCTCTTTTACCTTTGACCCCTCAACAGCGGGATACGAGACACTGTCGTCATTTTATATCCAACAATCTTTCGCTTGATCTGAAATCGTTACTCCCCGATCGTCGAACTTCACCGAACCAAGTCTGCTGTTTCTATCATCTCAACAGTCAAACCAGCCTTTCCCGGATTCTAAGCCTCAAATCCACTTCCGATGTTCGTTTGCCGGCCGACATCAAACTAAACTCCATTTAGTACAATTTATTACGCACTCGGGCGTTAGCTGCTAGGGTGTTGTGGAACGCGCCAGGTGCTGAGGCGATTTTTTTTCTTCTTTTTCCCTTGGCAGCGTGTGTTGCTTATAGATACATACAAATCATTACCACGACCTTATCGCATCGACGGCGTGCTTTACTTTTCTTGTCACCTTCGGAGTACCGAAGATTTCTCCATCTAGATCGGCCCCCCATTTCGCGCCATCAAACTCGATAATTTGGTTGTGTTTGCTCAACTACTCGTCCAATAATTCGTACTAGAAGCCCTAGTCAGCTTCTCTATCAATCGCGACCAGGCGTTACTTCCGCCACCGCGTGACACTTTCCGTACCCGAATAAACTATCGCCGCTTCCGGCCCGGAAGACACTGTTACCGGCATGTCTCGCTACAGTGATTCTTTCCTGGCCTGGACCCAGCGGAGCCCCGAGTCGCAACGCTTACTTGCTTCTGGGTCTTTTTCCGGCTTGCGCCCGGTTGAGCCGTTGGGTCATGGTTATTTGACTTCGTCGCCAATGTTGGCTTCTGAAGCTATCTTTGCGCGCCCTTACTGCGGAAACGCTGAGGGTTGGGGTCCTTTGAGTCCTTTTCGCTATGATTTGACGCCATGTTTCTTAGACTCTATCTTTATGGGTATTGCTACCTTTGGAGTCTTTGCGGGTGTTCTGGCAGTCGCATGGCTGATGCGCCGTCGCGAGAGCGAAGTTCCAAAAGACTGGCACTTCTGGATGAAACAGGTACGTATTTTCAATGTCCACCAGGTGTACCTTTGCTAACGTCATTTTTGTTTTAGTCCTTGTTAATTGCTATCATTGGTGTTTCTATTGCCCAATTTGCTGTCCAGGCCGTTTCTTACGGCGCTTCCTGGGCTATTGATTTCCGGTCTTGGGCCGCTGCCGCCAATATCATTGCACTGGGTGTTGTCTTTTCAATCCAATGGCTGGAGCACTCGAGAATGCGCAACCCCAACGGTGTTGTCTTGTTCTACTGGTTGTTCCTCATCATTGCTTCGGTTGTCAAGTTCCGCTCGCTTCTTTCCCAACAGGTATACATCGACTCGCCTGCCTATTTTGCGCTTTTCTGCGTCAACACTGCGCTATGCACCACTGAGTTCCTTTTTGAGTGGTTATGGCCTCGCAAGAACAGCTCATATGAGGCGCTAATTGACGAGGAAGAATGCCCTATGGAGTATGCCAATGTCTTCTCCATTCTTACCTTCGACTGGATGACCCCACTTATGCGCTATGGATACACCGAGTATCTTACTGAGAACGATCTGTGGGCTCTTGCCAAGTCGGATAACACCAAGACAACTGGTGATTTGTTCGACCGTGCGTGGAAGAACCAGCTTGCCAAGGGTGGACGTCCTAATCTTTGGATTGCCCTTTGGACTGCCTACGGTTGGCCTTACGCTTTGGGTGCTGTATTCAAGGCCTTTAACGACATTGCTCAATACATTCAACCCCAGCTACTCCGTGTTTTGATTGACTTCGTCGAGTCTCACACCGACCCTTCCCGCGAGCCTGAGCCCATTATCAAAGGTTTCTCGGTCGCTTTGGGTATGTTCATGGTTGGTATCGTTCAAACCACCATGGTTCATCAGTACTTCCAGCGCGCTTTCGTGTCTGGTATGCGTATCAAGGGTGGTCTCACTTCTGCCATTTACAAGAAGTCGATGAAGCTTAGCAACGCCGGACGCTCATCCAAGTCTACCGGTGACATTGTCAACTACATGTCCGTAGATGCCCAGCGTCTTCAGGACCTTACTCAATTCGGTCAGATGCTCTGGTCTGCACCTCTCCAGATCACTCTGTGCATGTTGTCGCTGTACGACCTTGTAGGTTACTCCATGTTCTCTGGTATCGCTGTCATGATTGTCATGCTTCCGATCAACGGTTACATCTCCCGCCTGATGCGCAACCTCCAAAAGGAGCAGATGAAGGTTAAGGATGCTCGCTCGCGTCTGATCACTGAAATCATCAACAACATGAAGAGCATCAAGCTCTATGCTTGGGGCACTGCCTTTATGAACAAACTTAACCACGTTCGTAACGACCAAGAACTCAAGAACCTCCGCAGAATTGGTGCCACTCAGGCTGTTGCCAACTTCACTTGGACTACTGCTCCCTTCTTCGTGTCGTGCGCTACCTTTGCCACCTATGTCTTTACCAAGGACACTCCTCTGACTACTGACATTGTGTTCCCTGCTTTGGCCTTGTTCAACCTGCTCAACTTTCCTCTGGCGGTGCTCCCCATGGTGATTACCGCTATTGTCGAGGCTTCCGTTGCCGTGCAGCGTATCACTGATTTCCTTATTGCGGACGAGCTTCAAGACGATGCCGTCATCCACGGCCTTGCTCCCACCGAGATGGGTGAGGAGACTGTCCTTATTCGCGATGCTGCTTTCTCCTGGGAGCACAACGATGACGAGGAAAAGGCTGTCCTCCGCGATGTTGACTTCACTGCTTACAAGGGTGAGCTCTCGTGCATTGTCGGTCGTGTTGGTACTGGCAAATCTTCTTTCCTCTCTTCTATCCTGGGTGACTTGTACAAGACTAAGGGATCCGTTGAAGTTCGCGGTAGCATTGCCTATGTTGCCCAACAGCCATGGATCTTGAGTGCCAGTGTCAAGGAAAACATTATCTTCGGTCACCGCCTCGATCCCGAGTTCTATGAGCAGACCGTTCATGCCTGTGCTCTGCTTTCTGACTTTGACCAGTTGCCTGATGGTGACCAGACCTTTGTCGGTGAGCGTGGTATCTCTCTGTCCGGCGGTCAGAAGGCTCGTGTTGCTCTTGCCCGTGCCGTCTATGCTCGTGCTGATATCTACCTGTTTGACGATGTTCTTTCCGCTGTCGACTCTCACGTTGGTAAGCACATCATCGACAACGTCCTGGGTCCCCGTGGTCTTCTTAACACCAAGACCCGTATCCTGGCTACTAACTCCGTTCCTGTCTTGTCCGAGGCCTCCTACATCAGTCTTCTCAAGGATAACAAGATTTCTGAGCGCGGAACTTTCAAGCAGCTTGTTGCTATGAAGGGTTTCGTCTTTGATCTCCTGAAGACGGCCGGTCATGACTCCAACAACGCTTCTGTAAATGCTAGTGAGACTTCCACCATTGTTGATGCTCCTGTCGTCACTTCCGAGGATGAGGATGAGGTTGCTTCGCTATCTGGTGTTCCTGGTGGTAAGGCTGCTGTTAGTAAGGGCAAGGCCCGGTCTGACAGTATGCAAACCTTGCGTCGTGCTAGTGCTGCTAGCTTCCACGGCCGTCGCGGTAAGGCTTCCTATGCCACTGAAGAAGGTGGTGGTGCCAAGAAGTCGGAACAAACTAAGGAGAACAGTGAAAAGGGTAACGTCAAGATGGCTGTCTACATGGAATACGCTCGCAGTAGCAACTGGATCGCAGTCACTGTCTATCTTTGCTGTGTTATCCTTGCTCAGGCAGTTCAGATTGGTGGTTCCGTATGGTTGAAGAAGTGGGCCGAGAGTAACGCGGATAATGGTTACAACGCTGCTGTCGGTCGTTTCATTACGATTTACTTCCTTTTCGGTATCGGTTCCTCGCTTCTTACCATGCTTCAGACTATCGTACTTTGGATCTTCTGCTCTATTGAGGCCTCTCGTAAGCTGCACGAAAAGATGGCGATTGCCATTTTCCGTGCGCCTATGAGCTTCTTTGATGTTACACCCGCTGGTAGAATTCTTAACCGCTTTTCTTCGGATATCTACAAGATTGACGAGCTTTTGGCCCGTACTTTCAACATGTTGATTGTCAACGGCGCGCGGTCTACATTTACCCTTGTGCTGATTTCTATCACTTCTCCTTTGTTCGCTGTGTTGATCATTCCTCTGGCGTATCTTTACGCTTTCATTCAAAAGTACTACCTCCGTACTTCTCGCGAGCTGAAGCGTCTCAACTCTGTCTCTCGTTCGCCCGTCTATGCTCACTTCCAGGAGACTCTTGGTGGTACTTCTACTATCCGTGCCTATGGCCAGCAGGAGCGCTTTGAGGTTGAGAACGAGTGGCGTGTGGATGCCAACCTCCGTGCCTTCTTCCCTTCTATTTCGGCTAACAGATGGTTGGCTCTGAGACTGGAAGTCATTGGTGCCTTGGTCGTCTTTGCTGCTGCCGGTTTCCCCGTCCTTACTATCGCCCAAGGCAAGTACATTTCTTCAGGTATGGTCGGTCTGGCTATGTCTTATGCTTTGCAGATTGTGGCCTCTCTCAACTGGATTGTTAGACAGTCTGTTGAGGTTGAAACCAACATTGTTTCTGTCGAGCGTGTCATGGAGTATGCTGCGCTGAAGTCTGAGGCTCCTGAAATCATCCCCGAGAACCGTCCTCCTGCTGCCTGGCCCACTAAGGCTGCTCTGGAGTTCAACAACTATTCTACTCGCTACCGTGAGGGTCTTGACCTTGTCCTCAAGAACATTACTCTTGATGTTAAGCCCCATGAGAAGATTGGTGTTGTTGGTCGTACCGGTGCTGGAAAGTCTTCTCTGACTCTTGCTTTGTTCCGTATCATTGAGGCCGCGGAGGGTAACATCTCCATGGACGGTATTAACACGTCGGAGATTGGTCTCCTGGATCTCCGTCGTCGTCTGGCTATTATCCCTCAAGACGCTGCATTGTTTGAGGGTTCGGTCAGAGACAACCTTGATCCCGGCCACGTTCATGGTGACGCTGAGCTGTGGAGTGTCTTGGAGCACGCACGTCTTAAGGAGCACATTCTGACAATGGACGGCAAGCTCGATGCCAAGATTACTGAGGGTGGTTCGAACCTGTCTCAGGGTCAACGGCAACTTATTTCGCTTGCCCGTGCCATGTTAACTCCATCCAACATTCTGGTTCTGGATGAAGCTACTGCTGCAGTTGATGTTCAGACGGATGCGCTCCTTCAGGAGACCCTACGGTCGCCACTCTTTTCACACAAGACGATCATTACGGTGGCTCACCGTATCAACACCATCATTGATTCAGACCGGGTTGTTGTTTTGGACAAGGGTCAGGTGGTTGAGTTCGGCACACCGGAACAGCTACTCAAATATACTGACGGTGTGTTCTACGGACTGGTGAAGCAAAGTGGTCTTTTAGAAGAGCAGAAGAATGGCGGATCTTCGTCATCTGCGGCTGCTACTGAGTAAAGAAAGTGGAAGCCTCACAATATAGGGTTGCATGTAATCATCTAAATACAATATACACGTATATTTTTTCCAAGTTGTCATGAACAAGGAAGGGACAAACGGAGGTTTCCGTGCTGTGTGACTTTGATATCAAGTATGTGTGACGAGATGGGGCGTGAAGGATTCCGAGACAAGTCCAAAAAGGGCAAGAGACGGGAGCCGGGTAAAACCAGTAAGGGTTTGAAATTCAGGTCACAGATAATGGGATGAAGGTCAGGTCAATCAGTAGGCCGTGTTCCAGTGAAGATATTGTTTACAGAATACAAAAGCAAGACACCTAAGAAGGCAATATGACAGGAGAAGCGAAGGCTGTGTATGGTCAATTGTTGCATGTATGAAGACGCACTAGGAAATGATATTGTGACTGTGATGAGTTGGTTAGAACATGGGATCGACAAGGCCAGTTCAATAAGAGCAGCGGTGGACGGTAAAATGGAAAGAGGGGGTGTTGGTAGCGATGTGGGGGACAAGCGATAAGCGATGCGCAGTGCGGAAGGAGAGGCATTGAAATGAGGGGAACAGGAATAGATTGATAGACAGTCTGACGCCTTAACGGTTCAACGGTTGAACGGAGTGGCCTCTTTTTTTTTGGTTAGGAAGGTAGGGAGGAAGCGAAGTGGTCTAGAATTGGAAGGGGATAAAATAAGATATGCACGTACATACGTATGCACTTACTTGCGTACATCCATAGATGGTACATGTGTATGTTCATATGGACATGTGTAGTTCGTGATTTTGAGAGTCTGTTGGTCTGTGTGTTTTCGTCTTCTCTCCTGTCATTCCAAAAAGAGAATAGTTTGGTCGGTTGGGCACAGGCTGCGGGAGGAGAGAAAACATGTTACTTGTTACTGGGTTTTTGTTTGGTGGCAAGGATTGGTAATAGAATAGGCATTAGATGGGACGGGGAAGGGGGGGTTTCTAGAGACTGGTATCAAATATTCGAATGTGACTGGTCGAGATACGATCTATACCATGACGAATGATGGAAGGGGCATACGTGAATGACGGCTTCATTTTCGACGTTTTATGTCCTGGTTTGGTAAAAGTAGAAGTAGGTCATTCGATTGGAAGGTAGTACATACATGATGAAGTGACTTAGTAGGGTTTGTCGTGATACATGGATGTGGTCATAGGGTTATAGGGATTTCTTCCTGGTTTGGCAAAGCAAGAACGATTGGTACGTATCTTCTGGATAGAGGCGCAGTGCAGTATCTGTGCAGGATAGGCTGACTGGATATAACGAGTGGTTGGCTATAGATCGGGTCGATGACTACCATTGTCGCCGAATTGGGAGAGCATGCATGAGTTCAGTGGATCCTAAATGCAGCATGCATGTGAGGGAGTCGGAGAGGAATAAGAAGACTGGCTCTTTGTTGGACGCGAAAGAGGATTCCAATACGAAGGGTGGGTGCATCAGTGGCTTGCAAGACATTGGGGGTGAATATGGTGCTGTTAGTGCATATTCTACGAATGTGTGTACATGTGTACATGTGTACAATATGTACATACATACAAGAGACGACGAAACTGGCGGTTTCATGACGTTGTGGTCTCCATGGTGGGGGGAAACACGTCTAATTGGACGTCAATGATATTCAGCCTAAGCATGCCATGTCTGTCAACCAAGCTGAATCTGCTTCCTTCCCCTCATCACGATCCAATCCACACCCAGCGAGTGACAGGTTCTCTTGAACGCCAAAATACCCGTCCGTCTTGGTCCGTGTTCGGGTTTCCCACGCCCCTTGCTTTATGTGGGTGAGTGGGTTGAATGAATGAGTACATATGTACATAAGTGTCCGTTCCTCTTTCTTAGTCCGTGGCTTTTGTTATCCTATCCCGGCCGCTACCATTTTTTTGTTATGTCTGTGATGAGGAAAGGGAACCGCCGTCGTATTGTGGATATTGTCTATTTTCACGGATAAGGTAGTACAAAAGTCTGTCATTTCGGGTGGCCGGCTTATGGGTGGGCGGGTGCCGCGTTGGCGGTGTAGATTCGTTTGTTGATTTGTATGTATGTACATATTTCTGTGGAGGTTTTTGCTTTTTCCTTTTGTAGCTGCAGCTGGACATCCTTTTGTTGGAATTGTTGCACATTGTGGATTGGTCTGTTGACCTTGTACCTAAAAAGGGAAGTAATGGGTTTATTAAATGTGTACTTGTTCTCTCAGTATGGATATGGTTACCCACCAAGATAGAAATCTTTTGGACTTGCCGGCGGCGTTGACCATGCATAGGATGATTGTATGTATGCATCTTTCCAAGATATGGCAAATATATTCATCATTGTACACGTATTTACATAGTTGGGCTCCTAATCATGGAGATCTTTGTACTTTCCGTCGGTTATAACTTCATTCTTTCCCAAAAAGCCCCAAAAACGGGACAACCCTGATATACACAAACGTTAGGGTCTGTAACATATGATTTTCTTGTGTCGCCTTCTTCAAATAGCCAAGGCTCGGCGCTAACGGAAACTAAGCAAGACTAAACCGACTTCAATGGGGGGATTGTTTTTCCAAAAGTAGTAGTTAGTAGTTCTAACTAGTGTTTTTCAACAAAGTTGACAAGGCGGCCTCATTGTCTTGTCTTTTTTTTTTTTGCTTTATCGGCGATTTATAGGGAGATGGGCTCTCTGACAAGGCAACAAGGGCTTTGTTGAGTGGAGAATGTGATGTGATGTGATATGATGTGACGGCATGTGACGGGCTATGAAGGTCTTGTCACAAGACTAGGGTTTGTCGGCCGGCTTGGTTGGTGGAGGAAGAAGGAAGGAGCGAGGAATTGGGAAAGTTCGGACAGGACAGGGTGATAGAAAAGTCCGGGCTAGTCAATGTTGAACATGGTATAACTGAAAGTTGCACTTTTTTTTTTTTTTTGTTGTTTCTTCGGGTAGATCGACGAAGACCAGTCAATTGCGTTAAAAAAACGGAAAACGGAAAACGGAAAACAAGAAACACCAGTTAAATGTACGGTTATTCTTGTTTTGCTTTTTGGCAGGTGGTTGGAACAAGCCTCGCTCTTTCTTGTTTTTCTTGCACGGACTCCGGGGAAAGTGTGTGTTAGTGACGAAAGCGGGAAGTTACTTGGGCTGGGATTTAGTGTTGTGCGAGGATAAGAGTAGTTGCTACTACTACTGCTACTACTAATATATAACGGATTTTGAGGGTTGAAAAACTTATTAACGGGAAGAAGAAGACAATGAGACAAACGCCGGGAAAAAAAAGAAAAGAAACTGAGACATGTGTGAAAATTAACCGTTGGCAGGGGCTTTCAATGGAATGCAAATGTGAAGCCTGTTGGATGCAAGTGGCTGATCCCCCTTCCGCTGGGGGCGCCGCCAGACTATAGTAGCTCCTACTACTACACTGATTCTATCACATTTTCTTGTCCAACCTGAGAGGCAAAAAGATACCTGGTAAATAGCTAATTCTAGTATGTGGAGGAGGAGGTCTGTTCGTTTTGACTTATGGACCTCCCTCTAGACTTTGTTTGTTTGTGTGTACATACATATGTACATGCATCTAGCTTATGTACATGTGTTCGAAGCGACAAGTCTACATGTATAGATGTACAGATCCATATCCACTCTACAGCTCTAGAACTGTCCGAGAATACTAGTGGGAGTGTTATTTAGTCCTTGTTTGTTCTTAATTCTGACCATTTTTATCGTAGCGTTGCATTGGGTGGAGTTGAAAGGGTCTGGATGGCCTGGGCTGACAATTCCTATCCTCATTTGCGATATTTCGTGCTGGCAGAACGGTAGAATGGGGCGGATAGGATGCAACTATGGGGCAGCGTTTAGGTTCCTATATGTGTAGATACAATATACATCAATACTTTGTATTTACACATATATGTACGTGTATGCATGTTCCATCCAGCTCATAGATATACATAGAAACTCTTATAGTCATTGTGTCATTGTTGTCTGTTTCCCCGCCCGTTGTCTGGCGTTGTCTGTATCTCTTACTGATTATCCGTACTTCTAGCATTTATCACTTATGCACTTTAGTCTTTCACTACATCAGCCATTCTGTAAGAATCCTCGTTCACCGTCACAAAACTTTAGTCTTTTCACTCTTTTACTGTAACTTTGTTTGAATGAATCAATATGTGTACACACAAGATTGTAGATACACACCCACTTCACCCCTCTTTAGGTGTACATACATTTATACTTGAATTCGTTTTATGACCCTGGTTGATTCACCAATCCTTTACCTGGTCTTCCACTGGATACTCCATTAAACACTGCACAATTTCTTACTGCTTTAGGTATTTTCGACAGATCTTCCTAGGGCCTAGCTCCCATTTGTTCTCATGGATAGCTGGTCTTGGCTTGTTCTTCTTTTCCTTTGTTCGTTCGTTTGATACCCGTAGAATCTATTACTTGCTTTTTTTGCTCGGTTTTGTCCGTTAGGCTAGTTATTACCGCTTGACGCTTAAAAGAAGTCCACTTCTATAGACGTATAACATAACTAAGTTTCGGTGCTTCCTATTGGTACATACATATTCTTTTTTTCCTACTGTATGTACATATATCTAAAAGTGCATGTGCTAGTATAGAATACATACTACCTTAGCGTCACTCACTATATGCAAGGTTTCTTGTCTTCTATGTACCTTTTGGTTTCTCCAGTTTACCTTGCAGTCGGTTTTTACTACCACCACTGCCGCTGCTCGTCATCTGGACGCCATTCTATACGCCTGTGACGGCAGCCATGTTCTGCGCCGAACCACTCTTTTCAATAGCCAATCTATAGCCTGACAAAGCCTCCGCATATTTTAGAGACACTTATCTATTTCCCCCTCCCCCTCTCTTATTCTTTTTCTTGATTTCTATTTCTTGCCTTTAAAAACTGTCAGTGCCTTAACTTACCCTGCTTCTTTCCTCCATCACGCCCAACATAGAACACAGACACTATCACGTCTGCGGAGTCCTGCCGTCTATATCTGGTGCTAAACGTCTTCCTGGAATACTACCCACCTGACGCTCTATTTCAGCGTCGTGTTCCTGCTCTACTACCTCTTCCTTGCCTCTTCTTATTACACGGGCGAGTACATCGTTGTTCCTTTGGCAGCCCGGAAGCAAAAGACGGAGTTTCCGCAAGTCCTGGTTGGAACAAAGACGTCTCATATATCCACGCCCCATCATCACTTACATACACATACCTACTCTAGCTAGTCGGCCGGTCTTCCAGTTCGTCAGTTACGGCCGAGATTGACAGCCGGACACCTGCCTTTTGCTCCTGGCCATTGCATCAGGTAGCCGAAGTAAGCCAAAAACATTCAAAAACAAACCAGAGAAAATAATACTCTGTTACGTTTATGTATGCTACTTACCCACGTCGACTACTTTTTTTTTTCCATATATAAGTCCGTTCCCGCTCCATCGATATCAACCGCCATATCCGGAATCCCGCTACTCTTGCCTTTTACGTACATTTCTGTCCTGCCGCAATTACTTTTCTTTAACCCAGACTGGTATAACAATCGCTTTTTCTGCAGTTTTTGTCAGCTCCTTCCTTCCTGTTGACTTCTTGCCGCATCTTGCATTTTGTTTTCTTATAAATAGCCGACACCAACAAAGACTCCTCCTGTTAGACATCGAGTGCCTTCCCCATTTGATCGCTCATCTCATCTAATCCAAGTCTCGTCTACATACATCTAATCCGCATCGCATTGTCGCACCTTCTTCTTCTTCTTCTCTTGTCCGCCTTGGTCCTTCTGTGTACACTACCTTCTCCACTTTTGACGCCTCTTATTTCCTTCTGCGTCCAACTTCCGCCACGCCTCTGCCTCGTATCATCTTACGTCACCCATCAACGTGCTCTTGCCCGAATCAAGGCGTTATTCTCTCTGCCCCTTCTCTTCTTGTCTCGAAATAATGGCTCGGCCGTGGGGTATTCAGAAAGAGCCATCATTTGACTATGCCTCTAATTCGTCACTGTCTACAGTTTCGTCTTCAAATAGGATGTCTTTGAATCGTCCTAGAGATTCACCACCATTTCGACGTCCTCTTGGTACTCATGTCACTCCAAACTCTGGATTCCCAACTCATTCTAGTTCTGGGTATCCGCCACATATATCATCGCCTGTATTGGGCTACGCTCCTAGAGCTCCTAAACGTGCCTTGGATGCAGATAACATTCGGGCTGCTCCAATAACTCACATTGATAATGACACTCGACCATTAATGGTAAGTTTTGGTGACTTTATGAGTGTCTTGGCTTTGTCTTGACTAACAATGACATAGAGAGTTGCTGATGCTCTTCGGAGAGAATGTGGTATTCCTGTCAAAGACTGCTTTGTCGCTGCCATCCTGGAGGATGGATCACTTGCCATGTTTGCCGGTCCTACCACCCTACCAAAATCAATTACTGGTCGTTTCTTTAACGCCGAAAGCTATGGCTTTACCATGGAAAAGATTCGAAACCGTAAGTAAAGACTCTGTCTATAACTATGTCCATTACTAACAACCATCACCAGATGGAGTATCTGCTGTGGCTAGCGATAACCAAGATGATGAAGATGTTCCAGGTTTCTGGGATCATGGTAAGTCTGCAACTCATCCACATCGCAAAAAGCAACGAACGTCAACTTCACGTTCTTCTGGCGATGGTGGTGGTGAAAAGTTCAAGACTATCATCGCTTCAAACTCCCGTGGTATGCGTATAGGCGATAAAGATGCCCTCTGGGATTACTTCCAACAACGCCTTATCAGCTGTCAACAAAATACTTGCAAGATTCTTGCCAAGGCCTGGGTGAAGGCCGTCGAACCAAAAAAGCAGACTCACCATCCATATACCGGCAAAGAAGCCAAGGCTCCAGATTGGTGGCCAAGGTCCGACGTTAAGGAAAACAAAGTACGACACAAGGAGCCAGATCATCTGTACAAACGGGAACGTGTACATCTCCTCGCCCATATTCTAACTTTAGTCACTGAACACCCCAATAAACGCCTTCCAAGTCTCAAGGCATCAAAACTTGACGTCGCTAAACTACAAGAAATCACTTTTGATGCTCTGACTTCTTTCTTCTCTGACAAAGATAAGACGGCCGTTGCGAAGAAAAAGATGTATCTCACTGAATTATTTTCTGTTGCAAAGCAACAAGAGCGGTTTCGCGCTCACGAAATCGGTAGGTCTCTTGGCTAGTTCACTCTCCGCTTAGTACTAACATATCTATAGATTCAGATACCACTGTCTGGGTCATATCAGACGATAAAACCGCCGCGGTGGTGCCTGTCGATAGCTATGATGGCTATGATGACTATGACTCTAACATGGACTCTGCGGACTATCTTAACGATACAGACTATCCTGATATGGAGCCGGTACACCAGCCCATCGAGTCTGAATTTGTACCAAATCCCGCTCATCCTGCTATAAACGCAAATGGCATACAAGGACAGCCAGCATCCAAGATCGACAGAGGCTACGGCTCACCGTATAATGTTCCTCCCCAAGAACAGATGCCCCACGATATACCACAATCCCTACACATGCATGTTGAGAACTCAAATGCTGTGGACCAAACTCAATCTAATATGGTGTATCATCGCGTAGAGGTGATGCAGTCTGAGTTCACTCCAAAACACGCCTCTCAATTTTCTTCACCCTCCAATTCCGGTACAAGCCCCGCATATGCCGATTCAACAAGTGTCATGCACAACGGGGTCTCTGCTCAACGTCGGTCAAGTCTACTATCCCCCAACTACTCGACACATTCTACTGAGTTTCCGCCACAAGAACCAGCGTACCTACATGCCCAATCATTGCCAACTGCATCAAATTGGCCACAAACTCAAGCTACCTCAAATGTGGTCACATATCCTTTTACGAATCCAGTAACAGGACATTCACCACAAAATCAATTCATCCCAGAAGACTATAGAACGACGTTTAACGGCCCATTGTATTGCGAGCAAGGATATCCACAGCTCAATGTCTCTAAGACCATTAGAGACGGCTGATAATTACAGAGATGATGGTGTGTTTTTTTTTTGTCAAGTACTCTTATGGAGACTTCTGTATATGGAGAGACTGTTTTAGTGTTAGATTGTATAGAGAGATACCAGATTTCTTTTTCCTTGTTATTCACTCAGTATTGCACATACATATGTATGTGTATAGTTGATATGTCGCTTGCAGGAGTCATGACATGTCGTCAGATCAACTCCCAGCTTCCTTCCCCCTTGGTTTGAATGATGAACCCCTTCTCCAAGCTGGGGACCCCTAGCCTGTCAGAATCACATGGTTGACTGGGAACAGCCATACATACAGATATACGTGCGTATACAGGATGATGTTGGTTCTTTACTGTCTCCGGTACTGCGTCAACTACATACCTATGTACAGAATTTGTTTCTTGGTTGGTTTTGTTGTTGTTGTTGTTGTTCTATTTATCGTGTACCTAAACAGAGTTAACTATCAATAAGACGACCTCACCCGGCGCGGCTGATCACAAAGGTGTCGTCCTTTGGACCAGTCCCGGGAGATCCCCCGCTCGGCCGCTCATTGTGATTGCTACATAAAGCATTCTTACAGCCTATCAGTATATCCAAATGGGGCAATGGCGCAGTTGGGAGCGCGTTAGACTGAAGCGCAACTTCAGTGGTTCTGTTATCTAAAGGTCACTGGTTCAATCCCGGTTTGCCCCATTCCTTTTGCCGGTGGTCCGGGCTGTCACGTGATTTATTTCTGCCTAACCCTACCATTCGCATCGAACTGCCATTCTTTGATCATCGAGAAGCGATTGTCCGCAGATGACACGGCATTTTTTTTTCTTGTTCAGGATTCATAGTTTGCAAGTTATGGCTCCTGTATGTCTTGAATCTTTATCAGGTTCTAGTGGATGTAGTATTCTAGAATCTTAATGGAGCAAGTACTACCTACCTAGGTTCTGGGGCCACCAACTTCTGGAAGCGGTGTATTGGATTTGGGGTTTGTGGGAGATTTAGACGGCAGCTCGCTGGAGGTGGACTGTAATTTTTTCTTTTTCTTCTTCTTTCATTCATTTCCTTTCTGTTAGTTCTTCTTACTGGTTTGTTGTTTGGTATTCCATCTGTTCTTTGGGTAGCTTTTCATGAGGATTGGGTTTCTCAGTTCCAAGGTTATTATATTGTTTGTTCTATAATGGGTTGAGGCAGATATGTTGAGATGGCAGAGTTTCTCATATGAGAGGGGTTTTATGATTCTCTTGTTTGCGGGGTCAAGTTCCCCGGATTCTGTCGACATCTGTCAGACTGGTGCCATGAGTCGACTCCCCGCATTCGACTTCTTCGTCCCCTCCATCACCAGCCTTCGTTCTTCGTGGTCGATAATGTCACGTGCTTTTACGTTTGACGGTTAATCTTCGGGTTAATAAGTTGGCACGTGCATCATGCTCGTTTCCTGAATCCAGTGATCGGTTGTTATTGGTTCAAGATAAGTGGGTCTCGGTGTTTTGAATCAGGCCAAATCACTCATTGTCCCACGTTATCGTAGCCTTGCATTGAGATAGCTTCGTGCAGTTAAGCAACGCCGGTTAATTGGACAACGCCTTCGCTCCAAAGTCAGAACAATCCCAAAGACGCTTACACTGGTACCAGTTTACACATCGATCCTAGTCGCCGATTTTGACACGGAAACGTCTAACACCTGCACCTCCGGAAGATCCACTAACGGACAGCCGATAAATCCATCACGTTGTAGCCGGACACCCTGCCTGTTTCTCCCCTGCCCACTACAGAAGCCATAACTTTTCAGGCGCGCTCTGGCCTATTATTCCCTGGCAAGACGCGTTCTGACCCGCGCAAAAGCATTGTTGCCACCAGAAACCAATTTCCCATCCCACTTCCGTTGCTGGTCCGTTGTCCAGGTTCGCTTTTCCTACAGTTGACCCTAAGATTCACTGTTGTGCTTCTTGAGATTTTGTGAATTGTTGATTGAACAAGAGTTTTGTGTTGGGTTTGCTGGTGAAGCAATTTCGAACCAGTCATATCAAGAGACAAGTCTCACCGAAGATATTTAGCGGATTCTGCTACATTGGATCTCTATTTGTCTGCCATCTGCTGCCCGCCGCTTCCGCTTGTCAATGCTGTTGTGTTGCATGCACGCTCTCTTGCTCGCCGTATTCAATTTACCCTCTTTCATTCACGCGCACGCCTTGTCTCTTCGACCCCAGGCGTCTACTGTCTTGTCGTCCACACTTCGTTAGCTGTACTGCGTTTAAGCTGTATTCAGCCTCACGCTCCTGCCAGAGCTTACTAACTGCACCTTCAAAACTACAGGTAAGTTGATCTTCCATTTTTGTCGCAGCTGAGACGGGGGCCTAGTGCCACTGCATTCCCTTTTCCTTCAGGTCTCTGTCTTAATGACCCACTTGTATCTGCATTTTTATTGGTCAGCTCTGCATTTGGTGGCCTCTGCTCTCGCGCTTTTTTTTTTATAGCTTTTGTGAGGAGAGACATGCCTAGTTCTAGTGATTTAGCGCATCAATTTGTCTTTAGAGGCCACTAAAGCCAGACATGCACCCATTACAGTTAGAAAAAAAAAAAACGCATAGACCAACGGGGACTTTGCCATCGCCCACTCGCTGTTCTCTTAGACTGAAAATCTACCAAACCTACGCATACAACAACCCCCGGGCCAGTCGTACTCCAAACTCGAACCTTGCCCGGCTCTTCGACGATCGCGCATATTCCATCGCAAAAACGCGTTGACAGCCATTGAAAACTAACGAGAAGGGTCTTTGTGTCTACCGAATAGGTCTGCAAAGCATCACCAGTTTTGTTCTAGTTTGCATTTATTTACGCTGTTGACGATAATCAACACGCGGCTGAAGGCGTCTTGAGACTTACTTCATTTCGCTGTTTTTATTATTCTTTTTGGCGTTTTTTTATTTGCCTTTACCTTTTTTTTTTTTTCTCGTGCGTGACAAACCCACGAGACGTGACGACTTTCCACCCAGGACGATAGAATTGATATCACGGTCGACCTATCGTATCTCAAGCAAGACCCGCTGTCGTCTTGCCTAATCTTACACGGCGGTTTTGATAACCCGGTCTTGTTGTATCGGTTCATCCTACGTCTCCTAGACGCGCACCGAGGCTTCCATTTCTAGCTCCACTCCGTCTAGAATCATTGAAGACATCAGCTTGGTGTTTTTGGCTTCTGCTTTTATTTCATCATCTAGACGCGCCAGTGACAATTTGCCATTGGTCTGCCCTGTCATTGCGACAATTGTCTCATCGCGCGACGGCTATATTGTCAGATAGCTTGACGGATTTAATCCGCCACAAACCATTGTCGCCATGAGCACTACGCCAGCGATGGCGACGATGCCTTCGCCTATGATGGCCCAGCCTCAGATGCCAACGTATGCTCCTATGCAATTTAGTAAGGTCGAAATAGAGTCTGCTGTCAAAGTAAGTTTCCTTTAACACACCGAGCGCGTCGATTGGTGTATAAATTGTGGTTACGGATGCGCTAACAAGCCCCAAGAAGTTGAAGGACATGAGGGATAGAGGTGTTCCAGCATCTGACCCAGAATTTATGAAGACCCAAGCCTTCATTAAGAATGTTCAACAACAAATGAGCATCCGCGACCTTCGGCGACAGCAACAGCAGCAACAGCATCAACAACAACAACATCAGGCACAACACATCCAACAACAGCAGCAACATCAACAGGCTCAGCAAATGTCTGGCCAGCCTGCCGCTAATGGTTTCTCTAATGGTGCTGCCCCTGACAGATTTCCCGGTTCTCAGCAGATTAACCAGTCTCCATCGGGCAGCGGCAACTTTCCGCAACCTCATAATATGGTTTCGCAGTTTTCAAACCAACAACTGGTCATACTCCGCAACCAGATCAATGCCTTCCGCATGCTCACCAAGAATTCTGGCGTTCCGCTGCCGATCCAACAGTCCATCTTCACCCAAAGGATGCGTAGAAGAACCACCCCTGCTGATCCTGTGACTAGTGAGCCTTCTCCTGCGCTTCCCCCATCGCAGCAGCCTCTCCCCACTGTTGATGATGTCAAGTCTGCCGAGAATGTTACTGCCACACCACGACCTGCTGGGTCAATGGCGCCACCAAAACCCAAGGTGCCATTGTACAAGAAGTTCAAGTCACCCGAGGAGGCTGGCCTTGTCAAGGCCGCCATCAGCTTCAACGATCATGCATCGCGCAAACACCGCCTTTTTGTTCCTGGAATGTTCCCTCTTGGTCTTGATTTTGAAGCTGTTCGTGTTGAGCGTGAGAGAACTATTGTCAATCGCATGCGTTCTCGTTATTCCGACATCAAAGATACGCCTAGTAACTTGGGCCACTGGGATTCTACCACTGAGGAAGTTTCTATCGACGAGAGCTACAAGATCAAGGCTCTCATCGAGAAGAAGTCTCTCGAGCAGTTCGGTCGCCAGCGTCTGCTTCGCGAGTCTATTGCCAGACAGATCCTTCACTATGAGAACCTGGCTATGACGACTAACAGATCAACCTACCGCCGCCTGAAGAAGCACAACGTTCGCGAAGCTCGCATCACAGAGAAGCTCGAGAAGCAACAACGTGACGCCAAAGAGAACCGTGAGCGTAAGAAGCACAACGACTTCCTCCGTGCTCTCCACAGCCATTCCAATGAAGTTAATAGTATTGGGCATGCCACCAGACAGCGCGGCAGTCGCCTTGCCAAGATCATGTTCAGCCAGCACTTTAACATTGAGAAGGAGGAACAGAAGCGCATCGAGCGTACTGCTAAGCAGCGTCTCCAGGCTCTTAAGGCCAACGATGAGGAGGCTTACCTCAAGCTGCTCGACCAGGCCAAGGATACCCGTATTACCCACCTTCTGCGCCAGACCGATGGCTTCTTGCACCAGCTTGCTTCTTCCGTCAAGCAACAGCAGCGTCGTGCTGCTGAGAGATATGGCGATGAATTTGAAGAGAGCGAGGAGGAGGAAGCCCAAGAAGACGAGGATGGTGGTCGCAAGATTGACTACTATGCCGTTGCTCACCGCGTCAAGGAGGAGATTACCGAGCAGGCTGACATTCTCGTTGGAGGCAAGCTCAAGGAGTACCAGATCAAGGGTCTCCAGTGGATGGTCTCACTTTACAACAACAACCTCAACGGTATTCTTGCCGACGAAATGGGTCTGGGAAAGACTATTCAGACCATTTCACTCATCACCTATCTCATCGAGCGCAAGCGTCAACCCGGTCCTTACCTGGTTATCGTGCCACTTTCTGTTTTGACCAACTGGAACCTCGAGTTCGACAAGTGGGCTCCATCCGTTAGCAAGGTCGTCTACAAGGGTCCACCGAACGCTCGTCGCCAGCAACAGGATCGCATTCGCTCTGGTAATTTTCAGGTTCTTCTCACCACATACGAGTACATCATCAAGGATCGGCCATTACTTTCCAAGATCAAGTGGTTCCACATGATCATTGATGAAGGTCACCGTATGAAGAACACACAGTCGAAGCTGTCGGCCACTATCCAGAACTACTACTCAACTCGCTTCCGTCTCATTTTGACTGGTACTCCTCTTCAGAACAATCTTGGTGAACTGTGGGCTATGCTCAACTTTGTTCTTCCCAACATCTTCAAATCCGCCACCACCTTTGACGAGTGGTTCAACACGCCTTTTGCGAATACGGGTAGTCAAGACAAGATGGAGTTGACTGAAGAAGAACAGATCCTGGTTATTCGTCGTCTTCACAAGGTTCTTAGACCATTCCTGCTGCGTCGTCTGAAGAAGGATGTCGAGAAGGATCTGCCAGACAAGACGGAGAAGGTCATCAAGTGCAAGTTCTCGTCGCTGCAGTCCAAGCTGTACAAACAAATGGTTACCCACAACAAGATTGCTGTCGGTGACAAGGGTGGTAAGACTGGTGCTCGCGGTCTGAGCAACATGATTATGCAGCTGCGTAAGCTCTGTAATCATCCTTTTGTATTCGATGAAGTTGAGAGCATTCTTAATCCTCTGAGTGTTAGCAATGATATGTTGTGGCGTACGGCCGGAAAGTTCGAGTTGCTTGACCGTGTTCTCCCGAAGTACAAGGCATCAGGTCATCGTGTCCTCATGTTCTTCCAGATGACTGCCATTATGGACATCATGGAGGACTACTTGAGATATCGGCAGTTTGAGTTTATGCGTCTGGATGGTACGACCAAATCAGACGAGCGCTCCGACTTGCTGAAGGAGTTCAATGCTCCTGACTCCAAGTACTTCATGTTCCTTCTGTCTACTCGTGCCGGTGGTCTTGGTCTCAACTTGCAGACTGCCGATACCGTCATCATTTACGACTCTGATTGGAATCCTCACCAGGATCTTCAAGCGCAGGATCGTGCCCATCGTATCGGTCAAAAGAACGAAGTCCGTATTCTACGTCTTATCTCGTCTAACTCTGTTGAGGAGAAGATTTTGGAGCGTGCCCGGTACAAGCTGGACATGGACGGAAAGGTTATCCAGGCTGGTCGTTTCGACAACAAGTCTTCTGAGACTGATCGTGATGCTATGCTTCGTACACTGCTAGAGGCGGCTGACATGGGAGAAAGCGGCGATCCAGATGACATGGACGATGAGGAACTCAATGAAATTTTAGCCAGAAATGACGACGAATTGGTTCTCTTCCACGAGATGGATGCCAAGCGTCGTTCAGACCCTACATACGGTACCAACCCCGGCTGCAAGGCCGTGCCCCGTCTCATGGCAGATAGTGAGCTTCCTGATATCTATCTCAACGAAGGCAACCCCGAGATTGAAGAGGAAGAGGTTGTTCTTGGTCGTGGAGCTCGTGAACGTACGCGTGTCAAGTATGACGACGGTCTCACGGAAGAGCAGTGGCTGCTGGCTGTGGATGACGATGATGATACGCCAGAAGAGGCGGCTGCTCGTAAGCAGGCGCGTAAGGACAAGCGTGAGGCTAACCGCATGCGCAAAACTGTGGTATCAAATTCTGCTTCGCAAGGCCCCGGTTCTCCGGGTATGGATCGCGAATCTAGTGAGGAAGTTGAGACACCAAAGAAGCGGGCGCGCAAACCTTCTTCCAAGAACGCAGAGAAGCGCAAGGCGGATGATGGCGATGAGGAGGCTCCTCCCAAGAAGAGGCGTGGTCCGATTGGTAGACCGAAGGGTACCACGAACGCTGCTGCTGAGGCCAACAAGCTTCCTCCCGCCCAGCGTGCTATTGTTGGCAAGGCACTCCGCGTTCTCTACGATGGGCTGATGAAGCTCGAGACTGATGACCTTGAGGTGCCACCAGATTCGGAGGATAATGAGCCCGGAAAGCGGTTGGTAATTGGACCTTTTGTCAAGCTTCCTCCCAAGCGTGACTTCCCTGATTACTACATGATCATTCCCAACCCAATTGCCATGGTGCAGATTGAGAAGAAGATCAAGAAGGATCAATACAAGAAGCTCGCTGACCTCAAGGTGGATATTGATCTGCTGTTGAGCAACTGCCGGACGTACAATGAAGACGGCAGTATTCTTTACCAAGACGCTCAACTCATGGAGGACTTTTTTGTGTCGGAGATGCAACACCAGTTGGATATCAGCCCCGAGCTTCAAGCTATCGAGGCCGGCAAGGCACTAGACGCTGGCGATGCGGCTAACGGTGACGATGGTTCTGCGCCAGTGACACCAGCTGCACCCCGGATCCGTCTCGTGTCTAGTAAGGTCAAGAAGGATAAGAAGGAGGGTGATACAGGGGAAGATACGCCTGGAGCTGCTCCTAGCGAGATAGGCGAAGTACCAGCAGGAGTAGAATAGGTATTTCTCTTCTAGCTGTAATTATCGGTAGTTATGTTAGTTTGTCGGGTTTGTAAAATCATGTTTCTGGGTGGTTTGATGTTGTAGTTTTGTGGCGTCTGTCTTTGATCTTGTTTGTTTCCTTTTCTATTAGTTTTTTTTTTTTGGGAATTGCGTAGGTTGTTTCATTGTTTGGTTATTGCGTTTTTTACTTGTCCCATGATTTTCAATCATTATTTCTTAGCTTGTTATTGATCATGGGATTGTGGTTTGGATGGATGGAGTTCTTGGGTTGTTGTTTAGATAAATACTATCTTGTGAATAAGTCTTGATTCAGAAACAAAACAACTTAATATGGGAATCTCAAACATTGCTCTAGCTAACTGGTCTAATATCTAACAAGATACCTGCTGACTTATAAGTCATATTTTGTGGTAGTCTCTTTCGCCGTCTTTAGTAATGGCTATATTCATCATAGCGGGGGTAGTCACCTTGTTGCATCCATTCATCACCACCACGTCCTCTTCTAGCTTCCATAGGCGACATAGTTAAACTATGGTGACCTTGATGATAATCACGCTCTCTTTCTCTCTCTCCCATTCTCGCGCCAAAACTTCTTGTGTGTGGACTAGCACTGACATTCTGTTCATAACCGGTATACGGACTAGGTGCCCCATGGAAAGACTGACTATGTCCATGTCCATGACTACCCGCATACACATCCCGTGGCGAAGCATAATGAGGAACCTGAGGAGGAACCTGCGTATGCACATGCATAGGGGCAGGTGTCCAGGTACTCCTACGAGATGGTCCGTAGTCGGGATTAGGGTTATCCCAGTATGTCCTTTCTACGGAAGGTGAAGGCTGATGATAAGATGAGTTGCCACCGGAGTCACGACGACGACTGGGTGTTACGGGGACGGGAGTCTCGTAGGATGGTGAGTATACGGATGGTGGGGCACCCTGACTGAAGCGACTTGGTGGACGAATCAGAGGTGGTCTTGTTTGACCGGGTCGAACAGTCATTGGACGGCGAGGAGGAGATTTAGGTGTTGGCGGGGCACCAATGGGGGGCATTCCGTTCCAGGAGTCCCGTTTGCGAGAGGGTTGACCGGCCCGGATGGAGTGTGGCGGAGAAGCTTCTGGAGCGGGCCGAGGATGATGATTATGGTGGGTTTGTGGAGGATATCTGGGCGGGATATTTGAAGGAGGGAGATACGGGGAGGCAGAGTGATCTACGGACATACTCCGGGCGATTCTTGGGCCGGAACGGGAAGAAACGGGGGGATATCCTGAGGCTGGAGGGGGGCCCGCATAGCGTTGAGGACGTGGACGAGGTGGAGCTCCGGAGATTGTTGGTGGTGCTGTAGAGAAGGAAAGTGGTGTCTCAAGATGGGAAGCCCGTGGAAGACGATCGCCCGCGTTAAGGATTGACGAGCCGCGAATAGACGAGGAGGTTGTTGCTGGGCATGTAATTAGGATTTCAAAGGCGGATTCATGCCACTCTATTGAGTCACGGACTTCAGCGCGGATTTCCCGGGTTCCTTCGATACCGACGTCAAGAGGAGTCATGGAGGTTGATCCACCGTCTGCAAGGGTTCGTTGGGTCACAAGATCTAGGTTTGGCATCTCGTTGTTATACCCTTCTGCCTCATCGATACGGAGGGCGCAGACCCAGCGGCCTTGTTCTTGGAGGAGACGGAGACAGGCTACGACGAGGAATTTGCCGTCGATTTTGGTGGCGTGGCTGGGGGTTTTTAACTCGAATTGCACGATGGAGATGTACATATCTTCATGGGGAATGGGAGATATACATTCTGCTGAGGTATCGGAAATACACCAAGATGGCCGGTGGATGGGGGTATGTGGAACGATTCGCCGGATGCCGTGGTCCATGTTGAAGGTGATATGGGGGCGTGACTGGCTTGTTGACGTGGAGATACTAAGTCTTGTTGAGGGTGAGAGATTGGACCTTGGAGAACCAGCGTAGACGTTTTCTGCGTCAGGGGAGATTTGTGGGACAATGATGGTATGTTGTTTGCGCATCTCGGCAAAAGCTTGAATCTCAGTTGCAACGGGGATAATCGGGCCAACTCGTACATATTCATCTTCATCACCAATTTGTTGAATGAAGAAACACATGAATTGTTGAGAACCGCGGTTACACAGATTCAACCAGACACGACGAAAGTTACCGATTGTCGAGGGTGAAGCATGTGGTGTCATGAACAAGGAGGCTTGAAGACCGCGATTCGTCATACTCCAGGCGGCTTTGGAGGGCATGATGAAGGATGGGGCGGTAGTGATACCGTTGGTGTCAAGGAAGAATTCAGGTCCATCGGCTAGAAGACCTGTACGAAGCTCTTTGGCTGTTCTCGGGGAATCCCAGAGGAGGATACTTTCATCTGTGGAGATCTTGAGAATCTCATGTTGCAAACGGTGGAAAGCTCGTATAGCACCTTCTCCATAGCGTACCTTGAGATGTACACCAAAGAGACCAGCTAGGGCATATGCTTGATCTTCAGGTCTACTTCCCTTACGACCGGCCATCCAGGTCATACGGGCGGCGACGAGGGTACTTTCAAGGTGTACATGACGAGCAATGACTGATTCGGGGATGAAGGTTGCTTTGGAAAGAAGAGCGTGTAGGTCAGATTGGGACTTGACGGCTCCTGAAAGTGAGTCCCAATTACGGTCGTAGAACTTGAGACGGGGGGGGGCAAGAAGTTCGGGGAGTGTCCAGGCACGACTGTGCCATGCTGAAGCGAGGAATTGTTGACGCCACTAGGAAGGTCAGTATGCATTTTCGATAAGTGGAGAGGAGACTTACACTTTTCCGAGGGAAGGATCTGTTATCGAGACCAGCTCCTCCATCTTCGTCACTGTCTTCGTCGCTTTCTATGATGTCCATTTCAGAGAGATCCTTGGGTAACTCGAAGTCGTGTAGGTAAACATAGCAGATGGCAGCTTCAGAGTAGATACTCCAAGCATTTTCGATGGCCTCTTCAACTTCACCCTTAGACTTGATATCTACACAGCAAGTATCCAGCCAAATCCAATCATATCCGTCTCTATGAGCAGTTTCAAGGGCTCCTCTGATTTTCCAGAATGGTGGGGATGGACGAGGATCGTTTAGTGAGTTACTGCTGTCTCGAGGGTCGGTCAACGGCGTAGCTGCCCCGGCACCACCAAAGTCACTATAAGCACTTGGCGCCCGTCTAAGATTCTGTCTCTGTTCATCCGTAGCTAGTCTTGCCTGGGGGCTCCGGTCTCTACTCCACGCGCGCTCATGGGCATCCACGAAACTGGCTTTTCGCCGGCTATATCTTGACCCGGGACGACTGACGCCGGCATCTGAATCTGAATCGAGATCGGATTCGGAATCTGAAGGGGTGGAAGGAATGGGATGGCGATCGGAGGAAAGTGCCATGTCGGCGTAGCAGATTTCATCTGGGAAGTGCACATGGGATAGGACGGCATAGCGGGGGATAGTGCGGCCGGCAAAATCCCGGAGCATCATGTTACCCGTGTTCAAGAGACGCATTTTGACGGTGGTGGAAGGTGTATGATGCTAGTTGGGAAAGTGCGCACGAAGTGCGGGAAAGTAGCTGTAGCGGTGCTACAAAGTGCAGGTGGGTATCAAATAGATTAAGCCGAGTCTGTGGTGTGTGTTGGGAAGGAACAAATATGTATGTATGTGAAGAAACAAAGTAGATAGAACAAAAGCAATCCCAAAATGAAGAAGAAGAAAGAAGAAGAACAAGAAAAGCCACACGGGCAAACCACGGTCGGGAGAACTACTATTCAAGAGAACCAGAAAGGAAAGTGTAGTGGAACCAACCGGTAAACTCACGGGGCCATTCGTCAAGCAACAGGTTCTCGTCGGGCAGGAACGACTGGCATGTATACGGCGAGCGGGCAAAGGATATGCAGCTGCAGCGTTGCAATGGGCTTGCAGGAAAGTGAAAAAGAAGGAGGAATGTGGTTTGTGGCTGCAGTTGCAGATGTGATGCAGATGTGGGATAAATGGAAGGAGGGTTAGGTGAGTTGGTGGTAGTTGCGGTGGTTCAACTATGTATGAATTGAGATATCACCCACGCAAGACACGAGGGAGCTTTCCGTCTGGGGTAAGGCGGGGTTTGTATGGAGTCGGGTAGGTTTCTAGAAAGTAAGTGCGTAGCCAGGCGGGCGGGGGTTTAAACAAGAGGTAAGAAAAGAGGGGTTTATGTTTCCGAGAATTGAGGTTACACGTTTAAATGAAGAGCCAGAGAGCTGAAGAAAGTGGAAAGAATGACGAAAGAAAGTGGCGGCATAAGCAAGCAGCAACGAGAAAGGTGATGCAGCTGCGTACGTGGGATTTTTGGTCGTGCGGTAAGAATGGATTGGGTTGGGCTGCACGGGGAGGAAGGAAGTGCGATGGAGGTGCTGCAGGCGGATTAGGCTGGGAAGGAGGGAACGTAATGGAATGTGATGAGCATGAGGATGTGGATGAGGCCTGGTTGTTTTTTTTCTTTCTTGGTGGTTTATTGGAGAGATGGCTGATTTGGAAGGAAGGAAGGGGGAAAGTGCAGAAAGGAACGACTTGATTTTGGAAAGAATGTATCGGGCTGGTTAGCGTAGCTTAGCTAGGATAGGGATGAGGGATTGAAATACATCAGCAGTAACCCCTTTGCAAAAGGCGAAAGAAAGAACCCTGCGTACATATGTACATACATACGTACGTGATCCTCTAACTTCCTTCATCTTCCACATCCGTGACAAAAGGCGAGAAAGAGAGCAGGATCACTATCGCCAGAGCCGGTGTGACGGCAACTTTTCTCAAACAAGGCGGTGGAAACCCCGAGGTGGATTTGCCTAGGAGGTAGTGTCCTAGGGGAAACAAATCATCGTGGCCAGCTATCGGGGTAAAATGAGGCATATTGCACTACGCAAACCGATCAGACGTTTGTATGTAGAGAGTTTGACAAGCGGGGAAGGCACGCACGCACGGGGTTGGCGATTACGATGGGGATGGATGGTGGGGTTGTTTCCTTCGGGGAGGTAACTTCCTAGGTTACGGTCGGATTTCGTTCCGTGAAGGCGGGGGTTTTGTGGGTTAAGTTTTTTTCTTTTTTTATGGTGGCGTGAGATCGATAGTGATTGTGGAGGTGGGATGGCATGGGAAGCTGGAGGTTATGCATTGACCATGGAAAGAATGTGGGGAGGATGGTGGCAAGTTTGGATGAAGATGAGGCTGACATTTAGGAATGAAGACTGGTTTATCTCGTGAGGGGTGTATTTGGAAGGGAACCCTAAGAGGAAGAAGATTCATACATACAAAATGGACCGCACGAATCGGGTAATGAGTAGCGAAATTTTCCGTGATAGCCCAATCAACCCAACGTCACCCTCCTTACCAAAGTTGATAGACCGCCATCCCGATTTGGAAGTTTGAGTTTAAATGGAATGAGCGGAGGGGTAGCTGCCGTTGTTGAGATTTAGTAATAGGGATAATTACAATGACATTTTGGACAATGAATGATAGATGTCAAAGACAAGACATTATAGACAATGACGGTAAACTAGTAAGGTGAACAATGGTGTCAGAATGTAGAAGGATCAACTAACGTCACTTGAACCCTATATGTGAATATCACCAACCAACATGTTTGATTGAACTTATACACTTTGTATTCTGCAGACTTTAAGCCAATTTAATCCCACCAACTAAGAATCCACAACCATCCCAAGCAGTAGCCTCTACAAAGCCCCAGCCCATTCTATAAAATACACCCTTCTCCTTCCGAACCCAAAGAACATTAACAACGTCAACCATACGACCCGTCTTAGCCGGGAAGTCCCGTACTAAGTGATGCTTTGTTGAGACCGACATCTCAGATAACGCAACAAACGTCAACTTCTCCATCGCATAGTCCTCATCATCCGAAAGATTAGGGTCCGATTCATGGACAAGTTGCTGGTCATGTGAGTTGACTTGTCCGACTAATTCACCCCCGAGGAAGATAGAACCCAAGGCTGCCCGGTGGCCTGAAGAGGAGGTTACCCAGGATGTGAATTTCACACAGAGATCGACGATTTGAGCTTTGAAGCTTAGGATAGGGAGATTCGGTAACGGAGTGGCGAGGTGTCGAGCATTGGCTTCGTTATCGGTGAATAAGGGAACGGGACGCCGGAAGGTCACGTCGGTGTAGTTGACATGGCCGAATTCTGGTGGTGCTTTACTTCCGTCGCTGGGTTTAGGACGTCCTTTGATTTTGATACGGGACCAGCCTGGGGGTAATTGTGATGGATCGGTAGTGATAGGGTGTGATAAACCATTAGCTTCCAAGGCAATAGAGATAGACCCGTCTTTGTTCTCGAGATGATACTTGACCAAGCTGCGGAACTTGGGAGTTAACTCTGGTCGACCTCTGAAAATCCAGTTACCCTCTGAACACTCCGAGTATACAGTTTCGGCACATTCCCAAAGTCGAACGTCAACAGCTGATCGAGAAAAGTCCCAAGACATCCAAGCCCAACTTGGTAAATCGGCACAAGCAGATCGTGGGATAATATAGCCCGTGTTTCCCCAAAGCATCATAATATCAAAGAACATAACCGGCATACCATAGACAAAGCCGCCCGTAAACGACCTGGAAAGGAGGCTTGTAACTCCAGTGAAAGCCGAGATAAAGTGATCAGGTTTATCCTTCCGGACTCGTCGTACACTATAATCAGTGACCATGTTCCTGTAATCCTGAATATCCGGCCAGATGGTGTGTCGGTGAGCTAGCGTGTGGTCACCAACGGCACTCAGGCATTTGAGAGACGAAACGGGAATACCACCTGGCGATCCAGCTTCAAACTTATCGCGGACGATACAGTGACAACGCCAAACATAATTTGTCGGGAAGATGTAAAGAGCCCGACGTGAGTATAACTTATCACCAAACGTCCATGCCCGTGTATTCCAATATGTCGTTGAAACCTTGTCCTGTAAGCCCGCCAACCCAACAGTATCTTCCACATCCCTCGCCGCCTCCTTTCCGGCTCCGCGTGCGTCCTTCTCTGGATCTAGAGGCTCTAACCCTTTACCAAGACCGCGGATAGCGTAAATAACCGTAAAGACTGCGTTGGCATATAGCTGTGGTTTATTCATCACATACTCCGTTCTTGAAGCCTGGTTGTCATGGACGATGCAGAAATGGTCAATCCAGAGATATTGAACCCGGGTTTTCCGTGTAAGCCAAATGGCATCTGCATAGGCTGGCGGAATCAAATCCTGAGGAATACCCTCTGTCAAGAATAAATCCAGATTCTCACTCGTTGTCCGCTCATGCTTGCAACTCTTGTCACCAATCGGGTCACAGTCGCCATATGACCAGATCGCATACCGGCAATCCGGTGGTGGCGCCTCAACAAGTTGATAGGTTGTAGTATCAATAAGATAAGACGGACGCCATGTGTTCCGACCCTCATCTGAACAATGTAACCCGTGTTTACGCTCGCAAAGAATAAGCCATATGTGGATACGCTGACAATGCGCCAAGTCAGCATTATTCGCAAGGGCAAGCAACTTCTGCGTAGGCAACGACTCAAGTGCCGCCTCATCCTGAAGAGCGGGCGAATAAGGTCTCTGATCACTCGCCGAAGAAGGCCTCTTATGACCTCTATCATCATAGTCATGGTCATCCCGACGATGACGCGTAGGCGACCGTGGAGGTGGTGTAGGTTCAACATCCGGGACCAAAACCGGCTTGGGATTCTTATTCCGCCTCAAACTGGGCGTCCGCAAAAACTTATCCCTCCAGCGTCTTGGCTTTGGCTCCTCATGTGCTGGCTCGGGAACACTTGGTGAAAGCGGCTGGGAATCCCTTCTTGATCTCAGCGACATGGTCCGAGATGGGTGAGGTTGCTGTGAAATTGGCGCAGGTAGCGGTTTACTGACTGGCGGATTCCGTGGTTGGTCATATTCATAGTCGCCGTCTGGATTCGCGTTATAATCGTACCTCGAGGTCTTTGGTTTGCTACCCCGAGACCGTGGCTCGTCAAATCGTACATCCCGAGGATTATGTGATTTGTTCCGGCTGCGTTCGCCCCGCCAATCTGACTCCTCGCCGGTGTCTGAAAAGTCCACTTTGTTCTTCCGTCGGTGGTGACCGTCTGCGGCTACAGCTGCTGAAATTGTGGCTGCGGCTGCTGCGGTATCACGGGAGACCTTGTGGGTGTCATATTCGGAATCTTCAGTGCGGCGACGATGTGGCCGGACCGTCTCTTCTCTTTCGCGTGTCCGCGTGCTACTCCGACGTTCCCTTCTGTGCCGATCTCTGCGCCCTTCATCATCAGACCAGTCATTGGATTGTCCCCGATCTCTTGTCCTCGCACTGTCCGCACGCGTCCGGTATCCTCGCCTTTCTCTATCCCCATTGACTTCCTTCCCTCTATCGTCTTCCGAAGTCCTCTCATCATTTGTCGAATCACGCTCTCTTTCTCGTTCCTTCTCTCTAGCCGCCGCTTTCACCTTTTCCTTCTCTGCCGATTTGGCCTTTCTTGCTTCTCTGTCTGCCTCCTTCTGTCTTATCCGGTCGCGCTCCTTCTGCTTCTCTCTTTCTGCTCGTTCTCGACCGCCGATACTACCACGACGTTCTCTTGGGCGCTCTTGAGTTTCTTTTGCTGGGGAACTAGTTTTTTCGGGTTCTCGTTCGTGGTCGCGGCGGGACTTGGTTTTGCTGTATTTGTCGTCGCGGTGACTCACTGACATGCGGCGGCTGTGAGTGCCGGTTTGTGGGTCAGATGGTGGCGACGGTGGGTGTGATTGGGCTATACTGCGTGACCGGGCCTTTTTCGCACGTCGTTCTTTGGCTGCCATTCGTTCAGCATCGCTTAAAGACGCACCGTCGAGATCGCCAGAGTCCCGACCGCCGCGGGCTTTGTATTCGTCGTGGCGAGAGGGACTTGGTGGGCTGGGTGGTGGGAGTGGGCCATGGCTACTGCGGAGATGCTTCTTAGGTGGTTCGTCGTGCCATTCTGGAGCGGGATCGTCGATGGTCTTGGGCGGTTCTGGCACCGGTGGAAGAACTGGTGAACGAGACTCATTTGAGGGCTGTGGGCTGGCGCTAGGCACAGCGAGATTCTTATGCGTACTCCCCGCTAAACTAGGCCGGCGTGATGGACGAAGATCATGTACATGTACTGTAGAACGAGCTTCTTCGATAGACGAAGCTCCCGAGGGCGGATCTAACGGCACATTTTCGTCTAGATCGGGAAAAGGCTCTTTGGCGGAGGTGTCATTGTCGAGCTCAGAAAGGACACTAGGTTCGCCTAATGGTGGTGGTGGGGGAGCAACGGCCTTTCCGGTAGGTGGGGGTGAAGGAGAGCCGGAAACGGAAGAAACGGGCGATATTGAGTCGGGCATTTGGCCGAAAAAAGTGTGGTTGCGACGGACCCGTAAGCTCCGGTTGGCGCAGAGGTAGGACGGCAAGGGTCTAAGCTATAGCGCGAAGGAGAACAAAGGTATAACAGAACGCGATGAGCTTTATTTAGCGTGATTGGGCGATTTCGTAGAAAAAAAAAAGACTGTCAGGCGCAGCGGGCCTTTCGGGATAATGATGATCGGGCTCCGTCGTTACAAATTAAGCAGGAAAAAAATGAAAGCAGGGACTCCAAGAGATCATGGTGAACCTTGATGTTATAAGCCCTTCACAGCAAGGGGGTTGGACGAACAGACGGGACAGATTAGGGTTTGAGGTTTCACCGGCGGCTAGCTTGGATGGAGGATTTGATGACTGATAAGATAAGGATTTATAGACTGGACTTTTTTTTGGTGAGGCTTGAATGCGGAATGCGCCTTGTGATAACGGGCATCATTAGATTTAAGTTTATACGAATATAAAATGGCACAGTCTGCGAAAAGAAGAAAGGCCGAAAAGCAGGCGATTGAGGCGCTTCCAAAGGATGTCAGTTCGGTACAGGATATCTTCCGGAAACACTTTGAGGCTCAGTTCAAGCCATTGCCCGAACCCGTGAAGAAGGTCGAGGTTGTCGAAGAGGAAGAAGAAGAGGAAGAGGAAGAGGAAGAGAAAGAATGGGACGGATTAGAGGATGATGAAGATGTGGTAGAGGTCGTCGATTACTCTGCGAACAAGTCTACTCCCTCTATGGGGATGTCAAAACATGAACGGAAGGCTTTCATGGTTAGTTTCCCCGGGCGCATTGAGAGTACATGGCTAACGGATTTTTTACAGGGTAACAAACCAATCGACCCAACAGCCTCTGCCGAATCAGAAATTTCAAAAGCCCTAGCAGACGACGCTGACTCCGATGCCGAAGACAGCGCAACCCTCCTCAAACAAGATCTCGAATTACAACGTCTCCTCAGCGAATCACATCTTCTTTCCGAGCCCCACGCCCGTCTCCACGTAACAGCCAACACCAACAAGCCATTTGCCGCCGGCAAGCTCCGTCGCAAAACTACAGATCTCCGCATTCAATCCCTATACCACTCCGCCGGTTCCTCCCTTACTCAGGATAACATCCCTATGAACATCCGCAAGGGCCGTGCCGCTGCACAGGAATCTAGAGAACAAAGGAGACGGAAGGAGGCTAAGGAGAATGGTATTGTGCTGGAGAGATTAGGAAATGACAGAGGAGGCGTGAAAAAGAGGAAAAAGGGAGGTGCTTATGCCGGGCCAAGAGTTGATATGCCGGGTGTGGGGAGAATGAGAGGGTCGGAATTGAGAATTTCGGAGAGAGAAGCCCGGAGTATGGAGGGGCCGAGAAGGGCAGGAAGAGGGAGAGGACGTGGTGGGCGGAGATAAGGTTGTCGTTCACTTACTTAATTGTAAGATGACAGGATATTCGATGATAAGCTTAGTGGTTGTAACACAACACTGTAAAACAAGGTAATAGACTTTAGATGAATTGTATACCTGTTGGAGTTAATGTAAGACGAATTGGCGCCATTTGAAATTCCGACTGGTATCCCTTCGGTAGAAATACGCCTTGTTGATAGGTGCCTTGGCCTTGAAGGTTATAGTATCACCGTCGCTACAGCCCCAGTCGATGAATAAGCGTGCAAGTCTCAAGACTTCAAGGGACTTTTCTATCCTCTTCTCTGGTTTATCCCATATAGAATGGAGCAGTCGTTCCACTTTCTCAGAGCAAGACTCCCAGTAAGGTTGTACCTCAAGAACATTCAACTTGAAGAATCTCCGGTTCTTATGTCCCGTACGCATACATAGTCTTCGCCTCTTAAGGCTATTCAGACTCTGCCAAGCGATAGGGCGACGCCAAGCCAATGTACTCAACGAGTTCCACACATGGGATCTGCATTTCGCGATACGCCGCGTATCCTTGATCTTAACGTTTTGTGTTACACATCCTAGACGTCGAACGTGAGTTACTGTTTGGCCGTACCTTCCGTTTGCTCTCGAAACAGGTTGTACAAGAAGACCGTATACAGTAGTAGTGTTGCCTTCTTCTCGTGTGTAGAGGTTGATGACAAATGTTCGTGAGAGTAGAATTTGTGGGCCGTTGTGCCAAATGTCAGGGAATATCTGCATGGACGCGGACCATAGGTGTCTATTGAATGGCCAACAGCCGGATAAAGATCCCCTAGACAGGCGTTTAGATAGACCAGCTATCGCTATTTGATTATCTGGAAGCTGCGCAGGGTGGGCAGTTAACCCTCCGACATGCTTCGACTGTTCTTCAATAGAGCTCTTGCTATGAGCGATTGAACAAACAGGTCTTATGCCGTCCGCCACTCCCCATTTGACCTTTTCAAACAGGAAAGCCCAAGACCACGTTGGAAACTGTGAACAGATGACGACGTCTTTGGGTAATCCAGTCCGGTCCACGACAAAATAGAGATGGTAGGCTATTTTCTTGGTAATGATGCCATAAACATGCTCTAGCTTATGCGTGTTCAATAGACCAATAATGGCGTTCATACGATCATCAGAATTTGTTAAATTCCGGCCAACATAGTCTTCTAACACAGAGGTGGGATTTGCCATCATATCAGGACAGCAGATTGCCTCTTCAACTGACCATGCACTTCCCCATTCACTCTCTAGATCTGAGCCTTGAGAGCACAGTGGAACAGAATCTAACAACGCGTTCAAGTATGGCACTGTAGGACAGCCCACATGCCATAGGATGGTGTAATCCGTCATGTAAAGTCTCCTTTCCGAAAGATATTCCTCTTGCATAGTCCATCCTCTTGTCAGCCAAGACGCCTGTGTAGCCACATGTTCATTCCATCGTGTAGCAAAGCCGAGGAAATCATTCTTGTGACTGGATATCTCCCCTGTGTTGATGAATGGTTTGGAGTATCCAGGGAGACCAGTGTCGATATCTGAGATGGCGCAGATGATAGTCAAAAACGAGGAAGTGTAGATATACCCCATAGCCTGGATCTGCTCAGCTTGGTCCTGTTTATTCGTTTGGATGATACAATATCTGTCTATCCAGACGTACTGTATCCCAAGGTCTGCCGCGAGATTCATGCAATCCAACAAAGTTTGAGACATTGTAGCGGGCGAGAGATGACCTGGGGTGGTGTATAAACCCATGTTATCATCGGTGAGTTTATGAGGATCTGTACCCCAACGATAACTTATTGCAGCATAGCGGTCAGTGGTCTTTCCAACATGAGCGACGCATTTCTTGTAGACATCTACGAGTCGGAAGGAGTTTGGCAGGTCTGTGATTATGATTAGCAACGTCTCTTCAGAGGGATGTAAGATATATACCTGACGCTTGTGTGGTGCATATGGAGGCATCGCTCAGGGACCCCGCAAGTTGCTCCTTGAGAAAGCCTGGGTTAAACCAATCAGGTTCAAAGTGCCAGAGGCCGGGAAATTCATCATCTCCTGACATTAGGTGAACACTGAAGGCCTCGGAATGAGTCGTGTAATCATCAGTGATGTACCCAAGCCCGATTTTGATGTGCAAAATATTCCCATCCACAGTGATGGGAAACCTGCCGCATCGTTCCGGGGAGCTAACTATCTCGGTAAAAGCAAATTTGGTGCCAGAAGGGTGTTTTGTGTTGAAGCGAAGAGCCTGCAGAGCACCCCGTAGAATGGAAAAGCAAAGGTGGCAGTTCTCTTCAAAGCCGAGTTCATGCAGAATTGCCCCCTTGACCTCCCAAGTAGGGAAATTCCACTTGTATATACTTTTTTCGTTTGGTGTCTTTGAAGTGGCACATATTTGTCGAATGACGGCGTCTTCAAATGACCACATGAAGGGCTCATCCGATGGGTCGTGGCACTTTTTAACGGACTCGCCCTCGTGACTGTCGAAATGACAATTGACGCAGTCTTTAGTTACTGTGAAATTATTGAGTAGCATGGAAGTACAACTTCTGCACCAGTTATACGCTGCTGCTGCTTCTTCAATCTTTATCGTCTTGACGCTGGCACAGCATTCTTCAGTCGATTCACCTGTACTTTCGTGTACGATGGGTCCTGGGTACTACATAAGGTATTTAAATTAGAAGATACCTTACGATGTGAGTATGCATAGACTTACCTTTCTAGGGTCACCGGAGAAAACAATCACACTACCCGATACACGTATGGATGGCGGATGCAGCATTGTGGATGATGGCAGTTTGATGATGAAAATAGTTATGCCTGTCGCATGTGTAGTATCTAAAAAGCGTTTTTACAGATTTGATTGGGTTTGATGATTGGTACACGCGTGAAAGAGATGTAGCTTATCACTGAATGCTTAGATATCTATGTATGTACATACACATGTACACATGACCCGTTGTTCCCCGTGTAGTTGTTCACCAGTAAAAGAAGACCGTTATGCGGAACAGTGGGTTAATAGATAATCATGAGGTGAATAGAGACTAGAGGGCATGAACTGCTAAAAAGTCAAAGTATTGAATTATGTACATATGTACATACATAGATCTTTGATGATACATCGTCTTGTTAAAATACCGGTTTGAGTGAATATTGATCCATTGTCGCAGAGTAGTTGTGTCGCATTGTATCCTGTCTGGAGATCTCGGTTAGGGTTGGGGTTTCTACATAGCAGATGTTATAACCTTGTGATCACTGATATCATCATAACTAATAATAAAGACTAAAGGATCCATCTTTTTGGCGTAGTGGTACTCGCATACCCCCCATAATTTAGCGCCATACCCTTACATTAGTTGACGATCTTGGTTGCTGTTAGTCTTTCTATGAGTTTGTGAAAACTGTAGGCGAGTTTGGATCTGCTCTGACAACATGGCTGCAGTCAACAGACTCAAAACAACTGCGATAAAAACCGGATCCTCACAGCATGAGGTGGACAAAGCCAAAGAACTGATAGAATAGTATAGAATCACTTTCCATGTCTTGATTTACATGGTAACTAGGAAGCAGATAAGCTCGCCAAGTCGGCTGTGGTCCCGCAAGAGATACAATGGATGTCGCAGGCCAGGACAATCCGCTGGCTCAAAGACGAGACTCTCAGAAAGTTCAAGTCCTGGTATCAACAAAGACCGAAGATTAAGAACAACTAACACCGCGCCCTCTACGCCTTTCCCAGACACCGCTAAAAGCCTGTCCCGGAAGGTCCTCGTCGCCTGATAGCATTGATTCTCGTTGCCATGTCTGGTCGTGACGATTTTAAGACATACCACATAAGATTCAAACACGACAACGCTGTTTTGGCATGCCCTAGATGCGGTGACGATAAAGATCCAACACACCCGTGGACCTGCCAGAAATTGCCCCGTCCCTGGCCACAAGCACATGTGCTTAAACTGCTGAAGAGTGCTAAAGGTAGGAAGCAACTTCTGACACGCCTGGAGAAGCGCTCCGAAGCCGCTTGATCACCTTCTCTACGCACCATATCACAGGCCTTATTTTCTTTTCTGTTTGTTTCCTTATATCACGTTTCATGAACCTGTTCTTGTCTTTGTTTTTGGCGGGAGCAGGTAGTTTGGGTGAGGTTTTCTTCATATATATAGACCTATGAGGCCGGGAAAGCAGGAGTAGGCCCTTGTCCATTACGGCACCTTTTGTGAGGTAGTAGGATGGGGAAGAAACTGTGAGAGAGTTTAGCCTTAGATTAACAAGTAGTTCCTGCATTTTAGCGGACAAATTCGGCTACAAGGAACTCTAATAAACAAACATCAATCTATCTATAAGTTTGCGGAGGGATGCTTCTTCCATTAGTGATGTTCAAATTCGTGGATTAGTTTTTACGATAAAGCTATAACTCACTTAAAGAGTCTTTCCCGTAAGCAAATAGGCTTAAATTAGAGAGATCACAGCAAGAACTAGAGTGTAGAGAGAGCTAAAAACGTCTATGTTGGATGTGGTCGACAACTATATACTTATAAAATAAGACATGTCATAAATTAAGCCATTTATACGGAGAGGATACTCTGGTATTTATCCAAGTGCAGGCCAATATTCTACACCATAATGAGTTCTTCTCTCCATTCGGTAACCACTTTCGACCACGGTGACCCCACTAGGGCAGCTTGTTCGACGAACAGAACTTCGCCCTGTGGGTTTGCATCACGAACTATCAGTGGGTCATGAATGCCCTCAATCAAGACAAATTCGTCGTCAATTTGACTGTAAGAGCAACCCACAAATAGATTTCCATCTGATAGGACGCCAACGTTATGGCCATCTTGCTGCATCCTTGGCAAGATCTTAACAAGACTATCATCCACATCACCATCTCCATACCTGTTGATATCCAAGTAACGCTCTAATATTGCAATACGACGCGCGCTGAAAGACGATCTATACTTCAACCATCGAAGTAAAAAATCTCTCCCTTCATCATCAAGCTGACTGCCACCGAAGCGCGCTGCCATTGCCTTCCTCAATTCTCTGTTAACGTTTTTTTGGAACAGCTTCACGACTTTGGCTCGGTACATACACTGAACATATAACTTTCCCCAGCCTGGACCTCGGATAAACCTTGCGTTTTCGAATGTGTCTGTTCTCTCTTCCTCAAATGATGGCGGGTGGAGATTCATAAAGATAGTTGAGTAGAATTTGCTGGGAAATAATATTGTTTTGCCATACGGAACCCAAGATACAAAAGTGTCCGCCGCGGGCAGCGCTCCCTTCAGAGCCGGCGATAGTCCATGATTCTCCCAGGGTAAACGGCCACCATCATCCGCGACTTTTAGAGAAGTCGTTATCTTTTCGGCAATGTCCAAGACAACCTCCGTGTCAGGCTTTTTGTAGTCAACGACTATTTCGAGATGCTTGTAGAGTCCAGCGAGGGAAAATAGGCGGTCACGATCTTGTCCCACCCGAAGGTTGTCACATGAAGATCCATATGCGGAGGCAAAGTTCATGATTCTGCCCGAGCATAAATACAACTGGCTAGTCACGTGGTCAGATGATACCACAATGGCATGGACGAATGGCCCCTTAGGAGGATGGAAAAGACTCTCGTTGAAGGTCTCAGTATCCGACATAGACCGCAATATGGGTTGAATATCCGCACTGTAGCCTACAATATTGATCGCAGTAGTTATAATTAAGATGCACCAAAGGGAAATCTTACACCGTCCGTACAAAAAGTAATCTGCTGTAAATCCCTGGATTTTGGGCCATTGCCTGTGACGCCTTGCTAGCGGATATTGAAACTCGTCTAATTCTTTGAAAAACAACGGGTATAGTAGACGGGATTCTTCACGGACGGCAACTTCCTGGACAATCCACGCGCGAGTCCAATAAGGACTATCAAAGACCGGACGAAGGTTGATCCAGTTGACGTTTGTAAATGCTGTAGTCAACCGACGCCTAGTATCTTGATTCTTGTCCCAATCCAACGAGGCCTGAAAGAGACAATTTAGATCTCGAGAGATTTGGGTGGTTTCAGATTGAGCCGAACCAAGCCATGAAATCATGCGGTCTGCCTTTTCGAAAATCTCGCCCATCATGTTAACCTGGTGCGCCTTTTCTCCGTCATCTTCTTGATTGATACACAGAGCGTCGATCCACAGGCGAAGTGGCTTTCTCTTACGGCGGATATGCCACAGAGCCACCATGAGATTCTCCGTAATCCCAATAATACCGAAATCAAGGTGCATGGGATAGGTCCCTTTCGGAGTGCCCCAGACATACGATAGACATGTGTATTTACCCGTGCTAGATGGAAAATCATGCGTAGACATAGAACATCGTAGTGGTTCTAAACCCGTCCCGGGTAGTAGTGTAACGATTCGGATTTGGGCTTGCGGCTCGACTAATGGTTGGTGCGTGTATGACAAAGGCCCAAGTGGTCCACGTATGTTGAAGTTTGTGCTAGGAGAGCCGGCCCAGCTGATTTTTCGGTGCCTGAACCGATAATCGTTTTCATGCGGGGCTCCGGTTTCATCTTTTATCACTTTGGTGTCTACTATCGGAGCGAAGTCTTCATTTTTCCCTGTAATTAATCAGTATCTAGTGTTTCGAAACAAAGCTGTTCATGGAGCAACGCATGGGGCATAACTGATCTTCAACACTCTATGACGCTAACATATTTCTGGGAGGACTTACAATGTTCGATGGATTGTTCTTGGTTCATAAAACCGATAGATTCCTGGCCTGGCGGAAGATTTCGAGGGAATCGACAGAACACCATGTTGAATATATTGCGATTTGGTAGTTGATTTACACCACAGTCATAGAAAGGCCAAATTGAAAAGGTTATTTAACAGATTACACCGGGCAACGACAAATGCTTGAATGACAGAAATCCTCGGTGATTTATTGTCGACAACATTGTCACTGTACCCCGCTCTTGAAGGAGCCCAAAACTATTGGTTTTACTCCGAATACTTTCTCTCCATCCAATGAAACATTACCACGTAGATACTCACACTCTTCGCAAGTAGAACCGAGCCTCGCTATATCGAGGATCTTGCAGATCTGCACATGTCTGCTAGTGTCGCTTGCATAAAGAGCGGGGCAAATGGCACCCATATATCCAGGGTGTTGTAGGCCAACCAAAACCAACGAGCCTATTATCCAGAATGACCTAACGTCATATTGTGGCAAATGTGAACCCTGACATTGTTAACTAACCCAGCCCGGCCCGGTGAGATAAGATAAGCAGGCTTACTAAGCCTGACTGTATAAAACTCTTCTCCCCGCGCTAGACTGGTGGAACAATTTCCCTCTCTTAATAAAACTGTGTTTCTCTACAACTACCTTTCCCACATAAGTGATCACAACTATCTTACTGTCTTCAGCAAATAAGGTTAAACCTTATGTACTCAACTCTAATCTAATAGCATGTTTGAGACAAATGCTAGTGCCAAATTCGGGGTGTTACTTTACCGGGGCAGAATTAGTAGTCATCCAAATTGGGAAACCCGGTGTGGCGCTTACCGACCTCACCGAAGCGGGTTGAAAACATGGATTACAACGACCATTGTCATTGAGGGCCATGTGTGTCCATACATGACAGGAGTATCATCGCAAAGATATGAATCCATTTTTGGCGGGGCAGTACTAGCATATCCTTAAAGCGTTAGCATTTGGGTTCATTTATATCCTCCTAATTGGTGGGATTTATACGATCACATGGGGTACATAACATCACGTGACTCTGTGGCGGTCACATCGATGTCGACGATTACTATCTACTACTCCCGGCTAAGTAAAAGCATGAGGCGAGGAAGACATATAGACCACTCACTAGACGCATAGTAAAGCACCCAGAAGCAGTAGTAGTAATGAAAAATAAAGGAAATACGTCAATGTACTTTGGATTCACACCGTAACAAGATGTTAGCGAGTCAGTCCTTGGATGTAGCAGGCCTCAATGGGCAACTTCATTGGCTATTACAACCACCCATCGTAACAGGAAAAATGCTCGCGGTAGTTAATCAAGAACTCACATCTTGATGATAGATATGGAGTGATCATCAAATCGGCGGAGCAGTCTCTCCAGGGGCTGTGCCTTGTCCGTGAGCTTTATACATTCAGTCATGCGTTCCGAGGAACTCTTTTAGTTCTGGACTTTATATCAAGGTAAACTTAGGATCTAACAAAGACGCAACAAACAAAATTCTCTCCTCTAGGTTTATCTGGACTCAGCCTGGCCCAGTGAAACCGCCGTTGGATCCTTTTGGTGATCTAAGTAAATCAATGACTAGGCGAGAAACACTAATAGCTCTATACAACCATATATCATGAAGGCTCTTGAATATATCTACCATAAGCGACAAATGGTATGCTCTGTTCAAATAAATGCACATGAGGTATGTCTCCCGCCAAAAGACTATATCGAATATTCAGCATATGATGCCTAATTCATTGAGGAAACGACAGCTGGTCCGGAGACGGTGTGGATGCTCACAATGTCTTATGTAGTACTAGCTGGGTCTCTTCCCAAAGCCGGAAGATCGAAGCCATTCAAGGCGGGTTAACCTTTCTCCATGTGTTACAATGGAGCACACACAATGGGGGGAACGAGAAAGACGTCATGTTCGCACCTGGCCGATAACTATGAAACATTGGTCTCGACAGTAAAGCCCAAATGGCCCCAACACGTAGAAAATACAGTCACTTCAATGTGAACGCGGAAAAAGACGGCACCAGAGACAACGATTTCGGAAAGGGAAGGTAGGTTTCGTGATTTAATAACATGTAATCATTCACAGGAAGCCAATTGGCCCGAAAGCATGCGTTGACCACCAAAAGTAATGAAATCATTTGCTCTAAAATCTAGATAGGCTTATCCCCTAAAGAAACACAACAAACTCCGTGCAGAACACCTCAATACATGGGAACAGTACCCTGATTCGGCAAAACGTGCGGAAACAGCTGAAAGGTCGGGGCTGCGTATATACTACAATTAAGCAAGTTGTGCATGGCGATTGGATTTACCTGAATAGACAACTGACACCGACGAGTGATCTACTCACAAGTGCGAGGGCTCAAAAGGTGGCGCTTATATGCTACCCGGAGGAGTACTGAGTTAGAAGAACAAAAGGTCTCAACACACAAAGGCCTGTAAAGAATAAAATGTGTTTTGGAAGTGTATGTGATGACTATCTATCGCCACGGGGGTATGACTGCTAAAATGTCAAGATATGGTCTATCAATAGACGATCAATGTGGTGAACACGGGGTTGCTGATGAAATGTTAGCGAAGATCGAACAAGGAAGATGGAAGAGTTTCTCTGGGACCAACGGCAGTCTTTTTCTACAAGACGTTATTGTGGGAGACACGAATGGAGGGCAATATAGAAAAAATGTTGGAAAGAACGGCTAGAGCTAGGAGGTGACGAAGGAGGTCGAAGCTAGAAGCCCAAGGAAGAGGTTAATAACGAAACGGGAGACGGTAAAAAATGAAGAAAAGTTGACCAAACTATTGGCCAGGACAGTGCCCCGTAGAGTCAGCATCACCACCGACTCTACCTGGTGACCCAATCCAAGTCATCTGAGATGAAGTCGAACCCCAGCGGTCCAAGACCCCCACTGCCGGCCAAATAAGAAACAAAGAAGTAAGAAGAAAAGTAGTTGGCCGGATCGTGCCCCGTAGAGTCGGCATCACCACCGACTCTACCTGGTAACCCAATCTAAGTCATCTAAGATGAATTCGAACCCCAGCGGTCTAAGACCCCCACAACCGGCCAAGTAAGAAACAAAGAAGTAAGAAGAAAAGAAGTTGGCCGGGTCGTGCCCCGTAGAGCCGGCATCACCACCGGCTTTACCTGGTAGCCCAATCGAAGTCATCTAAGATGAAGTCGAACCCCAGCGGTCCAAGACCCCCACTACCGGCCAAGTAAGAAACAAAGATGAACAAGAACAACTGACGTCGGCGCCTTCCCCCTCTTCCCCTGACGTTGACACCACACCCCACCGAGAGCCGCCAGTCCCCCACACAAACGACCGTTGAGGTTTTGGACACCCCCTCGGCGCCTATGCTGGCACCACCGTTAACCATGTGTTTGAACAAGTCAAACTACTGGTTAAACCCCATAGCCTGTAGACTTGTAGTCCGAAGGCTCCAACTGGTGGCTCTCGGTGCCATGTTGTGTCGGTATTCGTTGTCGGTTTTCATGTTTGGTATTCCTGGTCGGTATCCGTTGGCATTGTTCGCTGGGAATTTCGGTCGTCGGTTTAGGTTGTTGGTGTTCATCGTCACTGCTAGTTGTCGAGGGTGTAGCTGAATAAAGTCCTGGCAAACGATGGTAGTTTGGTTAGTGAGGAAGTCAAATTGAGTATCACAACGTCCGGCTGAACGACCCATCATGCGTCTTAAGTACCCACTAGAGAACAACGTCAGCCACCCCAACCCTCTAGCCCTGTCCTCAACATCCGATCCTCCGTACCAGACGCTTCAGAGGTCTTGGTGGCTACCCCGGCCTACGACACTAGACTAACTAGTCAGTCTATCACAGCAAAGCTGCGGTGTCTTCTAGTCAGTGAGCGCGCCGGGGTCCATAGATATGACGGTTAACGGGTGCCAAAGGCGTTCAAGCTAGTGGCGCAACGTTCCTACATATTCATTCGACTGACAAAGGTTGACGTTAACTCAAACGAGCCCATAGCGAACCAACAAGAGACAACGGGAACCAAAGGCAGCCCACGGTATGATCATCGGAAGCTGTCGGCGTTCGTCAAAGTTTGGATAGTAGGCACGAGTAGTCAGTGTAGTGTACATCGGCAAGGCTGTGTTCGTCGATAGGTGGTGCGGTCAATGGGTAATTTAGATAACCGATTCGAATTAGACAGCCAAACTAAATGAACTGCGATGAATTTTGTCGCTTAGGTTAGATATAATATCGGAGTCGATGACTTACAGAGGTTGAAGTGATGGGCGATGGAAATTTGGTTGTTTTTGTATGAACAAGAAGAATAAAACGTTGGAAAAGACCTGGAAGGGAAATGGAAAGCCTTCTTGTAGACACAAGAACCAACTAGCTGACTTGACGTTCTCGGCAGGAACCTTTCCCAATTACATGTACCACTTCATAATTGTGGGTCCCACAGCTATTAAGACCGGGGAACTGTGGATTCCGGAACACATAGTAGGAACAATGTGGGTCTGGCTCGTTAGATTGAACTGCCGTAGTGGAAGACACGCCAATTTCAGACTGCTGTAGATGCCTATTTGAACGTAGTGGAACTTCACCTCTTTGCCAAGTTAATTCCACATCATTCTATAGTTTCACTTACTCAAGCTGGCCTCTGGTAGGGTTTATTGTATCTCACCGTAAACCGGTCGGCTGTGGGGTATGGCGTACAGACCCATTGGTCGAAGGGCTATTAAAACAAAAAAGTTGACGACTCTGTCGCAAAGGATTTGTAAGAGACATGCCGATAAGATATGACGTCATTTCGCGACAAAATTAATTGCGACGACTTGCGAAAAGAATGCGCCCGTGGAGTTTTCCATTGTGGCGAAGGTCGGAAAACGGGGAAAATCGAGATACTTACATTGTTAGCCATTAAATTTGTCTTGGCTTCAATCGTGTCTTCATCGGCGTCAAGTAAATCTGCCTTCTGGCAGACGGGGTTCCGAGAGTCGCTGTTCTATGGAGAACTTTACTTGGCCGGGCACTCGCATCATCGTGACAAACGGCGGATGAGGTTTGAATCGGGTCGTTCTTCGTCGAGGTCGCTATCGCAAATTTATTTTCGAACAACAACCGAAAAAAGTGAACTGGTCGGTTGCAACAATACCGAATGTAAATCAAGGCGATGGTGCGATCTCTTCGGTAGCTCGTTGGGACAACCAAATACTGACGAGGAATCAATTTTCCGTTGGTGGGAAAAAGAGAAGAATAAAAGTAGAGTTATGTTGGGAGCTAGAGATCTTTAAATACACTTTTTTGGTGCTAATTATTCTCGAAACTACACTCACATTAACGCTGAATACGGCATTGGAGAATGCAAACGTTTACACGCTTGTACACACCGCGGGGTTGCCTTGATAAAATTGAAAGACATCATTTGGTAATCGGAGTTGTACGATATCGAGCAACTTCAAACAGTTTAGCAGTGTACGCTAAAGTAACACTTGCACGCCGGCTAATCCCACACGGGCAGTAATTATGGTTCGGGAAACTAAGAACCGGCACAACGCTATATGTGTTCTCGTGTTAACCTTTGGTGCTCTTCTTCAAGGTATGTACATGCCATCAATCTCAATTTTTAGCGTGGATACGAAGGGTTAAATCGGAATATCGGAAGATATATCAACGGAACTGGGTGTTGAGCACTGCTATTCCGTCTTCGATCCGCCCTTCCGTATTCGCATGCTCTTGATCGGGATGTAGGGTGAACTTATGAAATCTATGCAGTACAACTGTGTATACTTAGCTTTTCTTAATAAGAGTAAGAATAAACACAATAAAAAGAACACTATGCACTTAGACATGTCAGGACCACTTAAGAGTTATCAATCATCACTCTGGACACCAAAGCCCAACATGGACACAAGCAATATATTTAGAAGATGGAAGTTACATATGTATTGTCGACAAATACCCGCCTCCTCCACAGGGGCACCGTCAATGTAAGACTATATTCAGCACCAGAAGATTCTCTGTTAACCAGATACACTCACAAAAACGCCCAGTGAACTGTTTCTATTCATTGTTGGCGTTTAGTTAGACGACGTCTTCATTCGTGGGTTACACTAGGGGATTTTTAAATCAGACCTCTACTCTTTCAGGTACGACGATTGCTCCACTACTTCTAGAACGTCTTTTTCTTCGACGGTCAGCCTTGTTTTGCACATTGCACTGTTTGGAATCCTACTAATATAGCATCTAGGTCCTCACAGCATTCATGCAACGTCGTTCCAGAATGTGGTAATGTATAATTTGATAGATTAGACACTTTAACCCAGTCCCATTTGTCCCCGCCGTTTTGACGAATTACGAACGTTGCATTCCGTCTTCTCTTTAGCTTGCCACTTGAAGTTTGGCATGCCAATGGTTGCAGCTTTGCAAGCTCATTCACGGGATTAATTTACTCTTTTGTGCAACTGTATGTGACCGATAACATGTATTGTATTCAATGAAGCTAGGCCGGTATCCCAGATATCGCATGTATGTATATAAGTACATTGCTATAAATCTCATCCCGTCACAAGACCCACTCATTGCTGCTGAACCCACACTACTGTCACCAAAGCCCGACAATATGTTTGATACGTGATATTCCTCTTAACGCTTCAAGAACTCAAGACAGGTTAACTCCCATATATGTACACACAGTTTCACGCACCGTCATGCAGAATGAAACCTTATACCAGATCCATCCCACTTACCAACCCTTCTACATAACCCTAACCACGGGATACACACCCTCATACCGAGCCCGCAATCCGGGGGACCACCGGGTAACCCGCGGCAAACGCCGCTTTGATATTCCTGCTAGAGTCCGAGTGGTCCAGTCAGCACCCCACAAAGCGCACGCGGTCGGATAAAGACAAATCCCCGTGCATAGGTAGATCTCGGTGCCCGTGTGGCTGATCTTTGGATGACCGGCATGTGGGGGATCTATGGCTTGGCAGACAGTCCCACCGGAACGGATGTATGTTGCCAAATATTTGGAACAGGAGTCAAGGCGTCAAGTGCATGCTCTCTCAATGCTCTGTCGCAGTAGATGTTGATCTGTTGTGAAGACACTGGCAGTGGACCGCTGCGCTTCATCGTATCACAGGGTTCCCCACTATAACCAGTCCTATTACTCAAGTTCCTCGCAAAGATGCAGCACTCGGTGTGTATACAACCTTTGGTTACCAGCATTGACTTCGCGAAAGACATAAATCCCCTATTGCGGGCAAGAGACTACGAGGAAGCGCGATCCATTATGCGGGAGGTTTATAGGAACGCAAAGCACTAGGTAGAAATGCGAGGCGCAGTATTCTTACGGTCTAAGAGTACTCTATTGGCACTGAACTGAACTGACTTACATAGCACAAGTGACGAAATCAGCCGCTTGACTTGAGTGGTAACTCTATACAGGTAATCCGCAGCACGAGATTCCGCGATATGTGGTTATTTGGGAGGGGCTACGAGCTGTGCACAGCAACGCTTTTCTTGCCAGGATACAAGGCAAGCGGAATGTCGTCAAGTCATTTTCCCGTTTCAAAGAAATTAGTTGAACAGATTTGCGTGCAGCATGGAAGTGTGGACTGAGACCTAGCTTGCTGTCGGCAATGATAACAGTGGTATTTACTAGATTCACGGAGACTCAGATGATGGGCCTAAAACGGGTCCAGTCGCAGGTGTAAGAGTCGATGCTTCTGCAGATTGCGCAAAGTACAAACAAGCCAATGGGCCAAGAACAACTCTATACTGACACAAAGCATGCCGCTAACGTTCTTTTGACGAATGGGGAGTAACTGGGCAGGCGGCAAATGAAGGATAAGAGGGGAGCAAGAGTTGAGAGGGTTAAGGTTTTACAGGTGAATCCGGCGCAGGGGGCGTATGTCCCGGCTATCACGAGCTTATACACGTGACCAATTTACACCACTTACACCAACCAACAGTCCACCTTCTCCAATTCAAGGATCTTTTTTTTGTTTTTTTTTGTTTCATTTTTCAACGCCACTACTAGATGTTTTCTTTCTTGCAGTCCTATCAGTGCGGCGCCAGTTGGTCGTCACACAGACTTACAGAATACATGTTGTTCTTCACAGGATTTTCCCCGTTGTTGCCTTTTTTTGTACCACCTCGGTGTGTCTCCCTGTAGTGCGCAAACGACATCATTCCAGTTCGCTCACTCATCAGCAAATACCTCGTCCGCGCCAAGTGTCTATTCAGATGGGCGCGATCACTACACACAACTTGAATAGTTGCAGTTTGTGAACAGCCTCGGATTTTTAGTTGTTTTCCATGTGGTTTGCTCAGTACGGAATTTATTGTTTTTCTTCGGGAGCAGCCCATCATAGACTTCGAGCACTAAAGTACCTATATATACTTATAATTGTCATCCGGTCGTGAGACCCACTTATTCGTTACCAACTCATATCTAGTGTTATCAAAGACTAGCAAATGGAGCGGCTATAAGATACAAGACAGTAGCCAGGTAGTAATGTGAAAAGGAAGATCATCTATTGCATCAGCCCAGTTGTGCCCTTTCAAAAAGGAGAATGTCTGCGGTTATGTCTAGGGTCGTCGTCGTTGAGTGGATTGACTGACTACCAGATATAGAAGGGAGCTCATGCGATTGACTGTTGCCGTCATTTCAAGTTAACCGAGGGGTGCGAGGCCACAGAGATGGAGAAAACAAAGCTGAAGTTCCTAGTTTGTAGATAGGCAAAGGAGCTCAGGAAGTAGAAAGAAAGCTTGAAAGTGATGTTTGGTGCAGAGACCCATAGACGTTCCCCCACTGACCCGCCTAAACGGAGCGTGAAAGAAACCGGTGTGTTCTTGCGCTCTGCAGATTCTCTCACTAAGGCGATTCTCTTACGCCTAACAATTACGGAGATTCGAAACACAGACAAGAAGTGCGATACGACCATGACCCTTAAAGACGTCAACGTGGTTTATGCCTCACAAGGTGACAAAGCACTACTTTGACACCCGTGCTCGAATGGATGCTGTCATTGATAATATTAAGCATCTCAAGCCCATTCTTGTCGGGTACGAGCCGCTTTGCAGTTTTGGCTTCACTATGATTCACGCTTGACGACACATCAAGAGCGTAAAAGTCTCAACGGGTAGCGCTGCACCGAACACTACGTAACCTAAGCCCCACCCTACAAAAATCACGAATGCACACCGACTTTCCCCATCGAAGTTTCGCGGTGGTCTAGTAGCTTTGCGGTTACGGTTAGCAAAACTATTGGACAATGCCAATGACGTCATATTATCTTGTATTGTCTGGGGAGACTACCCTTGAGTTTTCAAATCTGAAGTGTGAACCACCCCTTTGTTTTGTACCGCCCATGGCAGGTCTATAAGTGCCCCAATACTCGGCCATGCAAATATTTAATCCTTGAAACCCTCTTTAAAGAAACTTGGATAATATTTTCGCCCAGCTCTTGACTTTCGCTGGACATACAAGTGTATGTACTACACCGTCTAAGACTTTCCGGTGTTCTATATTCACGCTATGCTCATGGGTCCTTGGGGTAGAGTGTCCCGGGTTCATCAGTGATCCTTTTAAGTGGCTAATTTCTTCAACCCTTCTTCCCCAGTCGCTTGTAAACCAAAAGTGACAACTCACCTTTTCATTATTTTCGTCTAAAGAAAAGCTAATATACTGGATCTAACCTTCGTCTAACCATTTCCTCCACCAACGTTACCACGTAATTGTGTACAAATGTGGGCAACGTGTGAAAGAATCCGGATACTGACGGAGCTCCCTTCTAGAATCATAATCAGGTTACATGCAAACCCACCCCAAATTATCCGAAGGGGCAATACAACACCGACGTCTCATGAGAATCCCATGAAGAATTCAAACCCAAAAAACAACACTGTAATTAAAAATATAGCTATAACTCTACTCCCCATTCCGTCTCAAGACAAAACAAATCCCCGCTCCTTAAACGCATCAGGACCAAAGTCTCGCCGAAACTTATAAGCGCCGAGCAGTTGTCCGTTCCGAATAACCCTGACAGCACAATACCAACGCCCATCAACCTTTTCAAAGACTCCACTTCCAAACCGACAACGAACTGCCCTCATCATACGCGCTACATTCCCAACTTGATTCACCTTGGCAAACAGATCAAAACTGGCTTTTTCAACCCGCTGATAGCCCTTGCGACGAGGTCCCGGTTTGACGAGGAACTGCAAGTGAGATGATAAGCCACCTATTTGTCGAGCAACAATCTGACCAATCCGCCGGTGGTATTTGAAGCGGGGCCGGAATTTCTGTCGCGCTGCCTTGAGGCGGGTCATACTTTCTAAAGCTAGAGGTCGACGACGTGCCAACTTTGCGAGTTTGGCTTGATACCGTGGTCTAATTTTGAGAGCTTTCCGGCTGTACAGACACATCTCTCTACTTTCTGAAAACGTGCGTGTGCATTCTACGTAGCCAATCCGGTGTCCAAAGACTGCCTGACCGTGAGGACTGCGGGGCACCTCAAGGACCAATACACCCGCTTGGACTTTCTGTAGACGACGAGGAATAATGTCATCTCGAGATAACAAATGCACAACGTACAAACGACCTAGCATGTCCCGAAACTGCTCCTTTGTCGGTGCCATGGAGTCAAAGACCACCGTTACATTGCCCAAGCGAGGAATATTACATGTAACCCTATATTTCCCATATTCCACCAAGACAATCGTAGACTTGCGAGGTATACACCATGACTTGGCGGCGACACCAATGATACGATCCCCGAACTGGTCGAGATATTGCACTGAGATTCCAAATTCGCCTGCGAGTTCTTTGGTGTTGTAATCCTCATCATTAGCCGTCCATGTCAAGCAATTCTCCCGCAAGGTACCCTCTTCGCGCACCAACTTCACAGTAGGGAAGAAACGGGCCCAAGACCATGTGGGGAAATCGGGCTCTTCGTCCGACGATGTGCGCATCGCACTAGTTCGATCCCATTGCCAGCAAAGACTCTTGGCCATTTCCCGTGAGTTGAGACCATATATGGGTGAATAGTACATACTATAAAGTCCATAGACTCTCTGGTAAATAGCTTGGATGCGGTTTTGACCTTCGACTGCTATAGCCCCAATGACTTGCTCTAGTCGGTCTATAAGAGGAGCATCTTCGGTGTCGCGGCCTAATGAGTTATCCTCTTCCCAAGGCTGTATAGGCTCATTCTGGAAGTTATGAGGAGCATCACTGAGAAAATAACCAGGTTCATGAGTGGAGTAAACCTCTTCAATTTCCCGATCTCTAGACATTGCGCAAATTATTTCCGACGGCTTCTCCGCAGTTAGCTCACTATCGGGGGTCAATTGTGAGGGTTTTCTAGGGTTGCACCGGGCTTTTGCGCATTCCAGGGTGTATTTTGGGTCGTGTGTTTTCGAGGATTGAATAAATAATAATTGAGAGTGCTGATGGCGAATTGTTGGCTAGTAGGAGTCTGTTGGAATGTGTTAGATGTGGCGATAATTTCAACGAAAAAGAATAGCTTACCGTGGGATTCTCGTGGTCGCATTCGTTGTTTATCTCCTTTGCGCAATCCGAAATTTTCAATGTACCCAACTAAAATGCAGCCAAAGTTCCCGTCACACCGAATATATATGTACCATTGTTCTCGGTGGTTGTCACCCCCACCAAACCCCCGCATCTTTCAACCCAATCCAACCTAAATTTCGACCCAACCAAAAACCGAACTTCAGGTCCTCCAAAAACGCACCTATCACAGATACTTAGCGCTACCAGATGCACCCCAAAATGACCCCCCGTAACGCCCCCAAAAAACCAATTATGCCAGCGCGGTCAGAACAAAAAAAAAAGAAAACAAAAAAGAACAAAATCCTTGGGTACATTCTTCCATGGGCTCGTTTATGGCAGGTGTCATAGCAGGATTTCACATGCAGCAAAACTGTCATAATTGGCTACGGGCTGGAAACTTGAAGTCGTATTATGCATGGCCCTGTTTGCTACACATCACACACTATTTGGTTCTGGGAATCACCTCGGCATTTTCGCTTATATTTCGTCTCTATCAATGACGTCATTGACGGCTTGGCGGGGACCGGTTGTTTCACTGACGTTGAAATTATGTGGGGTGATTACCAAAAGTAGCGCCGGGTTTCTATCAACCTGTTACACCAAACAAAGGGTTAACTAGTTCGCCGGTCTGTTCCTGTCATTAAAAACTAAACTCTTCTATATACAGATGAATACCTTGAGCTCCAGTACCCTTGTGCACTGCCCTTTCGTCTGACAATGAAGCGACTGTATTCCGCACAGTGGTCGTCACTGTCTTTCCACCACAAGCGATCACACTTGTTTCGCCAACTGCCAACTCAACGACCTGACGGATTATCTCAGGTAAATCTGCCCGAGTATTCTGCGGGATAATAGGTTTGACTAGTTGGATCGGAGCAGTAGTCTGACAGCAGTTAGCCCCGGTCTCTACGTCATCCATTGGAAGTGGCGTCTTCGCTTCGACTTGGGGTGCAGAAGAATTGGTTTTAAAGATGGAGATGTTGAGTTTGAAGTCTGGGAGATCCTGACATTGACTGGTAATTTGGCCTAGTCGGTGAATGTACCAATCTACCTCCTCACCGTCTCGTGCCGTCAGGATGTAGTCTACTCTTCGTAAGCAAGATTTTTCCTTTTGCTTTTGGGCCTCAACAACTCCTTCAAGAATCGGAAGTGTGAATGATGCACCAGTTGAAGCACCAATCAGTACCAGATTCTCGTAGATATCCGCCCGTGGTGGTCCACCATATGGTCCTGCCACGAATGCAGTGAATGTGTAAGGGGTGCCCTTCTTCTCCTGTGCCTTACTAGCAGCTGAATGTAAACGCTTGGAGAACCCGTTATGTTTATGGATGACCAATTGGACTGAGTTACATGTACAGACACCGGTTACTCGATGGGCCGACGCAAGTGTGTATGGATGGGCCTCAAAAGGTCCAAGAGCAGGCGCCCACAAGTAGACGTATTGACCAGGCTGCCACTTGAAATGCACGCTCTTCAACGTAACCACCGTTGTTTGTGAACCAATGACCGCTGCCGTAGCTTCAAGGCCGATGAGACGCTTCCCATGACAGCCAGTCCGTTTCTTGGGAAAGAGACTGACGTTTCTATAGGCGTACAACGCACCACGAGCAGCTCTATCAAACCCCCAAAGACCAACGGCCCACCAGAGATTATACTTTGCATAAGATGGAACATGGGTGTGAATACACCACAGTAACAAAGCAATAGAAGCCAAATGCTGAATAACAAAAACCTCATATGCCAGCTTTCTCAACGGCGCCATGGTCGACAACACGTTCCAAAGCAAAAGACCCCATGCCCCAAGACCATACTTAACCATGGGCATAGTCTTGATCTCCAACTCCACAAAGTTCGCCCGAGCCCATTCATAATAGAAAAACCAACCATGTAATGTTGCCGTCAACAGCATCGTCCTTCCAACCCAACGATGAAACCAGTTCAATCTCTCATGACTGATTCCCAACATGACACCCCACGGATTCGTCTTATTCGCCAATAGAAACACCAAAGGCAACTGCATCATCGTTGTCCATGCATTTCTATACCCAATCCGCTCCCAGTAGTAAGCATCCTTGACGACAGCTCCGTCAGTCGACATCAGGAATACTACTAGCCAATAACATAACAGCACTATCGAGCGGCCCAAAGATGGTGGTGAAAGCCATGAGAAAAAGCGGTTGTTGATGTGTACAGCTGGATGTCTGACTTCGCGGAGGACAGCGGTGGCAGTAGCCCAGTATTGAAAGAAGGCAGAAGCGGGACGAGTAGCGGTGGATTTAGAGAGAAGACTTCGGTTAAGGCTGAAAAATCGTGGGATTAGAGAGTGGATCGGTTGTTGTAGACTTGGCATTCGACTTACCGAGAACGGGCTTCAAGCTCGTTGATCAATCTAGTTGCAAGAACAATACCCGTGAAAGTGGCGATTATGTACCAAAATATGTGTGTTATTCGTTCGTTCACAGTAAGGAACATGCTCATTCCCATGTCCATATCCATCTTGTCGGAGTTTTAGTGTCACCAGGACACCACTGATTATTGTTGATTAAAAATGTAAAAGTATCTTCTATTCAGATCTTAGTGGGCGTCGTTGTCCTTATGCACCCTAAATATCAAGATCCGACCCGACGTCATACACTAGATGAGCCAAAAAGAGCAAGTATCGAATGTGAATCGCGGGAATGGGAACAACCGTAAGCTAGTTTCACCCAAGATGGTCATGAAACTGGTTAGAATTCATGTTCTCTACAATCTTCTCTATTTCTATCATACATTATCTATACAATGACCCCGCAAGTCCGTGAGCAATCGGGCACAAGAGAAACTTGCTCAAACCTTCGCAATGGCTTGAAACGGAAATAGGATTAATACCACTTTGACAGGTGACATTTTTTTATAGTAAACCCCAGACCCTAGCTTAGACTGACCGTGCGACATCCCGAATCATGCTGGCGGCACGTGAAGAAATAGAACGTTCTTTTTCAACGTCTTGTTGCAGAGCCAACTTTTCGAACGCCATGCTTAGTGCTCTAAGACCAGAAGGTTGACCGTCCAATGCAGTTTGGAATATATCCGGGTTATTGTCTAACTCCGGCTCCGAGTCTACCGCGCTGCCATCTTTGGGTATTGAGGCTGCGATCAACGTATTTGTATAGTCCAACTCATCGAAAGCCGGCGCATAATCGAACTCATTAACTGCAAGCAAAAAGTTCTGCCGGGCCAACTCCAGGTTGCCTTCTTCGCGATAGATTCTACCGAGTAAGACAAGACCCAGCGGCTGGTACATAGAAGCGCCTGGGTCCTTGAGGACTTGTAATAAGGACTTTGCTTCTGCCGTGCCGCTAGTTGTAGATAGAAGAATCTTGGCTTCAAGAATGCAAGCATCCACATTGCGTTTTTGTACGAGAGCGCGCCAGGTCTTGCGGATGCCAGGGAAGATGTTGTTCTTACTGACGGAGTAATTGTTGATGGCAAGAAGATGACCAAGAATAACAAGATACCGTTCTTTCTTGGTTGTTTGATAAACCAAATGCATAAGTATCATTGCCAAGTTAGTCCCAATATGAGCTTCAAAGTTGTCTGTGATTGGCACTGTCTTGATGAGAATGGCCGCATGAAAAAGAGTCCTCTCGGAATGGTTTTTGCCTGTTCAGTCTGTTAGTGTAACTCCAAGAAAAACATGCGGCTGAACATACTTTGTGTCCATTTCTCCAATGCATCCCAACTTTTAAAAGTCGAGTCCCATGAGTCAAGTAAACTCTGTACGCAATCCCTATACACCTTGGCCTCATTTGGAAGCAATCCACACTTCTCACTCGCATCTACAAACTTTTTTATATCCGGTAAAACAGCTTTCTTGATAACGGAGCCGTAGTGCAAGGCCATGGCACGCTCATAATACTCCTTCTCATATTTTTGATATTCTTCCCGGCGTTGATCTGTCGGAAAAGGAGTTGCTTTAGGCCGTCTAATGGCTGCTGATGTGGGAGCTGTGATGTGTATGGTACGACTCTGTATCGCCGCTGATTGTGCCCAATTTGATTTCAGGCATGAAATCACCCGTTGTGTACATTGTTGAATAGACATTATGAATGAGTTGTGTGTATATAAGACAATTCCATAAGATCATGATGCTAGACGTTGTGAATGACCCATGCATTCTAACCCTGGCTAGAGTATACACGTGATACGGGTTAAGATTTTTTATCGCTTATCGCGCTATGGGCCCCACTATAACTTTTTGTATTGACTTTGGCGTTCCAGCGAACAGTCCAACAGCTTTTGATTGAAGGCGACAATTCGTCATACCATTTGTTATCCAAACTGTTTGTCAATCTCAATACCGGCAAGCAACATCTCCGGTCGCCGCGATCACCGATATATAATCCACAAAGCCTATCAGTCGCCCTCCAGAAGGTTGTCCAACATGGTGATGTCTACGAGACGAACCAAACGCACCTCTCTCGGTGGTCCCAATGAGGAGCCCGAAACGCCCACCAAGGCCCGGTCTAGAACTCCTCGCTCCAAGGCGACACCAAAGGCTACTCCTAAGGCCACTCCTAAGAAGACTCGCGAGCCCACCCCAAAGTCGCAGCGCGAAGCTTCCCCCGAGTCTACCAATGAAAAGACTGCCGAATCTACCGCCACGACTACCCTGAAAGCCAACACGGAGAAGTCGCCTAAGTCGAAGGTTGTGACTCCTCAACCCAAGACTCTTGTTAAGAAGTTTGACAGTGACGATGAAGATATGGACGATGTGAAATCTCCAGTGATACCAGTTCAGGCGCAACCTGCGCAGGAGGAAAGCGAATCGGAATCGGAGGATGATGATGATGCTCCAGAAGAGGTTGGATTATCCGCCGCCGCCACTGCGGCTAAGGAGAAGGCCAAGGCATCGCACAAGGCCATGATTGAGTAAGTCACGCAGCGGAATACTTCTAACTATAACCAGACTACTAACATAAATGTTTCTTAGGGCCGCCAATGCTGAAAAGCAACGAAGAAAAGCCCGCGAACTCCAACTCCAAGAAGCTGCCCGTGCCCGCCGCGAAAAAGAGGCTGCTCTCGAAGTCGCCCTCGAGGCTGCCCGTGAAGAAGAGCGCAAGCTCGCAGCAACTCAGCCTAAGCAACGCATCAAAAAGGAGGCCCTCCCAAATGTCCTCCCCCAAGCGTTCCTTGACTCTGATACGGAAGATGAGGATGGCGATATCGATATGGATGGAAAGGGCCAAAAGGGGAAGAAGAATGTAGTACGGGAGAAGAAGATTAAGCTTGACAAGGTCGTAGGGTCAACGACTTATCGGGTGGTGAAGAAGACTAAGGCGGATATGGCGCCAAAGGCTTCAAAAATGGGTGTCAACTTGAAGAAGTCCATGTTGATGCGCAAGCGGACAGCAGTGAACGTTAAGAACAAGAGACGGTAGGGTTTATGGGTATAGGAGTTTTGGTTTTGGTAATTTTATTTGGGTTTCTGCGATCTTGTTCATGTTCTGAATAGTTTACTTCTAAAATCACGTGTTAAACTTTATAGACGACCCTGGTCTGCTGCCTGTAACCCTACCATTTGTATGTTTTAAATTAGCCCACTATGTTTGGCGTTTTGAGGAAAATGATTGCAAAATGAGTCTTAATGTGTCAACGAAACATCATATTTGCTTACATGAACCGGTCACAGCTCGTCAATAATTGCCACCCGGCGAGAGTGCTCTAGGTTACCATTTAGGTATTATTCACGTTCACGGGGTTTTATCACGACCCGAAACCCCGGTGGCCGTGGTTCCACGTCAGTGACTACAGGGGTTTCACTTGTGTGAATGGAATCATAATTCAAGTAATGCCGCTGTCAAACTGACAGCCAAGCCACGGCAACCATAACGGGCTACTGATTAGAATCCCCAGAAATAGGTCACCGAAGAGTTTGTACCTTTTTGTAGTCTGGTAATTCTGACTACTTACAACACCGCCTTGATGTCCAAAATAAGGATCGGTATTCTTGACAGCGCCGATCTCATAGGCAGGGGAGGTCTCAGCTTTAACGTGTGTCAATGGATTATCAATATTCAATATGCACCTATAGCCGCGGACTTTAAAATTCACACACCGCTAAGTCCAGTCACAATCATGGAGTTCCACTGCTTACAAATGAGCTAACTTCCCAAATAGGAAACACGCGCCTCGCTTATCCGTTTGGTTCTCGAAGACTCCGCGAACCGAAAAAAACACCAAAAACTTCAAATGTGCGAAACTCCAAGAGTTCGTATATTAAACGACAAGTGGGATGCCGCATGCTTGATATACATCTGCAACCCCTCATTGAAAAGCTTCCGATACTTCACACACGGCCCCACACGGGCGACACAAAGCGTAAGGAACCAGTGTCTCTTACTGCTAGCAGCTTGAATTGGGCACTAGATTTGACGGATAGTGGGGGCGGAATGTCTGTCTTTTTGGCGTACTCAGGGGCAACCGGTTCTGAACTAGGGGTCGGCCAGCTCGATTGGGTCCGGTAAGGCGGGGTGTCGGGGATTCACTTGACTGCGAAAGGATTTTCTTCAGGGCCTTCTTAGGGCATATAGGCGTTGAAAGACTAGGATGTGTTGTGGAAGAGTCGGGACAATCATTACAACGGATTGAGGTGCCTGCCTGTGGACTAGGATGTCATTCTAGAACGGGGTTCTATAACACTCATGTGTGTGTAAACACATGGGCAATTTTTGTGCATGATTTACTTGGCAACTCACGATGAAAGACGACATTTTCAGCTGTTTTTCGGCTCAATCATTGCCCGTTGATTAGGTAAAGAGTTCGTATATTTTTTTTTTTGGTTGTTAGGGTAAAACTGCATACATTTCTGTACATATGCACATGCGTACGTATGTGCTGATTAAAAAGTCAACCACATAGTAAACCGGTTGTTCCGGCGCCGCTACTGTTCAAACGGCATCCTATCGGTGCAATTCAGCCCGTCTCCGCGTCTAATTGTTTAATTGTTTTCCGCTTATCATCCCTCGTCATCAAGATGGCTCTTTGAATTAGCAGAATAGGTTGATCCTGCCGACGAACTAATAGCTCCCTATAGTGGCTCGTACAGCACCGACCACCAATTGCTGAGACACACGGACGGCCCCTGTGGGCATCTGGGCACCTGTGTTTTTATCCGCCGCTGACAGAAAACCGGGCGGTCTGGTTAATCGCCAAGCCAGGGTCTCCCACATTCCTTCTGATTGCCTCGTTTGTTTATAAGATCGCCGGCTCCCACGTTGTTTGGCGAGCTACATCCGTTACTCATAGCTATAATAATTCAACGACCTCTTTCACATTCGGTTCTCCAATTTCACAATACACTGTTGTGTTACTATATATTTTGTTTTCTCATACAATCCTTTGGTCCCTCGTACATACATACTCGATTCCTACTTGTTAATCCTCGCACTGCTTGCATTTTTTGTCACACACTATTCACCCGGTCACCATGACCAGTCCGGAGAAGCACGATACTGCTCCTCCTACTGCCGGATCAAACGCCAGCATGACATCTCAAGCTGTCACGGCTACGGAGCCCCAAACCAAAACATCAGAAAAGAAAGAGACTTCTCAGGCCGGTTCTGCCAAGTCTCCTTCTCAAGAGAATCTCGTTGTCGATCCATTTGCCCACCTTTCCAATGAAGAAGCCGCTGTGCTTAAGGTCCAGGTTGAGACTATTGATGTCGGAGCTACTATTCGCACAATCTATCGCTACGCCTCAAGAAATGATTTGATCATTGTCTTTGTTTCTCTTTTCTGCGCCATTGTCGCCGGTGCCGCTCTTCCTCTCATGACTATCTTGTTTGGTGGTCTCCAGACCGATTTCAGCAACTATTTCCAGAACTTGACTACTTACGATGAGTTTATGAAGAAGATGACCAAGAACGTTCTCTATTTCATTTACCTCGGTATTGCTGAGTTCTTTACCACCTACATTACTACCGTTGGTTTCTTGTACACTGGTGAGCACATCGCCGCCAAGGTTCGTGAGCACTATCTTGAGAGCTGCATGCGCCAGAACATGGGATACTTCGACAAGGTTGGATCTGGTGAGGTCACCACTCGCATCACTGCCGACACCAACCTTCTCCAGGATGGTATCTCTGAGAAGGTCGCTCTTACCGCCACTTCGCTTGCCACTTTTGTTTCTGCCTTCGTCATTGGTTTCATCAAGGGCTGGAAGCTCACTCTTATTTTGTTCTCTACTGTCGTTGCCATTATGCTGAACATGGGTATTGGTGGCAAGTTCATGGTCCAGTTCAGCAAGCCTTCTATTGAGGCTTATGCCCAGGGTGGTTCCGTTGCTGAGGAGGTTCTTGGTTCAGTTCGCAACACCATTGCTTTCTCTACCCAGGATCGTCTTACCAAGAAGTACGACAAGCACCTGACTGTCGGTGAGAAGTATGGTTGGAGAGTCAAGGCTATTCTCGCTACCCTTGTTGCTGGTATGATGATGATTCTGTACATGAACTACGCCCTTGCTTTCTGGCAGGGAACCAGATTCATTCTTAGAGGTGAAATGGTTGTCGGTAATGTCATGACCATCATGATGTCCGTCATGATTGGTGCCTTCAACATGTCCAACATTGCCCCCAACATCCAGGCCTTCACTACTGCTCTTTCTGCTGCTGCCAAGATCTTCACCGTCATTGACCGTGTCTCGCCCATCGATTCTTCCGCCGAGGAGGGTGTCAAGCTTGAGTCTGTTACCGGTACCATCACTCTTGAGAACATTAAGCACATTTACCCTTCGCGCCCCGAGGTCACTGTGATGGACGGTGTTAGTCTGAACATTCCTGCTGGTAAGACTACTGCCTTGGTTGGTGCTTCTGGTTCTGGAAAATCCACTATCATCGGTCTTGTTGAGCGTTTCTACAACCCCGTTGCTGGTCGCGTTCTTCTTGATGGCCATGATATCTCGACTATGAACATTCGTTGGTTGCGTCAACAGATGGCCCTTGTCCAGCAGGAGCCTACTCTTTTTGCCACCACCATTTTTGAAAACATTCGCTTTGGTCTCATCGGCACTCAATGGGAAGACGCCTCTCCCGAGCAGGCCAAGGAATTGATTGAAGCTGCTGCTAAGAAGGCCAACGCCCATGACTTCATTTCTGCTCTCCCTGAAGGTTACGAGACCAATGTTGGTGACCGCGGTTTCCTTCTGTCTGGTGGTCAGAAGCAGCGTATTGCTATCTCTCGTGCTATTGTCTCCGACCCCAAGAGTAAGTTTTCCCTATTCAATTCTTGAAACCCAATTACTAACACTATTTTTAGTTCTTCTTCTTGATGAAGCTACTTCTGCCCTTGACACCAAGTCTGAGGGTGTCGTTCAGGCTGCCCTTGAAGCTGCTGCTACTGGTCGTACCACCATCACTATTGCCCACCGTCTGTCTACCATTCGTGATGCCCACAACATCATTGTCATGTCTTCTGGCCGTATCATTGAACAGGGTTCCCACGATGAACTGTTGAACCTCCGTGGTGCTTACTTCAAGCTTGTCGAGGCCCAGCAGATTGGCAAGGTCACCGATGATGATTCCATTGATACCGCTGAGGCGAAGGAGGAAGAGATTAACGAGCTTAAGGATGTCTTGTCTCGTCAGGAAACCAACATCACTGTCGACCTCGCTGCTACCAAGTCTGTTGGTTCTCAGTTCGCTAGCAAGGATGCTCCTGCTCCTAAGTACTCGCTTTGGACCCTGATCAAGCTTATTGCTTCGTTCAACCGTGCTGAGTGGCCTATGATGATCTGCGGTCTTGTCTTTAGTATCATTTGCGGTGGTGGTACTCCTACCATGGCTGTATTGTACGCTAAGCTTATTACTGTTCTTTCCAACCCCGTCACCGACTCCAACAAGCACCAGATTAAGCACGACGCCAACTTCTACGCCGGCATGTTTGCCATGCTTGCCTTGGTTATGTGGATTAGTTTCTCCCTTCAGGGTATCTTCTTTGCCAAGGCCTCTGAGCGCCTGATCCACCACGTCCGCAACACTGCTTTCCGCACCATGCTCCGTCAAGATGTCGAGTTCTTTGATCGTGACGAGAACACTTCTGGTGCCTTGACCTCTTTCCTGTCTACCGAGACTTCTCACGTTGCTGGCCTATCTGGTACTACCCTTGGTACTCTTTGCATGACTGCGACTACCCTGATTTCTACTCTTGTCCTGTCCATTGCCATTGGCTGGAAGTTGTCTCTTGTCTGCGCTTCAACCATTCCTCTCCTTCTTGCTTGCGGTTACTTCCGTTTCGCTATGCTTGCTCATTTCCAGCAGCGTTCGAAGCGGGCTTACACCAAGTCTGCTGGGTACGCTACCGAGGCTGTCTCTGCCATCCGCACTGTTGCTGCTCTCACTCGTGAGCAGGATGTCCTTACCCAGTACCGTCGCTCCCTTGAGATTCAGCAGAAGTCTTCGCTCAACTCTATTTTGAAGTCTTCGATTCTGTACGCTCTTGCTCAGTCTCTTGTGTTCTTGATTTTCGCTCTTGGTTTCTGGTACGGTGGTAGTCTCATTGCTAAGCGTCAGTACGATATGTTCACCTTCTTCCTGTGCTTCACCGCTATCATCTTTGGTGCGCAGTCTGCTGGTACCGTCTTCTCCTTTGCCCCTGACATGGGTAAGGCCCACGAAGCCGCTGCTGATCTCAAGACTCTCTTTGACCGTGTCCCCAAGATTGACTCCATGAGCACTGAGGGTGAAGAGGTCAAGTCTGTCGAGGGTATCTTGGAGTTCCGCAACGTTCACTTCCGTTACCCCACTAGACCTGAACAGCCTGTTCTCCGTGGCCTGGATTTGACTATCAAGCCTGGCCAGTATGTTGCTCTTGTCGGTGCCTCTGGGTGCGGAAAGTCCACCACTATTGCATTGCTTGAGCGTTTCTATGATCCTGTTTCTGGTCAGGTTCTCGTCGACGGCCGTGATGTCAGCAAGCTCAATGTTTCCCAGTACCGTTCTCAAATCGCCCTCGTGTCACAAGAACCTACTCTGTACCAGGGTACTCTTCGCGAGAACATTCTCCTGGGTTCCGAGCGCACCGATGTCTCTGATGAGGAACTGTTCCACGTTTGCCGCGAAGCCAACATCTACGACTTTATCATGTCTCTTCCCGAGGGCTTTGACACCAACGTTGGTAACAAGGGTGGCCTTCTCTCCGGTGGTCAAAAGCAGCGTATTGCTATTGCCCGCGCCCTTATCCGTGATCCCAAGATTCTTCTTCTGGATGAGGCTACTAGTGCCCTCGACTCTGAGAGTGAACACGTCGTGCAGGCGGCCCTCGACAAGGCGGCTAAGGGCCGTACTACGGTGGCTGTCGCGCATAGACTTAGCACTATTCAAAAGGCGGATGTTATCTTTGTATTTGATGCGGGCAAGGTTGTCGAGAAGGGTACTCACGCTGAGTTGATGAAGATCAACGGTCGGTATGCTGAGTTGGTCAACCTCCAGAGTCTTGAGAAGACTTCTTAAGTATGGATGTTTTGTTTTTGTTTTGATCATGTTTTTGCTTGAATTTTGCTTCGTTTCTTTTTCCTTTTGAGGGATTTGTTCTTTTTCTTCTTCCATGTTTTAATTGCTTAGATATCATGATGACGATAGACGGAGGGTCTGCAACGTATACATTTATGCGTAGGCCGGTACACGTCCTTAATATTACGGATTAATTTGTGCCAACTAATTTTGTTTGAATCGTGACTTGTGTTTTTGTTTGCCTAGGTTTGTGACATAATTTCTGTACAGAAGACTTGTATGTTTATGTAGGGAGTGAAGAATTATCATATAGTATAGTCCGTCTGCCTTGAGCCTCATCAGATAAGAGTGACTTTATAAAGATTTATCTATATGAGTGCCTATTTCGGTCTATGCCCTGATATGGCAACAGACAAAGCAATATGTGTCTTGACATAGTGTCGGGAAAATATATATGTACATACACACATACATGCGTACTTGACGTCTTGGCCCCTGCTCCAATGCGCTCGGAACACATGTTCCGGCAGGTCAGTTACGCGATGCATACTCCCACATTCCGGACATTCATAGATCGGCTACACAGGCGCCGTGATCTCCTTTTGCACGGACATGTTTCTTCGTCGGAGTGTGGGAGTATTCTAGGCGGTCACTGGGCCACTCGGACTCTATCAGGAACATCAGAGCGGAATTTGCCGCGGGTTTCCCGGTGGTTCCCCGGATTGTGGGTTCGGAAGGAGGGAGTGGTTCATGTCACTAGGGTTTGCTGGCGGGTTTGTTAGGTATGGCGGAGTTGGTATCAGACTTGGTTCGGGAAGAAGATGTCGATATGATGCTTACTGTGGATCAAGCTTTTGTTTGCCAAGATAGTGTGTAGGCAGCTGTTTGAACTGCTTGATGTCGGGTGTATAGTGAACTGTGCATGAGCCATAGTAAGATTAAAATGCCGACTTGGCTACTTCTAACGATCTTAGAGTTTATTTTATGTTTGAAATTGATTGAAAATGTTTGAAATAATCACTACGGATCCCTCATCGTTTCGTCTTATTGACTTTAACCAAAGATTTGTGGTGAACATTGAAAGTCAACACGTCAGGTACTCTGCAATTAGTTACAGGTAGAACCCTTTACAGTAATATTTTCACCCTGGAGGCTAACACCAACTCCCCCCCGCATGGTTCTTTATCTGTAGAGACAATTTCTAGAACGCCACATGGCTACATGACTATGACCCAGCTTCTCGAAACACCCCACATCTGGATAGATCGAAACCGCATAATGCGGAACGATGACGATGAGAAGAACAAACAATTTCATGCAATGGGCGATATCTATGCCAACTTATAATCGACAATGATATATGCTGCTTGACATAACATGGACCTTGGAATTCCAAGTTACACGAAAGACTTCCATGTGGACTGCAAGGGACCGGCAACTAATGGTGGTGACGTCAAATACGCCTGACGTATCGGTCTTATAGTAGGCTAAGAGAGAGGCACTACCTTCATGTATTGTCTTATCAAAGTCCACCCATCAGTAATCCAAACTTTGAAAACTCTGGAGAGCCAACGTATTGCAAGACTTGTAATACGTCAAAAATACAGGACTGAATACACATGGTCTAAAGTACATGACCTAGTATAATATACATTATCACATTCCAAAACGATCGTGTACAAATGCTCCGAGGACCCATATGTTATATTAACAGGATTCCTAACTGCACAAAGTGCAAAACAAGGCTGACTGTTGAAGACACAACGTCCTAGAAGTAGTGGAGCAATCGTCGTGCCTGAAAGAGTAGAGGTCTGATTTAAAAATCCCCTAGTGTAACCCACGAATGAAGACGTCGTCTAACCAAACGCCAACAATGAATAGAACCAGTTTACTGGGCGTTTTTGTGAGTGTATCTGGTTAACAGAGAATCTTCTGGTGCTGAATATCGTCTTACATTGACGGTGCCTTTGTGGAGGAGACGGATATTCATCGACAATACTTATGTAACTTCCATCTTCTCAACATATCGCATGTGTCCATGTTGGGCTTTGGTGTCAAGAGTGATGGTTGATAACTCCTAAGTGGTCCTGATACGTCTAACTGTATAATCCTCGTTTTGTTGTGTCTGTTCTTACTCTCATTAATACAATCTAAGTAATCTGTTATACCCTGTTGTACTGCATAGACTTCATGGGTTCACCCTACATCCTGATCAAGAGTATGCGAATACGGAAGGGCGGATCGAAGACGGAATAGCAGTGCTAAACACCCAGTTCCGTTGATATATCTTGCGATATTCCGGTTTAACCCTTCGTATCCACGCTAAAAATTGAGATTGATGGCATGTACATACCTTGAAGAAGAGCACCAAAGGCTAACACGGGAACACATGTAGAGTTGTGCCGGTTCTTAGTTTCCCGAACCATAATTACAGCCCGTGTGGGATCAGTCGGCGTGCAAATGTCACTTTAGCGTACACTGCCAACCTTTTTGAAGCTTCTCGATATAGTACAACTCCGATTACCAGATGATGTCTTTCAATTGTATCAAGAGAACCACGCGGTGCGTACAAGCGTGTAAACGTGTGCATTCTCCAATGCCGTATTCAGCGTTAATGTGAGTGTAGTTTCGAGAATAATTAGCACCAAGAAAGGGTATTTAAAGAGCTCTAGCTCCCAACATAACTCTGCTTTCATTCTTCTCTTTTTTCCACCTACGGAAAATCGATTCCTCGTCAGTATTTGGTTGTCCCAACAAGCTACCGAAGAGATCGCACCATCGCATTGATTTACATTCCGTATTGTTGCAACCGACCAGTTTACCTTTTTCGGTTGTTGTTCAAAAATAAATTTGCGATTGTGACCTCAAGCAAGAACGACCCGATTCAAACCCCACCGCCGTTTGTCACGATGATGCGAATACTCGGCCAAGCCAAGTTCCCTTAGAACAATGATTATCAGGAAACCGTCTGGTAGAAGGCAGATTGACTTGGCGCCGATGAAGACATAGTTTAGGCCAACACAATTCTAATGGTCAACAATGTAAGTATCTCGATTGTCCATTTTTTCCTACCTTCGCCATAATTGAAAACTCCACGGGCGCATTCTTTTCGCAAGTCGTCGCAATTAATTTTGTCGCGAAATGACGTCATATCTTATCGGCATGTCTCACAGAAATCCTTTGCGACAGAGCCGTCAACATTTTTGTTCTAATAGCCTTTCGATCAATGGGTCTGTAGGCCATATACCCCGGAACCGACCGGTTTATGGCCAGATGCAATAAACCCTACCAGAGGCCAACTCGGGTAAGTCAAACTATAGAATGATGTGGAATCAACTTGGCAAACAGGTGAGGTTCCACTACGTTCAAATAGGCATCTACAGCAGTCTGAAATTGGCGTGCCTTCCATCACGGCAGTTCAATCTAACGAGCCAGACCCACATTGTTCCTACTCTGTGTTCCGGAATCCACAATTTCCTGGTGTCAATAGCGGCGGGACCCACAATTATGAAGTGGTACATGTAGTTGGGAAAGGTTCCTGCCGAGAACGTCAAACCAGTCAGTCGGGTTTTGTGGCTACAAGAAGGCTTTCCATTTCCCTTCCAGGTCTTTTCCAACTTTTTATTCTTCTTCTTCTTTTCCTCTTCTTTATACAAAAACGACCAAATTTCCATCGCCCATCACTTCAACCTCTGTAAGTCATCGACTCTGATATTCTATCCAACCTAAGCGACAAAATTCATCGCGGTTCATTTAGTTTGGCTGTTTAATTCGAATTGGTTATCTAGATTACCCATTGACTGTACCGCCTATCGGCATACACAGCCTTGCCGATGTACACTACACTGACTACCCGTGCCTACTCTCCAAACTCTGACGAACGCCGACAGCTTCCGATGATCATATCATGGGCTGCCTTTGGTTTCAGTTGTCTCTTGTTGGTCCGTTATGGGTTCGCTTGAGTTAACGTCAACCTTTGTCAGTCGAATGAATATGTAGAAACGTTGCGCCACCAGCTCGAACGCCTTTGGCACCCGTTAACCGTCATATCTATGGACCCCGGCGCGCTCACTGACTAGAAGACACCGCAGTTTTGCTGTGATGGACTGACTAGTTAGTCTAGTGTCGTAGGCCGGGGTAGCCACCAAAACCTCTGAAGCGTCTGGTACGGAGGATCGGATGTTGAGGACAGGGCTCGAGGGTTGGGGTGGCTGACGTTGTTCTCTAGTGGGTAGTTAAGACACATGATGGGTCGTTCAGCCGGACGTTGTGATACTCAATTTGACTTCCTCACTAACCAAACTACCATCGTTTGCCAGGACTTTATTCAGCTACACCCTCGACAACTAGCAGTGACGATGAACACCAACAACCTAAACCGACGACCGAAATTCCCAGCGAACAATGCCAACGGATACCGACCACAAATACCGACACAACATGACACTGAGAGCCACCAGTTGGAGCCTTCGGACTACAAGTCTACAGGCTATGGGGTTTAACCAGTAGTTTGACTCGTTCAAACACATGGTTAACGATGGTACCAGCATAGGCACCGAGGGGGCGTCCAAAACATCAACGGTCGTTTGTGTGGGGGACTGGCGGCTCTCAGTGGCGTGTGGTGTCAGCGTCGGGGGGAGAGGGGGAAGGCCTCGATGTCGGTTGTTCTTGTTCTTCTTTGTTTCTTTCTTTGGCCGGTAGTGGGGGTCTTGGACCGCTGGGGTTCGACTTCATCTTAGATGATCTCGAGTAGGTTACCAGGTAGAGCCGGTGGTGATGCCGGCTCTACGGGGCACGACCCGGCCAACTCCTTTTCTTCTTACTTCTTTGTTTCTTATTTGGCCGGCAGTGGGGGTCTTAGACCGCCGGGGTTCGACTTCATCTTAGATGATCTCGAGTGGGTTACCAGGTAGAGTCGGTGGCGATGCCGACTCTACGGGGCACTGTCCTGGCCAATAGTTTGGTCAACTTTTCTTCATTTCTTACCGTCTCCCGTTTCGTTATTAACCTCTTTCTTGGGCTTCTAGCTTCGACTTCCTTCGTCACCTCCTAGCTCTAGCCGTTCTTTCCAACATTTCTTCTATATTGCCCTCCATTCGTGTCTCCCACAATAACGTCTTGTAGAAAAAGACTGCCGTTGGTCCCAGAGAAACTCTTCCATCTTTCTTGCATGATCTTCGCTAACATTTCATCAGCAACCCCGTGTTCACTACATTGGCCATCTATTGATAGACCATATCTTGACATTTTAGCAGTCATACCCCCGTGGCGATAGATAGTCATCACACACACTTCCAAAACACATTTTATTCTTTACAGGCCTTTGTGTGTCGAGACCTTTTGTTCTTCTAACTCAGTACTCCTCCGGGTAGCATATAAGCGCCACCTTTTGAGCCCTCGCACTTGTGAGTAGATCACTCGTCGGTGTCAGTTGTCTATTCAGGTAAATCCAATCGCCATGCACAACTTGCTTAATTGCAGTATATACGCAGCCCCGGCCTTTCAGCTGTTTCCGCACGTTTTGCCGAATCAGGGCACTGTTCACATGTATTGAGGTGTTCTGCACGGAGTTTGTTGTGTTTCTTTAGGGGATAAGCCTATCTAGATTTCAGAGCAAATGATTTGATTACTTTTGGTGGTCAACGCATGCTTCCGGGCCAATTGGCTTCCTGTAAATGATTACATGTTATCAAATCACGAAACCTACCTTCCCTTTCCGAAATCGTTGTCTCTGGCGCTGCCTTTATTCGCGTTCACATTGAAGTGACTGTATTTTCTGCGTGTTGGGGCCATTTGGGCTTTACTGTCAAGACCAATGTTTCATAGTTATCAGCCAGGTGTGAACATGACGTCTTTCTTGTTCCCCCCATTGTGTGTGCTACATTGTAACACATGGAGAAAGGTTAACCCGCCTTGAATGGCTTCAATCTTCCGGCTTTGGGAAGAGACCCAGCTAGTACTACATAAGACATTTTGAGCATCCACACCCTCTCCAGACCAGCTGTCGTTTCCTCAATGAAGTAGGCATCATATGCTGAATATTCGATATAATCTTTTGGCGGGAGAGATACCTCATGTGCATTTATTTGAACAGAGCATACCATTTGTCGCTTATGGTAGATATAGTCAAGAGCCTTCATGATATATGGTTGTATAGAGCTATTAGTGTTTCTCGCCTAGTCATTGATTTACTTAGATCACCAAAAGGATCCAACGGCGGTTTCACTGGGCCAGGGTGAGTACAGATAAACCTGACAGAGAGACCTTTGTGTGTTGCATCTTTGTTAGTTCCTATGTTCACCTTGATATACAGTCCAGAACTAAAAGCGTTCCTTGACACGCGTGACGGAATGCATAAAGCTCACGGGCAAGAGACGGCCCCTGGAGAGACTGCTCAGCCGATTTGATGATCATTCCGTATCTATCACCAAGATGTGAGTAACTGGTTAGCTACCGCAGACATTCTTCCTATTTTAGTGGGTAGCTGTAATAGCCAATGAGTATGTCCACTAAGGCCAGTTATATCTAAGGACTTGATCGCTAACATGTTGTTACGATGTGAATCCAGAGTACATTGGCGTATTCCACTTATTCTTTATTACTACTACTGTTTCTGGGTGCTTTACTATGCGTATAGTGAGTGGTCTATCTGTCTTCCTCGCCTCATGCTTTTACTTAGCCGGGAGTAGTAGATAGTAATCGTCGACATCGATGTGACCGCCACAGAGTCACGTGATGCTATGTACCCCATGTGATCGTATAAATCCCACCAATTAGGAGGATATAAATGAACCCAAATGCTAACGCTTTAAGGATATGCTAGTACTGCCCCGCCAAAAATGGATTCATATCTTTGCGATGATACTCATGTCATGTATGGACACACATGGCCCTCAATGACAATGGTCGTTTGTCAATTTGGGCATGGCGATGCCTTGCATCGCGAAGTCACGTGACCAATCCCTACACGGGATTCTCCATTATGGGATGCAGGGATTATGTTACTAAGCCAAGCTCTGTCCCCGCTATCGCGGCGGACGGGAAGATCTAATCTCTCCCTCTCTTCTAAATAGATAACTGAACATACAGTCACTGAAGACTAACCAATACAACTATCTTGACCCTTTCTCCATACTCTGATATTCACAGTGATAACCACACTTTAGCATCGTTGTAATCCATGTTTTCAACCCGCTTCGATGAGGTCGGTAAGCGCCACACCGGGTTTCCCAATTTGGATGACTACTAATTCTGCCCCGGTAAAGTAACACCCCGAATTTGGCACTAGCATTTGTCTCAAACATGCTATTAGATTGGAGTTGAGTACATAAGGTTTAACCTTATTTGCCACAATATGACGTCAGGTCATTCTGGATAATAGGCTCGTCGGTTTTGGTTGGCCTGCAACACCCTGGATGTATTCGTGCCATTTGCCCCGCTCTCTATGCAAGCGACATCAGCAGACATATGCAGATATGCAACATACTCAACGTAACGAGGCTCAGCTCTACATCGGAAGAGTGTGAGTATTTACGTGGTAAAGTTTCATTGGATGGAGAGAAAGTATCCGGAGTAAAACCAATAGTATTAGGCTCCTTCAAGAGCGGGGTACAGTGACAATGTTGCCGAGAATAAGTCACCGAGGATTTCTCTCACTCAAGCATTTGTCGTTGCCTATGTAATCTGTTAAACAACTTTATCTATTTGATCTTTCTACGACTGTCATGTAAATCAACTACCAAATCGCAATATCTTCAACATGGTACTCTGTCGATACCCTTGGGATCTTCCGCCAGGCCAGGAATCTATCGGTTTTATGAACCAAAAACAATCCATCGAACATTGTAAGTTCTCCCATTAATGGTTTAGCGTCATAGAGCATCGAAAATTAATCATGGCCCATGTGTTTCTCTGTTAACAGTCCTGTTTTGCAAAACACAAGATATTGACTACCTATAGGGCAACAGGAGGACTTCGCTCCCATAGTAGACACCAAAGTGATAACAGATGAAACTGGAGCTCCACAAGGAAACGAATATCGGTTCAGGCACCGGAGAATCAGCCGAGCCGGCTCCCCTAGCACAAGCTTCAACATACGTGGACCACTTGGGCCTTTGTCTTACACGCACCAACCACTAGTCCAGCCGCAAACACAAATCCGAATCGTTACACTACTACCCGGGACGGGTTTAGAACCACTACGATGTTCTATGTCTACGCACGACTTTCCATCTGGCACGGGTAAATACACGTGTCTATCGTATGTCTGGGGCGCTCCGAAGGGCACCTATCCCATGCACCTTGATTTCGGTATTATTGGGATTACGGAGAATCTCATGGTGGCTCTATGGCATATCCGCCGTAAGAGAAAGCCACTTCGCCTGTGGATCGACGCTCTGTGTATCAATCAGACAGACGACGGAGAAAAGGCGCACCAGGTTAACATGATGGGCAAGATTTTCGAAAAGGCAGACCGCATGATTTCATGGCTTGGTTCGGCTCAATCTGAAACCACCCAAATCTCTCGAGATCTAAATCGTCTCTTTCAGGCCTCGTTGGATTGGCGCGAGAATCAAGATACTAGGCGTCGGTTGGTTACAGCACTTACAAGCGTCAACTGGATCAACCTTCGTCCGGTCTTTGATAGTGCCTATTGGACTCGCGCGTGGATTGTCCAAGAGGTTGCCGTCCGTGAAGAATACCGTGTACTATTCTTGTTGCTTTTCAAGATATTAGATGAGTCTCAATATCCGTTAGCAAGGCGTCACAGGCAGTGGCCCAAAATTAAGGGATTTACAGCAGATTACTTCTTATACGGACGGTGTAAAATTTCCTTTTGGTGCATTTTAGTTATAACTATTGCCATTATTTCTAGAGGGGGAGATATGGATTTACAAGCCATATTGCGGTATACGTCGGATACTAAGACCTTCAACGAGAGTCTTTTCCACCCCTCCAAGGAGCTATTTGCCTATGCCACTGTGTTATCTTCTGAGTATGTGAGTAGCCAGTTGTGTTTCTGCTTGGGCGAAATCATGGACTTTGGCTCCGCATATACATCTTCCTGTGAAAACCTTCGGGTGGGACTAGATCGTGACCGCCTATTTTCCCTTGCTGGACTCCACAAACATCTCGAAATAGTCGTTGACTACAAAAAGCCTGACACGGAGATTGTCTTGGATATCGCGGAAAAGATAATGACGTCTCTAAAAGTGTTGCATTTTGGTTCCATTTTACCCAGTGAGAATCATGGACTATCGCTGGCTGTGGATGGAGCGCTGTCCGCAGCGGACACTTTGGTATCTTGGGTTCCGTATGGCAAAACCATATTATTTCCAACCAAACTCTATTCGAGTTCCTTTGTGCATCTCCAACGACCATCATTTAGGGAAAAGAGAACAGACACATTCGAAAACGCAAAGTTTGTCCGAGGTCCAGGCTGGGGAAAGCTGTATGTTCAGTGTATGTACCGAGCCAAAGTTATTAAGCTGTTCCAAAAAAATGATAACCGAGAATTGAGAAAAGCGATGGCAGCGCGCTTCGGTGGAAGTCAGCTTGATGATGAAGGGAGAGACTTTTTACTTCAATGGTTGCAGTGGAGACCGCCTTTCAATGCTGACCTCAAGGAAAATTTGGAGCGTTACTTGGATATCAACAGGTATGGTGATGATGATGTGGATGATAGTCTTGTTGAGATTATGCTAAAGATGCAAAACGGTGGTCATAACGTTGGCGTCCTATCAGATGGAAATCTATTTGTGGGTCGCTCTTACAGTCAAATTGACGACGAAGTTGTCTTGTTTGAGGGTATCCGTGACTCGTTGGTAGTACGAAATGCAAACCCACAGGGTGAGGTTTTGTTCGTCGAAAGTGCTATCCTTGTGGGTTTACCGTGGTCGAAATTGGTTACTAAATGGAGAGAAGACCTCATCATGGTGTAGAATATTGGCCAGCACTTAGATAAATACCATAGTGTCCTCTCCGTAGTAAATACCTTGACTGATAAAACATCCTATTCTACAGGTATAGAGTTGCCGATCATACCCAACATGCACGTTTTTACTTCTCTCGACACTCTAGTCTTCGCCGTGGCCTCTCTAATTTAAGCCTATTTAATTACGGAAAAGATTGTTAAAGTGAGGGATAGATTTATCGTAAAAACCAACCCATAAGATTGAACATGACGAATGGAAGAAGTATCTCATACAAACTTATAGAAAGACTCACAGTAACCAAGATCGTCAACTAATGCAAGGGTATGGGCCAACCCGGGTTATCAACAAGACATCATATTAACCGCGTTTGCGCTTGTTTACCAAGTCTGTGCGCTTATCTAACTTACGCGCTTTAGCGCCCACACGAGTCTATCCCGGAAGATTTTGTCATTTCCTGATGATTTAGTACGCTGATAATCGGAGTGGCCCACTGTCCGTGTGGGTTATCATCCGGTCTCTGCGTCCGGTGTGGCTTTGCATATTGCTTGTTCTTGTCGATTAACCTCACTTGAACATGTACTTGAGCTTTGAATATGCCACAATAATTAGTCTTATTGCATGTATTTAGAGGTCTTTTGTCAATCAAATCTATTGGATTGTGGTGGTGTTTCTATGTTAAAGTCGGGTTGTCGCATCTGTTGGTGGCTTTGGTTTGCTGATGACTTAGTCTCTTTGCTTTTGGAGCCTAAAAAATACCCATCAAAGTTTATCTTGGAACACACAAATGGATATTCTGGGGCTTATGTCTTAACTATACCTCCCTGATGTCTTTGAGCCATGAGCGAAGGTTTCTTCCGGGATTCCACAGCTTGAAAGATTGCCGATCTTTTATTTCCCGACGCCAAGAATTCCTAAGATGTTCTGGAAAAATATGTATCACATGCCAAGACAGATATACAAAAATAGTGTTCGCATTGTCATGATAGTCTACTATAATCAACATGATTGAAAAGTAGCTACCCTTCAAACCCACTAACTCTCTTCTCTAATTTTATAATCTCGAATGTTACATACTGTAAATCCGTTGGTATTCATCGTTGCCAAGAAGTTGATTCGGTTCCAGGGCTCTATAACGACTGCCACACCGAGGCTGTAGTCATGATGTCCTGCATTTTTTGAATCTTGTCGGTCTGGCCAATGGGCATATGAAGAAGATGATGATTCTGAGTTAATCTACATCGCCTTACAGACTGTTTCTATGTCAAGGAACCTCCTAGACTGCGGCTACACTCGGTCTGCAATCTGTGTACATTGCACATTGGCAAAGACCCTCGAAAAGAACATACGCTAAGTCCAGGGCACATGCTGTTGGGATGGTGTATGAAATTCGTAACGTTACCTCTTTCACATGTGAAAGCACACGCCTACTAGGTAATATTGTTCATAGACCGTACCTACAGTCAGAGGTTTTACGGATCACCTCAAAGCATCAAGTATTATGTTTTATCATCAGTAAGCCAGCTAGGTCTTCTCTCCTACTCCCAGACATAACAAACACACACATAAGTACTACTTCATTGACAACGCTCTTCGGTCATATCCCGAAGATTCATTCCTGAAGCACTGAGAGCCATATGCCCAGGTCCACGAAAACTTCAACAGAATTCCGCAAAGTCTCGACACCTATGTGACCAAAGTATCCCACGCTCAAGGCCTCGACTTGACAATCAAACCAGACCCACATACGGTCTTACCTGTCTTTCTGAATGCGGAAAGTCTACAATTATTACATTTTCTAGGCTCTTATGTGATCCGCTTTCTGGGCAGGTGCTTGTTACTACAAGCGATATCAAAGAGCTGAATGTATCCCAGTACCGGACCCAGAGTGCCCTGGTATTGCAGGAGCCCACTGGGTACCCGGGCAGAATGCGGGAAAACATTCGCTAGGGATCTGAGCGGACCGATGTAAGCGATTAGAAGCTGTTCCACGTGTAGGTGAGGTAAATATTTGTACGTTTGTCATATCTTGATGATAGTTTCAAAACTACCATTGGAAACAAGAGCGAGCGATCACTTGGTAGAAAAACAACTCATTCGAATGACATAGCCTCTCTTCTATTGTCTCAACATTTGCCGGCCGGCGGAAGCAATACGCGCATTGGACTCCAAAAGCGAGCGTGTCGTTAAAATGGTGGCCCCGTACCAGGCGGCTAAGGAACGCACGACTGCTGTCCTGGCGCATAGACGAAGCTCGATGTAAAGGACCGACGAGAAATTTCATATGTACATAGGTACATACTCGACGTAGTTAAGGTTATGGAGACGAGTTCAAATGCGGAATTTACCAAGCTCAGGGGCGATGAGCGGACATGTTCACCTTCAAAGTCTGGAGAACACTGCTTAAGCGGGTATTTTTGTTCCTGATTCCTCCCCAGGGATCAGGAATTTGCCACTTTTACGAGCTGTCAAAAACTCGTCTAGATGACATCCCAATGACAGATGGATTGGGTCTAACTTAGTATATCTGTAAGACAGGATTAATTGACATCGTCTGATGTTGTTTGTCCGATTACTACTTTACATGTAGTGTTCACGGGAAGACATGCAGTTTGTCTGTCAACAAACATTCCCCACAACACGGAGGAATCGAAATGTCTAGATATGTGTGGTCCATAGTGATAAGACCTCATCTGCCAAGAAGTCAAATAAGACGAGAACAAGATTATGCTTGTGCATGTGGTCATATCACGGTGCAACCAATGGCAACGGATAAGAGAACCTTTGTTTTTTAAGTGGTGGACGGGCAAACTTTTGATTTGACCACTGGGCGCGTGCACAATTTATTATGTAGCTGATTGAATTTGGGGACAATTTGTTTATTGAGGCTGTGCACTTTTTGGTGGGTTACGGTGGACTCGAAACTGAAGAAGGTGACAAGAACAAAAGGAGATTGATATGACCAAAGATAGATCCAGAAGCAGAGATATCTCGAATACCATAGACCGTGACGTTTTGGCAGTTGTGGCTTGGTGTAACATTAACCGGGCGATTCTAGTTTGGTGATATCTACTTGACGTCTCCGGATAATATCCAGAAAAAGGCAACTGATTTGCACCAGTTCTTCCATTGGGTACCTCGTATTGTTCCGTTTTTCTTGGTCGAACATGTTTGTTTGTTCACCAGCTGGGGGCTGTACAGGGCGCTCTGACCGGAGCGGGATTTTTCTCATTGCGGTGGTTATGTGGAGATATTGTCAGTTTTACTTGGTCGGTGCATCAAGGTCGGATTGTGGAGGGACCACCATGAACAGGTTATAGATATGCGAGATCCGCTGAACTGAGTGACCATGATGTTTTTATTTCTCCGTTTGTCAGTATCGGGATATTCTTGAGCTTTTGTCGCTCGTCCATTCTTTGTAACAATCTACTCTCGTTAACTAAAATCAACTATTTTCTTCGTTCTGTGACGGACCTGAAGTCTACCTTTTGTCACTTTTTAATTTTACACGCTTCCTTTGTTCCTATTCAAAATCCTTCAAACTCGGCTATCACATTCAAGCCGCCTAATCCCTTCCCTTTGCTGTGTCTAGAATCATCGAACAAAGATTCTAGACCTTGTCGACCAACCAAGTTCCTTGAAACCCCTGGAGCCAGACCGTTTTTGTCTCTCGACTTACCTGAATCTATTTCGCTTGTCACTGTCGACTGAATCCTTGTCTTTACCCATTTCTGGCTTGTCATTCGTAAGCGCGAGTTTTGCGATTATCGTCGTTGTTGGCGGCTTTTAAACTGTATTCTTATCCGCTCTTTACTTCACCTCTTTGTCTTTCGCGCCGTCTTTCGGCTTCCATTCTTTAATCATAATTCTTAAAATCGTCAAAATGGTCTCTTCACGACTTTCTCTCTCGGCTCCGCGGTTGACTTCGCTCTTTTCAGCTGCTTTCCTTGCCTTGACTCTTACTACCTCCACCACATTGGCTTCACCGATTGCAGCGCCACAAGTCGCTCTTGCTACACCAACAACTACCAGTCTTCCAGCCATTATTCTTGCGCCTACCGGTACTCTTTCTCCAGGCGACTTCGACTCTTACTTTTCCGCGCGCTTGGCTATCGACAATGTTGAGCCAACAAAGATCAACGGAGCATGGACCGTGGTTCCTGTAGATTCGTGGGATGAGTTGCGCCGGAGAGACAACTCTGATGAGTCTTCTTCCTCTACCTCCACCGAAGAGTCCACCAGCACATCCGCCTCTGAAACATCATCCGAAACTTCTTCCAGCACTACTTCGTCATCTACCTCAAGCACAGCCTCTTCAACTGCTCTTCCCAAGCCAATGGACCAGAACCTCAGCTACAACTTCACTACCAACGGCGGAAAGTCCTGCCCCGCTTATCTCAACGCTCTTCTGGATAACGAGACCTTTCAGGCATGCTACCCCATCTCCATGCTTCTCAAGGGTTCATCATCCTTCTTCCAGGCCCAAAAGGAGCTACAGAGTCTCGTTAGTGTTCTGGATGCTACTTGTGCCGCTGATTACGACTCATGCGCTACTTACCTTCACCAAGAGCGCGTCAACCTCGCCAACTCATCTAACTGCGCCGAAGAGTACGTCGCCAAGGACTCTAACGTCATGCTCGTCTACAACGGTCTTGCCGCCTTTGAGCCTCTCTACAAGGCTACCTGTGTGCGCGACCCTGATACTAGCATGTACTGCTACGCTTCAGCCATCACCAACTCTTCCAACACCGGAAACGCATACACTTACTACATGCCTCTCAACTCTTCCTTCCCGACTAGCGCCGAGCCAACGTGCACTACCTGTCTCCAGGAGACTATGTCTGTCTTCCGGACATTCACTAATGATTCCGGATTGCCGCTCGCTGGTAACTACGCCGATGCTGCGGAAATCATCAACGGTGTTTGTGGTGAAGGGTTCGTCAACGAGACTGTGCGCAAAATTACTGAGGATTCGTCAGAAGATGTTGGAAAGGACTCCACTACTTCAACTACCACGAGCGGTGTCATGAGAAAGATGCCATGGTCAACCGTGGCATTGGGTGGATTTTTCGCCATGGTGTTAACGGTCATGTAAAATGGGTACTCTGTATATATATATACCCATTAAGCACTCGGTGGGTTTGGTTTTTTGTTCAGTTTCTTGTTTATTATCTGGGTTTCTAGCGGGCGTCTTTTGTTCTCTGTATATTGATTAATGTCGCATATCGACTTGTATTACCATCCAAATATTACCTGGTATTTCCTTCTCCACAGGCGCACACGCATCGAAAAACGTTCATACATGCTTCCATGTGTCGATGTGTACATATGTACATACCTACATACATTGATTGTGATACCCGGGTTATCGGGCTATTGCGTGGCAAATAACCCTGCATGACAGCACCGAGCTTAACCCGACGCCAATGACGCCAATGACGCACTACCTCGTCTATGCATGCACGTCTACATGCTGCCACCGGCGCCGCCACATGCTGCACTCTTGGATACCAAAGACCAAGCCAAGGGTATAGTTACCTCATACGACCACGTGCACCAAGACATTCCCACAGGAAAGAACAAACAATCCAAATCATTTCTCGTGACATCACCCACCCAGATTTTTCACAAAAACCCATAATATCCTCACCGGTCACCAGAGCCGACAGCCATCCTCATAGTGTCACGTCGTCTCAACATACTCAAAACCCTATCAACCCTAGATAACCATGATATTTGTCACGTCATCACGCACGCACAAGCCACTTCCAAAGAAAAAGAAGCACAAGCCGCCGCCCACCGGGCCCTAAGAACACACCGACAGAATGAACCAGACGTATGGATCTATACAGAC